>JAVXUP010001770.1:0-194184 GCA_033070095.1 Escallonia herrerae | reverse complement strand
AGAAGTCTTGAATAAATATGTGCATCGTTTTCATCTCAAGTGCCTTGAGTGCACGGATTTCAGCAAAGACGAAACGTTGGTTCCCATATGCATCAAAAATATGATTGACGTCTACCGAGTGCATATCGAGAACCTACAGTTGAGGTCATGGGGACACCTCAAGGAGACAGCCCGACGAACTTACGAGACAGTTGGTCCTGTCAAGTCATGGAAGCCTCGACCGCAAAGTACGCTGTTGGCCTCAGCAGATACACCTATCACTCAGCGTAGCAACAACAGCAACAACTATGCAGGCTTCAAGCGTCAGCTTCCAGATGGGGACCAAGGCTCCGACAAGCGAAGGCAACAAAGGCCTGCACCTGACTATCCCTGTGATCTGAATACAGTGAAGGAACTCTTGGCGGAATGGGTGGCGCATGACAAAAATTTCCAACTGCCACCAATGCGGACCAACATCACAGACGAAGAAAAGGCCAGACCCACCTACTGTCCTTTCCATCGAGCCCTTGGCCATCCGCTCAAAAATTGTAATGCACTGCGAACCATCTTTGCAAGGAAGGTAGCGTCGGGCGACCTACAGCTACGGAAGAACAACGATGTACGCAAAGATCCCTACCCACCGCATCGCAACAATAGGGAGCACCAGGCCCTTATGGCTGTCACTGACCATGTCGAGCCTGTAATCCACGAAGCCCCGGCAGAGCCCATACTGACGAACGTGCCTCCTCCAGCTAAGCAGTCGATGTCTTCCTTTCGACAGATGACGAAGATCAAAAGTTTTTTTGATGAAATGGGGTTTTCACCCGCCGCCCGGACTTATCTTTCCAATTGCCTGCTCGAGGTCACCACCGGCCTCGGTCCCGAATGCTTCGCCGTCCAGGCTGAATTACGTCACATCCCCTCCACGGCCTTAGTCTTCTCGGATGAAGACTCGCCGCCGGTCGAGCATCACAATCGGCCGCTATTTTTAGAATGTACTGTTAATGGCACGGGCTTCCGTCGTGCCTTGGTTGATTGCGGCGCCTCGATCAACATCATACCTCTCATCACCCTGCAACAGGCCGGCATTCCCCCAAGGAAAATCATCCGTGACCCCGTCAAGATTACCGGCTTTGGACAGGGTCCTCAGTCGACCCTCGGCCATATCACTGTCGACCTCATGGTCGGAACTGTCCGTCGCGACACTACTTTTCACGTAATAGACAGCGAGTCTGCCTTTCACCTCCTGCTCGGGAGACCATGGATCCATGTTAACAAGGCCGTTCCCTCAACATACCACCAGTGTGTGAAGCTGGTAGCCGGTTCTACGGGGCATGAGGTAGCAATGACAATCCCTGCAACCAAAGCCCCCTTTGAATGCGCCGAGTCTTATTTCGCCGAGGCCTCCTTCTTCACTAATTTTGCCGAGGATGGTGAGAATGCTACTCATATACATTCTACCAGGCTGCCAACTTGGGATGAGCTGTGCGGGGACAAGCTTCCCAAGGCCAAAACCGAGAGAAGTAACAAGAATAATGGGTCAACCCCACCGCTTTCGCCTGCTGCCACGACCAATTCCCCCCCTTCTTCCCCCAAGTCCAAGAAGCAAAAGGCTGAGCCGGCCTTTCAACGTATCGTCAAGGACGGCAAAATCATCTATCAATTATGACGGTATGCAGGGGCTCCAGGCGGTCCCTCATCAGACCCCCTCGACCCCGACCCCCTTGGAGAGACTGAATGGTGCTGCACGGCCGAGCATTGCCAGCCAGATCCTGACCTCACCCCCGGCGCGGCACCACCTTGCTATGAGGACGGCCCTCGACCACAGGCTGAAGATATTGAAGAAATCAACCTGGCCGACCCGGGCGAAGAACCGCGGCACACCTACATTGGCACAAAACTCGCCCCCGGCCGAAGAGAGGAATTGGTTTCCCTCCTGCATGAGTATCGTGATGTCTTGGCATGGAGCTACAATGAGATGCCCGGACTGGATCCTGCCTTAGTCACACACCATCTCAACATTGCTACCGGATCCGTCCCTATCCGACAACACCCGCGGACATTCCGCCCCGAGCTCGAATTGAAAATCAAGCAAGAGATTGAACGCCTTCTGCAGGCAGGCTTCATCGAACCTATCACTCACCCTATTTGGCTGGCTAATGTCGTCCCTGTACAAAAGAAAAATGGCCAAGTCCGCGTCTGTATTGACTTTCGGGACTTGAATAAGGCATGCCCCAAGGACGAGTTTCCACTACCCAATATCGACATGCTTACGGAGGCCGCCGCCGGATATGAAACTTTATCTTTCATGGATGGGTTCGCAGGTTATAATCAGATTCGCATGAACCCCGACGACAGCGCCAAGACAGCCTTCCGCACTCCTATGGGTAATTTTTGTTGGAAAGTTATGCCTTTCGGCCTCAAGAATGCGGGTGCTACGTATCAAAGGGCTATGACAGCAATCTTCCATGACATGATACACCGTACTGTGGAAGACTACGTCGACGATCTTATTATCAAATCCAGGAAGGAAAGTGATCACCTCACCGACCTTCAAGCAGTCTTTGATCGTTGCCGCCAGTATAACATGCGGATGAATCCATTGAAATGTGCCTTCGGCGTCTCCTCCGGCAAGTTCCTCGGCTTCTTGGTCAGTCGACAGGGCATCGACGTTGACCCCTCGAAAGCAGCCTCCATCCAAGAAATGCCCTCCCCCAAGAACACAAAGCAACTGAAGAGCTTCCTCGGCAAGGTCTCTTACCTCCGACGCTTCATACCCGCGCTGGCCGAGCTCATTACGCCATTCCAACACTTGACGCGTAAAAGCGCACCATGGAATTGGGGTGCGCCCCAACGGCAAGCATTTGAACGGATTAAGGCGGTCCTCATGTCACCGCAAACCATGGTCGTACCACAACGGGGCATCCCACTCCTACTCTACCTGACTTCCACACCCAGATCCATCGGGGCTTTGCTTGCCCAAGAAGTCGAAGGTGTCGAGCGTCCTGTTTATTACCTCAGTAGAGTGATCAGGGGACCCGAAGCCAACTACTCCGAGCTCGAGAAACACTGTCTAGCCTTGGTGTACGCCTCGCAGAAATTCAGACATTACTTTCTGGCGCACCAGATCACACTCGTCACCAAGGCTGACCCACTCCGTTACATGCTTACGCGTCCCGCCCTGTCTGGTCGACTCACCCGGTGGTTGTTGCTATTGGCCGAATTCGGTTTATCTATCAAGAATCCTACAGCTCTGCGGAGCCAAGCACTTGCAGACCTCCTGGCCTTCTTCCCACGCCAACAATGTGAACCGACATCGGATCAACTGCCTGGGGAGGAGACAGCCCTGATCACCGACATCGATGAACTGTGGACGCTTGAATTCGACGGCTCTGCCACTAGCAAAGGTCCCAATGGCACACCCCTCCGGCAAGGGGGTGCCGGCATAGTCCTCCGGGCCCCAGACGGTGTTACCACTTCACTATCTTTCAAACTTGCATTCCCGGTGTCTAACAACGAAGCTGAATACGAGGCACTTGTCATTGGCCTCATGCTTGCCGTCAGTATGGGGGCTAAGGCGCTGTGTGTGAAAGGAGACTCAAATTTGGTCATGAAGCAGGCGGACGGAGAGTTCGCGGTCAAAGAACCAGCCTTGGCACCTTATCGTGCCTTGGTGCAACACTTGGAAGGAAGACTCGGCCATGTCCAGTATGAACATCACAATAGGTGCCACAACAGACATGCGGACAGCTTGGCCACGATCGCGTCAAAGATAGAAGTCGATGGTGAACAACGGATGCTAACCATCGTCAAGAGAATGGAACCATGCACAGCACTGAACCTAGTCCCGAGGGACGTTACTGCGGACGATTGGAGGCAACCGATTATCGACAAACTTAAAGCGCCATCTCTTGCTCATGCCTCCACCCTTACAGACTTTTCAATGATGGGAGATGTCTTATACAGGCGGTGTCCCGGAGGCACTCTAGCCAGATGTTTGGCCCCGGAAGAGGCAAAACACAAATTACAGCTCGGCCACCAGAAGTGTTGTGGCCTCGACGGTCCCCCTCTATATCGTCGCCTCCAGCGTATGGGCCTATATTGGCCATCCATGGCCAAGGACGCCTCGGATATACAAAAGGACTGTCCCGAGTGCTTGTATGCACCTGACGGTGCAGAAGCTCTTGTCATTGACATCGAAGGTGACTGGCGCCAGCCTTTCATCCAGTATTTATCCCACGGGATTCTACCACCTGACCGCGGCTCAGCACGATCCATCAAGCGCAAGGCAGTCAAGTATTTTGTGACGGAAGGCGAGTTGTTTCGCAAGGGATTTTCGGGACGCACCCTGCGATGCTTGCAGGGTGCCCAAGTAGTCAAGGTCATTAACGAAGTACACAATGGTGATTGTGGTGAACATCAAGGCTCCCAGAAGCTGTATGCAGAATTACTAAGATTGGGGTATTATTGGCCGACTATGGAATCCGACTCCATCTCTCATGTCCGACGCTGCCAACCCTGCCAGCGGCACGCCGACAGGATACACACGCCAGCATCCGACTTGCACATGATCTCAGCCCCGTGGCCATTTCATTCTTGGGCCCTCGACCTCATCGGCCCCATCCACCCGCCATCCAGAAGCCATTCCTGGATCATGGTTGCTACTGAACGCTTCACGAAGTGGGTCGAAGCCGTACCTCTGCGGAGAGCCACGGGAGGTGCCGTTTCTAACTTCTTACGTGACGTCATCTGTCGTTTCGGCATCCCTCGATGTATTATATCTGACAATGGCACGCCATTCATTAACCGAGAGGTTCGAGCTCTCATGGAAGGGTACAACATCAGCCATGCTACATCAACTCCCTATTACCCGCAAGGTAATGGTCAAGCTGAAGCTTCCAACAAGACTTTGCTCCGAGTATTATCGCGAATGGTGCATGACGCCGACCGGTCATGGTCCGAACAACTGAATCTGGCACTCTGGGCCTACAGAACATCCCTGCACACAGCGACAAAGGCCACGCCCTTCTCTCTCGTCTACGGGGACGAGTGTGTGGTACCTGCCGAGATCGCAGTACCATCGGCTCGACTTTCTCTAAGCAGCGGTCTCGGAGATGAAACAGCCCGGCTGGCGGCACTTGACGGCCTCGACGAACGACGAGCCACGGCCCTGCGCCGCATGAAGAAATATCATGAGCAGCTCACGAAAGCTTATGGGAAGACCGTCAAGCCACGTTCATTTATCGAGGGTGACCTTGTTCTTCAAGCCGCCAAACATGTACGAGCCAACATGTCAGCTCCTAAATTCACGCCAAACTGGGAGGGCCCTTTCACGGTGCACGAAGCCCGCACTAATGGCTCATACCTCCTGCTCAACCACGACGACGGTCAGATCTCGGCCCCCATCAACGGCCGCTACCTGAAGAAGTATTATGTTTAGTCACGGCAATGTTCCCCCAGCCCTATCCGCCCGCATCATAGTACTCGCTCTCATAGCATTTTTGTACATGCGACATTGCTTACAGACTTGTAATTTTTGTTGATCTGTATAGCGTTCTACGCTACTCATGTAATGGCGTTTTGTCCCACGTCCTATCAATACAAAGTCATGCTGTTACCTCAGCTTCTGCCTAGCTAACACTCATTTCAACCTATGCTTCCTAAGTCACTTTCTACGGGCGGGAATGGGAGAACATTCACAGGTGACCAAAATGCGCAAGACATTCAAAAAAAAAAAAAAAGGAGAGAGCAACCGAACACAACATGCAATAAGCCAAGATCATCGAAAATATATACATATACATCAAACGTTTACTAGCCATCGTTGAGCGCTACAACTACAGCAAAGTAACATACAAGCTATGAAAGTCTAGACAACAGTGATGCAACTGGGTGGGAGCTGAATGCCTGAAGTGCCTCCCGCTCTGCTTGTACCTCTGACCATCCAGCATCAAGCTCGGCCTGTCGCCTCAACCGTTCTGACTCTCGCCCATCCACCTCACCTCGCCGCCTCTGTAGATCGGCCAACTGCCTCTGCAAATCGACGAGCTGTCTCTCTATCTCTGCTACCTGCATGTCAATCCCGGCCAACTCTGCGGTAATCTCTGACCGCTCCGCCTCTAACCCTGTACGGCGCCGCTCCAGCAACATCTCCCGCATGACCACGACTGCGCGCCTCTCATCCATCTCATGGCTGCCGCTCCTCGACCTAAAGAAATCTGCTAGCCAGTCCAGCTGCATGCCTAGTGATGTGAACGGAGCGAACTCTGAAAGCGACCGAGCAACGAACTCTGCAGTCCAACCCGTCGACGGCACACTAGCAAACGGCAGCAACCACTCCATAAACCCGGCAGACACCCACATCCGTAGTACTGGGTTCTCTACCCCCACCATCTCGAATGTCTGCGGGAACGCTGCCTTCACCAGTTCTAGCCGGCGCACCGTCTCCGCCGGTAGCTGGAGGCCCCCCCAAGTCGCCACATCCACCTGACCGCTCGAAGACCCTCTACTCATCTCTCCGGCTGTCGCGCCACTGCCGCCCGCTGCAGAAATCTTCGACATTCCACCCGCCCTCTGCGCACCAATCGTGGCTGAGTGCATCGCCAGTAGAGTAGCGCCAACCTCAACCACGGACTCCGGCAATGTGTCGTGCCGTCGCGCCACCACAGCCTGAACCGGTGTCTCCTGCTCATGAACCGGGGCAGCAACAACAGACTCGGGCTCCGCCGTATCACCACCATCACCTCCCACAACCTGCGTCTCCATGCCTGTCCACCAGTCCTCGTCAATATCAAACATCACTGTATTGCTCCCCTCTCCGCCGTATAGTGCCCCCACCGTTTCCTCAGTAACAGGCAATGGACTCACCCTCCTCGTCACACCGGCCGCCAATATCTCAACGGCCTCAGTCTCATCACTGTCAACTGATCTACCGGCCTCGGCTGCCATAGCCTCCTCGCCTTCGATTTCGGTCTCGGCCTCGCTACCCTCCGCGACCGCCTCTTCCTCGTCCCCCTGGCAAAACCGCTGTCAGTTCACAAATTATGATCAATATGCAAACCATATTCATACGACAAAAGAAGGGACAGAAGCAAACCTCAGAGTCTAGCTCCTCTAATACGTCGCGCGGCCTCTTCGCCCCTGATATGTGTGGGGCTGATGTACCGGCGCTAGCCTGACGCGCTGTCTTCATCATCCCCCTCGCAATGCCGATAAAGGGCCCTTGCCGGCCCCTGGCACCCTCGGCACCTCTGCAATATGGTCCTCTCCGTGGTCCTCCCCTGGGGTAGCGTCCCCCAGCTCTCCGGCATCCTCCTCCGTCTCCCTCTCCGAGCTCGGAACAGAACTCCCGGTCACCAGTGATAGCATCCCGCACTGCCTCGCGACTGTGGCCGATATCAGACTCAGGGCTCGGTCGCATGCAAACACATCTACCTGTCGACGTGTGCCTGACGGCTGTGCCAGCCATCCGGCCCAGCTCCCTCGCAGCCGCTCCCACCAATATGCATAATCCGCTGTCACCGCCCCTGCCACCTCTATCCCTGGCTGCCTCCACTCTGTCGTCGGTGCCGGCCACTCGCGGGCTCTGTCATATCGTGTATACCCAAAAGCCGTCGCCACACTCCAAGGACTGTCATAACCGCATGGGGGCTCTAAGTCATACCCGAATGCCAACGACAGACGGTCCGGGCTATACCTCGCCACATAATAACAGCACTCGGCGGGCTTCCCGCCATCATCTGTCAACACCGGGAGCCAGCCGGGAAAATACGCAACCAATAGCGCCAGCTGTCCTGGCACTAACTTGCCTCTCCTGCTCAGATCTGTCGTCACCTCCTGCACATGCAGCCATGGCGGCGTACCATATGACGCATGCATCTCCATATAGGGCCATCGCTCGTATTCCTCCCGTTTGTCTAGAATCTGTGCCAACGGACACCCCGGCCTCCTAATGCCTGCCCAAGCAAACGCCCGAGACCCGCTGCACCATAACGCTACCTGCCGTGACCTACCTGGATGGGTCACTGTCCCCATCGTCGGTGACGGATGTGCGAGTGGGTATCCATCCGGCCGGTACCCTGGAAAGCACTCGTACAGGTACCTCTGCAAGAACATCCAGTCCACGTACGTCGCCACCTGATACCGACCATATGACCGCTTCACGTCATTCACGAACTGATCTAGCCGCGAGTATAACGTGCCCAAATACACCGGAGCCAAGCCGACCCGTCTTCCCTGCGCCATCCGAATGGCCAAGGGAAACACCCTCGGGGAAATGCCATCCTCAGGTGTCCCCTTGAACACAAACCTGCAAGCAACGACCGGCAACATATGTCAGTTTGACGTTCTACATGGCAAGCAGGACATACGATATATTCACGCATAATCACATGACAGTACGAAAATTTACCTCGACAAGAACATAGCCAAAAACGCCACCAACTCGTACCGATCGTTGCCGTGATACGGCCCCATCACGAACTGGGCAGCATTGCCCAACCTCTGGCCTGTCCTCGCCTGCGGCGTACCATAGAACTGGCGCAGCCACCCACCGTACGTCCCCTTCCGGTGCTTCTTCGTCTCCGCCAGGATGTCTAGTAGCTGCGTCTGCAACAACCGCTCCTCCCCACTCAACCGGGTCACCCGTGCATCCACCTCCCCGTGTATCGGCAGCCCTGTCAGCATCAGCACATCGAGTAACGTCGGCCCGATCTCCCCGAACTCGGTCACGAACGTATGCGACTGCGTGCTCCATCTTGCCAGCAATCGGGTCATCCCTGGCGTATCCCTATATAACTCCAGCCCCCTCGCCGTGATATTGATCGCCGGCAACAGTCCCAGTGCCTGCAACACCTGCGCCCTCTCCGGTGTCTCCACCATATGCTCACACCAAAAGTCCCACCCTACCGGCATCACACTATGGCCCTTGAACACCACCGGCGACCAAGGTATGTCCTCTCTCCCAATCAACAATGCCGGTACATACTTCGGCGACATCACAGGCGCCTCCGCCCAACTTGGAGCGCGAAGATATGGTGACGATAGCCGAGGCTCCTCTCCCATCGACGGACCACCCCACGGTGTCGTGAACGCTCCGTCTGCCACCCAAATAGCCAACTCCCTCCATAGCTCCCGGTCCGGTACACACGGTACTACTCCCCTCACCCCCAGCAATGTGTTTGTCTTATCCGGCTCTAGATCGTAGGACCTCCTACCGCCATCATCAAAGGTCAATGGCACTGCTGCCTCGACACCCGCTGCTAGTATGGCCTCAACGACTGGCGACGCCGGCACAGGTACAGTCGTCATACCCCACGGCGGTCGCGATGTACCCGCCGCGGCCCCTCGCGGCTTCGCCCACATCTTCTGCCGAACTTTCTTTGCTGCTGGCGTAGCTCCGGGCTGTAAGGTTGGGACTTGGGCCTGTCGGACACCCTGCGTGACCGACCCCCCATGACTGGCCGACCCCCCGTGTGCGGCCGACCCCCCATGACTGGCCGACCCCCCATGTGCGGCCGACCCCCCTCGCGTGGCCGACCCCCCTGGGCGGCCGACCCTCTTGGAGTGGCCGACCCCCCTTGTGCGGCCGACCCCCCATGTGCGGCCAACCCCCCATGACTGGCCGACCCCCCTCCCCTCGCTGAGCCACCGACCTCTCCTCTCGGTCGACCCCCTGGCCCCGACGACCCCTCGCCCCCCTCCGCCTCTTCTCTCACCATCTCTCTCTCTCTCTCTCTCTCTCTCTCTTTCTCTGGCTTTTGTTGGCACAAATGGTGGTGCCTCCCCCCTCCCCTTCCTCTCTTTATATAGGGGTGGGCCAAGATTCCATCTTGGCCCCTCATCTACCTTCCCATCCTTTCGCGCTCCCTTTCTTTTTTTTCCCCTTTTTTTTCTTTCTTTCTTTTCTTTTCTTTTCTTTTCTTTTTCTTTCTCTTTTTTTTACGCTCTCGTCCGCCGGCGCCTCGCCACAGTTTGTCGCCCACGCACCGTCGCCACAATGACCGTCGTGCCGCCCACGCGCCACCTCTACGGCCTTCGTCGCACGCACTCACATGACAACTCCGAGACCGGCACCGTCGCCAGCGTGCCATTTCCTCGATCCGCGTCGCCCGTGTTAACTCATCGCGCTCTCTACAACGCGCGCTCAATGCCAATGGTCACTTGATGCTCGTCACCGACCGCGCTCAATTGCCACGACGACATCACTAAGTATAGCCTCGCGACGGTCGTAGCCGTGCCATCTTCATGATGCGTGCCCCTGGCACCAAGTATTGACCCCGCGACGCTCGTCGCCGTGCCCATGCGCAATAATCATGACACAGGCTTTTGGGCATCACACTTATTCACCACGCCATCAAACTGCGGCATGGGCTGAGCGCCATCACGGGCTAGCGCCATCGCCGGCACAATCAACTACGGGATGGGCTCACAACCTTGAAGCCATCGCCAACACAATCAACTGCGGCATGGGCTGAGCGCCATCACGGGCTAGCGCCATCGCCGGCTCAATCAAACTGCGGGACGGGCTTCGTGCCATCGCCGGCTCAATCACACTACGGGACGGGCTGTATGCCGTCGCCGGCTCAATCAAACCGTGGCATGGGCTGAGTGCCATCACGGGCTAGCGCCATCGCCGGCTCAATCAAACTGCGGGACGGGCTGTATGCCGTCGCCGGCTCAATCAAACTGCGGCATGGACTGAGCGCCATCACGGGCTAACGCCATCGCCGGCTCAATCAAACTGCTACACGGGCTTAGCATCATCGCAGGCTCCATCACCAGGGACCCTGGCCCCCGCAGCCGGATGGGCTGTAACCACAGCGTTTATGCTTGCGACGCACGCTCGGGTTGCCCCTCCGCGCACGCCACACGCAGGGGCTTATGTTCATACCCTATTCTGGTCGCACCCCAGGACCCGCTAAGGGACCCACTTTGCACGACACATCACCCAGTCAGCGGTCAACTTTTCAACGCTCGAGAGCCGGTCAAAGCAACGCATGCTCAAGTCACGTGAACCGCTCGTGAAGCGACCTCGGCGTGCCTTCCACCTTGGGGGTCGGCCACCTCAAGGGGTCGGCCACCCTTGGGGGTCGGCCACCTTGAGGGGCTCGGCCACCCTTGGGGGTCGGCCACCCCAAGGGGTCGGCCTCCCTTGGGGGTCGGCCACCTGCCTTGACGACCGACGCCCGTCACCTTTGACCGTGCTCCGTTGTCACGACGACCGTCGCTCGCGGCCGCGCTCCGCCGTAGTCGCGACGACCGTCGCCCTCGGCCGTGCTCCTTTGTCGCGATGACCGTCGCTCGTAGTCTCGACGACCGTCACTTGTGGCCGCTCTGTTGCCATGACAACCGTCGCTCACGGTCGCGCGCCATCCACGCAACGACCCTTGTTGCTCGGACGTCACTCTGCGACCCTCGTCGCCCGCACTCCACCGCACCCATGCGCCACAATCATGTTATATGCTTACGGGATGGGCTCACAACCTCAAAGCCATCGCCGTCTTCATTCTAGGGGGACTTCGCTCCGTGCTCCGGCACGAGGACCCTTCGCAGTGGGATAGGCGACTCCTCCGGGACACTATCTCCGCCAGGGTGCCTGCGTGACTGGCCTACGTGCTCTGGCACTGGGGGCTCGCGTCGGCACCCCTAAGGACTATGACCCCCGGGTCACTCCGAGATGGGAGCAGGTCTCCGGAGGGGCATCTTGCCTAGTCCACCTGGCAGCTGGGCGTCGGGTCTTCCCCACCGCTGCCAGGCCTGTGGGATTCAGTAAGGGCTTGGACTGGAGGCTGGGGCAACGGGCTACTCTGACCATGCTACCGCGGCATGATCAGTCTCCTCAGACAGGCAGAGAGATGTCGCAAGGGCAGGGCAGCACGAACTTAAGGACCGGCAGTCCCAACGGAGGATCAGTGCTTTGGCCCCCCTGGCGACGTGTCGTTCCCAGGGGGTGACACATGTCAACTTATGACACATGCACATTTTTGCCTATAAATAGTGGACTTTGGAGCTTTCTCAAGGATCTTTTTCTCTCATTTGGACTTTTCACTTTCTCTCTCTAAAAAGACATTCTCTCTGGAATTCTAGTGAGAGAAATACACTTGGACTCCCGTCTCCGGACCCTTGATGCTGCACCCGCTTCGTGACCGTAAACCGTCAGTCCTGTTCGTCGTCGCCCTGCCTGCGCAGCGCTGCCAGCCCTCACGACCTGCCTGGGGAGCCTTGCCCTCAGCCCTTACGCCGTCCTTGCTGTCTCCCGCGTTGCCTACCTGGAAGCTGACTCAGACCGCATCCTTTGTGGCACCTCCACGTAGCATCGAACCATTTTCTGCATCATCACTAGTTAAGGCTAAATGTGGTTGGTATCGAGGCTCATCTGAAAAGCTCTCGCGAACTCTAATGGTCGAGAAATTTCCACATATATCTGATTTGGTCCGTGTCATTAGTGAACTTTAAAAGGATCTTCAAAATGGTTTCACTGCCTTAAAATATCATCAATCTCGAACCGCTGAAGAATTGGACAACCTGAGATGAGGTAAGAACGAACCGAAAGAGGAAGAGAAAGGAGAAAAGAAAAATGACAAGAAGAAGGGTCTATGATTCAATTGGATATACAAGTCCGAGGATGAAGAAGTGAAATTTTAGTGTCCTGACCATGAACCCCGAGGATATATTATCACTTAAGTTTAAGATCTTGGAGACAATAAGTTTGACGGACCACAGATCCCAAAATCCATGTTAAGATGTACATCAGAGCATTGGCTTCATACGATAGTAAATCAAAATCAGTTGATTTAGTTGTTTCACCATACTTTTACGGGAGCCTCCTTTTGTTGATTCTTCACTTTGGATAAAGCCTGAGTCCTTACTTGGGAAGATGCTATGAGAGATTTTGTAAAGTAGTACGAATACAATGCCAACCTAGATATCCCCCAAAGGGATTTAGAGACCATGAAGCAAGAGCTTATAAAGTCAATTTCAGCTTTCATCATGAGTTGGAGGAATAAGGCAGCTCAGATGGTGAATCATCCGACAGAGGAAGAGCAAGTGAATATTATGAAGAACAATCTGCTTCCGGTCTACCACGATCATATCTTTAGCCATTACCACACTCGTTTAAAGCTCTTATGGGATCCCTCATACCGATAAAAGATGTCATCAATAAGGGGACCATATCTCGTGAGTCAAACCCAGGTATATATTGAGTAGGCCCAAGGAGTCTAATATACAGCCTAAGCCAGCAGCAGCCAATAATGTCAACATTGTGCAAGCACCCCGGGTAGTGACATGGGAAGCCACCAAGGAGCCTAAGAGGAAGTTCACAGGAAGTTCACATCATTGAACGCACCACTCCCCAAAGTCTTCGAGCAGTTGTTGAGGAGGGGAATGATTTCCATGCTGTCGCCTACCCTAATGCCTGCATTAATACCCGAAGGATACGATGTGCAAGCATTTTGCAATTATCATTAAGAAAAAAGGCCACTCCAGAGATGGAAGCATTACACTTCGACATACCATTCAAGACTTTATCGACAAGGGCAAAGTCTCCCCTCGTGTAATACCCCCATTTTTAGTGTGAATCAGCTGTACAAAAAAATAATAAATATCTATAATTAAGAGGCTTATCTCTTAACTTGACACCTCATGCAAGCTTAGGTGACTAAGCTAAGCTAGTTATAGTATGTGATGATGATTTTGGGGAGAAGGAGCCTCGGATATTAAAAAAAAAGAGGGAAAGAAACTGACAAAAAAAAAAGAAACAGAACAAGAAAAGAAAAATAGAGAAGGAAAGAGCCAGAACAGAGCTCGGAGAAAGGGAAGTCGAAGGAAAAAAAGGGAGTGATTCCTGCCATTTCTCCAACAGGTGAACCGCCCAAGCCTCTAATATGCATGCTCTAGTTTGCATTAATGGAACATGTGTGTGAATTTGGTTACTGGATGGCATGTGATTCGACCATGAACATGGCTGTGAAGACACGTGAGAAGAGCAGAGAATTTAGGGGCTTCGGGTATGATTTAGTATGAAATGGATGGGTGAAATCTGTGCATGATTAATGGGTTTATTGGTGTGTAGAGGTGATAGAGAAGTTGTGTGTGTATTCAGTTGTGTGTTTGTAACCGTGTGTGTGTGTTACGAGAATGATGGGTGTGAGTATGTTATATATATATATGTGTGTGTGTGTGTGTGTGTGTGTAAGCATATGCATCACAATAGATATTAAAAGTATATTAAGGAGTATGTGGGAGTCCAGTGAGTACGGGGGATGTTTTAGTGGGTACCGAGGGGTTAGTGAGTGTGTTCAGTGTGTGTCTGCATGTTCTTGGCTACGGGTGTTCGGGTATGTGGATTTATGGGTAATTATGTGAGTGGTGGTGTGTTTAGGATGCATAACTCAACTAGTGCAAGAGATTGGAAGTGTTTAGTGTGGGTTTGGAGGTGCTTTAGAAGCATGGTGATTGGGATGAAGGACTGTGGGTCTCGGCTGAAGGTGGAAGAAGGTGTGTGTGGGTATAAGTGAAATAGTAGGTGTAGTAATCTCAATAGTAATTGAAATTGTCGCTAAAGGTTAAAAGTAAATTAAACAGTTTTCACGAATTTTTTTCAAATAGTTAAAACCAAAATTAGGCAAAGTACAAAACTGTAGCCCCTAATATTTTTACGAGATGTATGCTTTGGAATGTTTTGAGAATTTTCTATGTTGGCGAAGGATGCTAAATTGGGGTACCGATTAAAGAACTTTATCGAATTATTTAGCATAGCAAACCAAGCTATTTTGATTTCAAATTTTAGGAAAAACTTATTTTACTGATATTATTTATATCCTAAAATTTCGAACCATTTTGAGGCCGATAAGTATTTTTCACGAAACTGGCCTTTTAGCGCTCAACCTGGACATCAGTTCAGGATTTTCTAGCAAAAAATTTCTAAAATACTTTTTAACCAAAAAATGACTTCAGTATACTTATAAAAGGTATTTTTGAGTACATTCACATATTTTGGCAAGTTAAATCATGGAAATGCTATTTTGGTGACTTAGGGTATGAAAGAGTTTTAGATTGGATGGATTTGATGAAGGCGGAAACACTGACAACTTGCTATACTGATATGTTTATCTCAGTGCTTATATGTGAAGTGGACGACCAGATCATAAACCCAGCAAGCCTAATCACTCCAGCACATCGCAATGTACAGAATTGGATAATCGAGTACAGACTTCTGAATGTGGGAGAGATTACAGAAGGAGTCCTGCTGCCAAAGATGCTTTAGAACCGAAAGACTTGGATGCTTATGTCACCCTAGCCAATTTAAATCTACTTACTATGTTTTTCCAAACCATTTCATTAATAATATGATGATTGATTTTGATTTTCCCTTGGATGCTAATATAGGTCATGATGAATTAATCAACTTGGTTAATGATGAATCACACCTAATCGACTTAGAAGAGAAAACAAATATTTAAAAGAAATTAAAAATCAAGAATCTAGTCATGTCAGACCAGTGGCCGAGGAAACAGTCAACATAAGCTCCACCAAAAATATAAAAGAGATAAAAAAAATAGGGGCTAGTCTAGATGATAAGGATAGAGAAGAAATTACTACTCCCTTAGAAAATTTATCATGTATTTGCTTGATCATATAGTGACATGCTCGGTATAGGCCCATCAATCGTGGAACACGACCTACCTATCCTATCCGAAGCCAAACCTGTTAAAAAAAAGCTTTGCAAGTTGAGATCAAAGTGTTCCCTCAAGGTTAAAGAGGAGGTTATGAAGTTACGCTATATTGGATTCATCCGAATGATTGAGTACCCTACATGGCTAGCCACCATCGCACCCATTCCAAAACCATCTAGCCAAGTCATGATGTGTGTTGACTATCGAGACCTAAATTGAGTTTTTCCGAAAGATGATTTCCCCTTTGCCTATCATAGACCTTATGATAGATAATACAACTGAGCAGGAGTTGGTATCCTTTGTAGATTGCTTCGTGGGATACAACTAGATACAAATAGCTCATGAGGTCCAGAAGAGATAGCCTCCACAATCCCTTGGGGTACTTTATGTTACACAATGATGCATTTCAGTATGAAGAATTTTGGGGCTACATACTGACAAGCCACTGGCACCCTATTCCATGATGCGATTCATAAGGAAGTGGAAGTATATGTAGATGACATAATCACCAAGGTGAGGAAACAAGGGGATCATTGCACAGTGTTGAGAATATTTGAGAGGTTGAGATAGTACAACATGAAGAAACCCATAGAAGTGTGTTTGGGGTTACAGCTGCTTTATGGTGAGAAAATGAGGAAATAGGTAGACCCAGCCATCGTCAAGATGCCTCCACCCAAGACGAAGAAAGAGATATGAGGGTTCTTGGGTAGAATCTAATATATTAGCCGGTGTTTGAAGAAGGATTCGAGCAAAGAGTAGAATCCCTTGTGCGAAGAACCATTCAACAAGATCAAGCAGTACCTTAGTAACCCCCCAGTCCTAAGCCCGTCGATGCTCGATAGCCTTTGTTATTGTACCTAACCATGACTGAAACCGCATCTAGAACCATGGTAGCCCAACATTCAGAGAATTCATTGGTTAAGAGGGCCATATACTATATTAGTAAGTAATTGACTCAACGGGAGGTGAATTATTCAGCCTTAGAGAAGACGTGTCTATCTTTGGTTTGGGTAACTTAAAGATTAAGGCATTATGTTTCGACGTATCCTATCAAATTGTTGGCTAGAATGGATCCTATGAAGTACTTGTTTGATAAGCCTGTCCTTTCTAACCACACAACCAAATGGCTTTAATGTTATCATAATTTGATATCACATATATCACACAAAAGACGATGGCCGACTTATTAGCTGATTGTTCGACGAATGATACCAGACGATGGGAGGCGACATTCCCAGACGAAGGAGTATGCTTTGTTGAATGAGAAATGACATGACAATTATGCTTCAATGGAGCGGTGAACAACAATGGTTTTGGAGTAGGGATATTGTTAATCTCACCTGACGGAACCCATTCACCTATAGCCATCAAGCTGACTTTTGATGGTACTAACAACATCGCTGAATATGAAGATTGTATCATTAGTCTAGAGATAGACCTAAATCTTCGAGTCCAGGAAATTACAGTGTATGGAGATTCAGCATTGATCATATACCAGATCCAGGGTATGTGAAAGATTAGAGATAAATGTTTACAAGCATGTCATGCCCATTCGGAGAAAATTGTAGACCAGTTTGAAGATGTGGAATTCCATACCTACCTCAAGTCAAGAATAACTTTGTCGATGCCCTAGCCACCCTTGCGTCAATAGTTGACATGCCCAAAGGACATGAGTAGAACCATTTGATATACAAAAGAGGGATTGACTAGTTTACTACTTCGTAATAGCAACTGCAGAAGAAGACAGAGTAGTCGAGCCCTGGTATATTGATGTGCAAAATCTTATCCGAGGTGGAAAGTACCACGAAGGATGTTCTGTGAAAGATCGGGTAGCTTTAAGAAAATGGGTGGCACAACTCATCATGTGTGACCGAAGATTGTATAAGGGACATTATACTGTAGAACACCTGTTATTTATAATCTTGAGAAAGAGAGAGTAGTTAGACACTCCGACCATGGAAATGTACATGCAGGAGAGTGTGGACCACACATGAATGGGTGAATGCTAGCGAAGAAAGTCCTCTGACAAGGATATTACTAGAGTACTATATTACAAAACTATGTCGAGTATATGACGAGATGTCACAAATGTCAGGTGTATGCCAACTTATATATCTCCCTCCCAGAAAGTTATGTAACATGACTTCACCCTGGCTGTTCTCAGTTGAGGAATAGATGTGATAGGGAAGATATGCCCTGAAGCCTCTAATGGACATGAATTTATGCTAGTAGCAATAGACTATTTCATAAAATGGGTGGAAGCCACTTCGTATGCCATACTCAATGCCAAAAAAGGTGGCTTAGTTCATCCGAACGAACATTATTTGCCAATATGGAGTACCCTAAGCGTGAATCTCATACAACTGGCTACATTTTGAAGGAAAAGTCACAGACCTAGCCGAGGAGTATTGTATCATTCGACACTGCTCGTCACCATACCGACCACAGAACAATGGGGCTGTCAAGGCCTCCAACAAGAACATTAAGCATGCGGGATAAGATGATAGATTCCTATAGAGTTGGCTAAATAAGCTCATCTATGCCCTCTGGGGCAATAGGATATCGGTAAGAACATCAACCAAGGCTACCCCATATTCACTAATCTATGACATAGAGGTCGATAGAATTGAAAGTTAATTCCTTGAGGGCGCTATTAGAGAATCTAATAGCCGAGGAAGATTTAGTGAGATACCGATTTGAAGAGTTGGCGTTATAGATGAGAAAATGCTAAAAACGTTATATCACATCCAAGGTTACCAGAAACAAATTGCCTAAGCCTTTAACAACCGAGTGAAGTGATGCAGATTGAAAGAAGGAGATCTAATGTTAAAGGAGAACATTGGGCAAATTTGAAAACCGTGAGGAAAGTTTGAACCTAACTAGTCAAGTACATAAATGATCAAGTCAATTTAGATATAATTGAGTTTTCACAATTAGTCAACCTAGACTAACTAAAGAAATATTATGTTTGAGATAGATTTGTAATTGAACTACAAATGACCCGATCTTGCTTAAGAACATTTTTCATCACACACAAATTGATGTAACAGATAGATGGAGGTACTTAGGTAGCTCGTAAAGTTACCTTAGGGGCCGTCAAGTTCTAATAAAAAGTCTTTTGTTCCACTAGCTAGGATACTAAATATATCCATGAGAAAAATAAAAATGCCCACTAAGACGAAAACCCTGCAAAGAGCATGGTAGGTAAAAGTTAGAGCAAAGAAAAATAAAAATAAAAAACTACAAGAAAAATAAGAATGTCCGCTAGGACGGAAACCTTGCAAAGGGCGGCCTAGGCAAAAGTTAGGGCAAAAAGAAAATTCTAGGTCCTATCAGCAACCTATGGGATATCCATCAGTACCTGTTTCAACTTCCTCTCCATTTAGGACTAATTTTCATGTTTCTATACTCTTCTTGTAAGTCAGCCTTTAAGACACTGGAATCACATCCTCGAAGTCCTCCACTTGGAAAGCCAATCCCTAATCCACTTTCTCCATAACTTCATTACTGCTCGAGATAAGCATCCACACCGGCTTCCCAATTTTGAGTAGGTTTGATAGTCGGAGTTCTTTTTGGTGGTTTCTCCTTTGGGAGCAAAGAAGGGTGTCGCAGAAGCTCATCCATCTGCAGAGATCGTATTGGATTCCTTCGGTAGCAAGCGACCCTGACTTCACCTCCAGCCTGGAGACGATGGAAACTTTGCACTATACTCTGAGAAGATTTGCCCGACTCTGGCACTTCCAGTCCCAACTCATAAGCACTTGGGGAATTGTAGTTAAGTTTTGCCCTTAGCCAGCTCTCTAAAGCCTGAACTTTCTTATCAATATGAAATTAGAGCCAGTAAACAAACTCCTCAGATAGAATTGGGGCAGTCGGGTCCATACAATCAACAAAGGTATAACATCCTATAAACGATCAAAATAAGGAGGAGAATCCTAACCCTTTGAAACAACTTTGATTATAAAGGGGCTGATAATATTTTCCATGGCAGTGAATGAACCATAGAAGTCTGGGACGACCTGTTTGTATTAGAATTGTCTCAGGATCCAACAAGCAAACTAGAAAGTAGGATAGCGATATCCCAGGAGAGAAACACAATAATCTCTATGAGTCTACTGGACAAAACCTTGGATTCCTCACTAAGGACAGAACCAACAGACACTACAAGAAATTTGCCATTTAGCGACAAATAAATTCTCGATGAACTTAGGTTTGTCAACAAAGGTAGATAAACATTGACGAATACTAAGTTTATCGATAATAGTCCAATATTTCTTGACAAGTACATTTCTTCACCAATAAATTATTTTTTTATCGAAAAATTTGTTAATTTGTCAAAAGTTGTTCAATAAGAAGTTGCTGGGAGAGAAAATAATTTTTAGCGCGTGTTTGAACTTATTTTTCACAATTGGCGACATATATAATTTGTCAAAAAAGTCAAAAAAATAATTTTAACTCCTTTTCGCGCTTCTTGTATTTCTCTCTCTTTCATTCTCTTGCCCTGAACTTAAAAAAACATTTCTTTATACTGGCTCTCTCTCTCTCTGGCGTCTCTGCTCGATCTGGTGTAACTCTTTCACAGTCTCACTCTCGCATCTCTCTCTGGCCAACGGGTGACGGCCAGATGGCGACAGGGGCTCTCTCTCTCACTCGGATCAAGAAAGGTCAAGAGAAGACCGGCCTAAAAAAGGTCTTCAGTTCTTCCTTCTTGTTACGGATCTGAGAGAAGACTGGTGAGTGACCGGGGAAGGCGGCGGGTGACCAGCGAAGGCTCCACCGGCCAACATCCCTCTCACCGGCGACGAGTCGGCAACGATATCTCGATTCTCTCCGATCCCCACAAATCTGCAGTCAACATAGGCAAGTTTTATTCTTCAAATTGATGCGCTGCTTTTTCAATTGATGTTTCAATAGTTCAATTTAATAGTTCTAGAATAGATTTGATTCAATTTATGGTTAATTATATAATTTGTTTAGATTAGGGTTTACAGTTTAGGGTTTTAATTAGGGTCTTAATGTTAGGGGTTTACCACAAAGACTCGGGGACAAGATTCTACACGCCACATTTTTTTTTATTTTTATATGACGCTGCTTGCAAAACTTGTGGTTCTTTGAAATTTCATGCCTTTGCTGCTCTACGGCAACACATTTTCCATTGCTACTGAATTGTATTAGTGCTTGTGACATGTCTTTTGTGCCTTCCGCAGGTGCCCTACTTTATCTCTCGATTGGTGTTGTTTACTCTCCACCAGCCAATCACAATTTCCTTAAAATTCCATATAAGTAAAGTTCCTGAGTTGAAGAGGGAAGATAAGCCAGAGCTTTTCCTGTGGACAGAGCATTCACTAGCTTAATATCGACGTCTATTTCATAATTTTATCATGAGGGATTTTCCAGTAGGATAAGTAACTACCTTGCACACTATGTTCTTTCATATAGCTAGCTTCATTCTCTTAATCACCTCACTCATAAAGGTAGCATTACTCTCTATTTAGCTTTGAAAGTAAAGGTCATCTTTTTTATCTAATAGCATTTTCTTTACAGTCAGTGATTTCAGTTTACTGGCAAGTTTAGACTTTATTAGACTCTGGCCACTGAGGTAAAGTTAATCCTAAAACATGTTAATTGGTCTTTTTGAGATGAGGGATGTTCGCTATCAGCCTCCACGGATTGAAAGTGTGAGCAATTATAGATTTGCTGTAGTTATTCTCATGTCAGCGATTTTATCATGTGCGGTGAGACAATTGTAAGGGATTTCAGTTTGGATGCAGTAAGGTCTTTCTTCACTCGCATACCATCTGGTACCTTTTTCCGTTGATGTACAGATGTAATTGGACTATTTTTGGTTAATACTTCGTTACCAATATCTGACTGGTTATCCAATTTCATGTCATTTTTCTTCCCCTTCCTTCTACCTCTCCAAATTGGGTTATTGGTGATGACATGAAAGCTAGTGTGGAGGCTGGTTATCGTACTATGAAAATCATGATTTCCTTGAAGTCGACGGGAAATAAGCCATATCAAATGCCTACGAAGGTGTATGATTGTTGAGTAGGTTTTGTGAAATTTACCCAAGCTGGAGCTCTTTTATACATAAGTAATAATGCCCTTAGCTGGACTTGTTTTATACATAAGTATATTGCCCTTTTTAGACAATTGAACATGTTGCGAACTTTACATCCAATACCTCGGTTGTGACTTCTTAAGTTACATGTTCTTACCAATTTATGAGTTGAAGCAGTCACTAAAACATATTTCCAGCTCTATGCATGATATGATGCATTAAAAGTGTTTCACAATGTTCTTATATGAGCACTTTACCGCTTGTGAGAGTATTTTATCGGTTCAAGCAATTCGATTAGTACTTTTCAAGAACGTTGCATGCATGACTTACTATAGCATTAGAAGATAGCAGCTGATGCCAAGAACATTTGGCTGGGGAAAAACGAAATAAAGCTGGTTGTTGTACTGGGAAGGCATGAAGGCATGTACTTTCCTTTGTGTCACTAATTGTGTCGTCGCTTGCTTCTAACTTTGTTTAAGTCAGTTGTTAAGTTTTCTTCTCAGATGGATGAGTTGCTTTGTAAGTGTCTGAATTGGAAGGATAACACCCATGCTTGTACTTGTTGACAAAAGTAGTTTATTACACTATTGATTTTTAGGTCTCAAAGATTTGTATGTGGCTTGCTCTTTAAACCATGTTCTAGTATTCATGCCGAAACACCAAATACCTTTACTATCCACGATCCTTTGTTTTGGTATAAAGAACAAGCAAATTTAAGCCAAGAAATTTTAAAAACAAATATCCTTCTCATTTGTGTCTTTTCATAACTTGTGACTTTATCTGTTCTTAGGATGTTATAGAGAGATGGTCGCAAGTTTGGGTTTCCGGATGAAAGTTGCACATGATGCTTCATGGTTTGTACATCAGTCATTTACTTTTCTACTTACAGTTTCATTCTATTTTCTTAAAGGTATTGCATTCCTTATGTACATGTTCTTTTGGCTTTTTCAAGATTGGGTTGGTCACTATCTGTTGAGGCGGAAAGGGGTTCGAGGTTACGTTGAGGTGCCATAAAGGATACAGTCTGAGTCAGCTTCCAGGTAGGCAACGCGGGAGACAGCAAGGACGGCGTAAAGGCTGAGAGCAAGGCTCCCCAGACAGGTTGCGAGGGCTGGCAGCGCCGCGGAGGCAGAGTGACGATGAACAGGGTCGACAGTCGACAGTCTGTGTCAAGGATGTAGCATCGAGGGTCTGGAGATGGGAGTCCAAGTGTGTTTCTCTTATTAGAATTCCAGAGAGAATGTCTTTTTTAGAGAGAGAAAGTGAAAAGTTCAAATGAGAGAAAGATCTTGGAAAAGCTCCAAAGTCCACACTATTTATAGGCAAAAATGTGCATGTGTCATAAGTTGACATATGTCACCCCCTGGGAACGACACGTCGCCAGGGGGGCCAAAGCACTGATTCTCCATTGGGACTGTCGGTCCCTAAGTTCGTGCCGCCCTGCCCTTGTAACATCTCTCTGCCTGTCTGAGGAGACTGATCATGCCGTGGTAGCACGGTCAGAGTAGCCCGTTGCCCCAGCCACCAGTCCAAGCCCTTACTGAATCCCACGAGGTGCGTCAAGAGACGCGCAGAGGACCTGACAGTGGTGAGGGTTGTCCCTGTAACCAACTGCCAGGCGAACTAGGCGGGATGCCCTCCAAGGACCTGCTCCCGTTCTGGATTGACCCGTGGGTCATTGCCCTTATGGTGTCGACGATCCCAAGCAACATGAGTAACGTGAGTGACCATGGTCACCGCTTGGTGCTTAGGGTCCATTGCCGTGAAGTCTTCGCGTAGGAGCTCCCTGCAAGTGTGATGTCAGTGGCTTCAAGGTTGTGTCGATGATAATTCCAGGGTTGCGAGCCCATCCTGCTGCGAGGACCACAGCCCCTGATGATTGAGCCGGCGATGGTGCTAAGCTCGTAATGGCGCTCAGCCCATGCTACAGTTTGATTGAGCCGACGACGACATACAGCCCGTCCCGCAGTTTGGTTGAGCGGGCGATGGCATTAAGCCCGTGATGGCGCTCAGCCCATGCCACGGTTTGATTGAGCCGGCGACGACATACAGCCCGTCCCGCAGTTGATTGAGCCGGCGATGGCACTAAGCCCGTGATGGCGCTCAGCCCATGCCGCAGTTTGATTGAGCCGACGACGGCATATAGCCCGTCCCACAGTATGGTTGAGCCGGCGATGGTACTAAGCCCGTGATGGTGCTCAGCCCATGCCACAGTTTGATTGAGCCGGCGACGGCATACAACCCGTCCCGCAGTTGATTGAGCTGGCGATGCACTAAGCCCGTGATGACGCTCAGCCCATGCCGCAGTTTGATTGAGCCGGCGACGACATATAGCCCGTCCCGCAGTTGATTGAGTAGGCGATGGCACTAAGCCCGTAATGGCGCTCAGCCCATGCCACAGTTTGATTGAGCCGACGACAGTATACAGCCCGTCCTGCAGTTGATTGAGCCGATAATGGCACTAAGCCCATGATGGCGCTCAGCCCATGCCACAGTTTGATTGAGCCGACGACGGCATACAGCCCGTCCCGCAGTTGATTGAGCCAGCGATGACACTAAGCCCATGATGGCGCTCAGCCCATGCCGGAGTTTGATTGAGCCGGCGACGGCATATAGCCCGTCCCGCAGTTTGGTTGAGCCGGCGATGGCACTAAGCCCGTGATGGCACTCAGCCCATGCGGCAGTTTGATTGAGCCGGCGACGGCATACAGCCCGTCCTGCAGTTGATTGAGCCTGCGATGGCACTAAGCCCATGATGGCGCTTAGCCCATGCTGCAGTTTGATTGAGTCGGCAATGGCATATAGCCCGTTCCGCAGTTAATTGAGTTGGCGATGGCACTAAGCCCGTGATGGTGCTCAGCCCATGCCACGGTTTGATTAAGCCAGCGACGGTATACAGCCCGTCCCGCAGTTGATTGAGCCAGCAATGGCATTAAGCCCGTGATGGCGCTCAGCCCATGCCGTACTTTGATTGAGCCGACGACAGCATACAGCTCGTCCCGCAGTTGATTGAGCCAGCGATGGCACTAAGCCCGTGATGGCGCTCAGCCCATGCCACAGGGAGAGGTCCTCGTGCCGGAGCACTAAGAGCGGAGCCCCCGGAATGCCGCACATTCCGGAGAGTGGATCGAAGCATGTTCCACGTCCATGGCGGGGGCATATGGTGTGGTGAATAGGTGTGATGCCCGGAGGCTTGTAACATGGTTGTGGTGCATGGGCACGGCGATGACTGTCGCGGAGCAATACTTAGTGCTGGGGGCACGTATCATCAGCGCGGTGTAAGGGCGCCGCAACGACTGTCGCAAAGCAATACTTAGTGCCGGGGGCACGTATCACCAGCGGGGCGCAAGGAAGGGGCGACGACTGTCGCGAAACAATACTTAGGATACTGTGCTGCCGTCGTGACGATTGCGCACGGTCGGCGACGATCGCCAAGTGACCATTGGTGTTGAGCGCGCATGGTAGAGAGCGCGATGAATGATGTCGGGGGTTTAGGAATGACTCTTGCAAGGCAAAAGGGTGGCCGACCCCCTTGAGGAAGGGGTGGCTGACCCCTTGGGTTGGAAGGGGGGGCCGACCCCTCACAACAACAAGGGCGGTGGCAGACCCCCTAAAGAAAGGGGTGGCCGACCCTCTTAAGAAGGGAGTGGCCGACCCCCTGAAGAAACTGGTGGCCAACCTCCTTAGGAAGGGAGTGGCCGACCCCCTTAGGAAAGGAGTGGCCGACCCCTTCCTTTTTCCAACAGTTTGACCGTGTTGATGTCGCTGCACTGGTGATGCCTGTGGATGTTCGAAAGGAGATGCGCTTTGACCTGGTTATGGCGTTGAATAATTGACCGTTGACTGGATGATGTGTCGCACGATGCGGGTCCCTTAGCGGGCCCCCGGGGTCTGGCCAGGATAGGGTACGAACACTATCCAATTGGATTTGCAAGATTTGATCTGCAAGGGATCTCGTACAGTCTCTGCGACAATGGTTTTGTTGAGAAATTTGTACTCTAGTTTGGAGATTTATATCATATTAACTACTAATTTAGTGAATGCAATTATTATGATGTTCAAAACTTCATTTATCAGTCGGTGTTCAGCATGACTTAGATCTTGGTTATATTAGTTTGCATATATCTCTTTGACATGAAATAAGAAGTCTGTCTAGGGATTAATATTAATTTTTTTTAAAGTAAGAGCTACGGTAGCGGGTCTACACCGCCGCTATATGCCTAGGAAGGCGGTCATTAACTGCTGCTGTAAGCTATGACCAACTGTGATATAGGACATTAATAGCCAATAAAAGAATAGATGTACAAGCGGGAGTACCGCTACTATAAACTCCATTGACCGCTGCCATATATCTATTGCAGCGAGACCTACAGAAGCGCTCTGTACCCGCTATCATAAGCAGCGGTCAAGTGGGCTATTGCAGGGGTTTTTGGCTGCTACCAGAGGCCAATTTTATTATAGTGTAGGGTTTTTGATTATTTGTAGCCCTTTAAGTTTGGATGGATTTGATTATTTGTTGTTGTTTGTTGAGTCATTAGTACTATCTTCTTCATGGATATCACGTTAATATGAAAAGATTATGCAAAAGCTGAAAAAAGCTACTAAAGATAATAATAGAGGTGAGTAAAATGGGTCAAAGGGTAACATTAGATAGGTTGGAGAAAAATTAAAGTTTGGAGGGGTTATGTTCTGACTATCCAATTTTTTTTTTCCTGATTTTACTCTCTTGTCATAGACATGAGTTGTTCTTCTAAGAATACAATTGCATAAATAAATGGGTCAAAGGGTTGAATAAGACATGAATTGCTTGCCATAATTTACTTTTTTTTCCTCTTTATAAAACATGTTTAAAGTTACCTGCTCTCTACAATAAGTCGGATCTACTGCCTATCTTAATGCTCTCTTCTGACAAATACGTATCAGAGCTACAAAAATCTCAAAGAATTGTTGTCATTTAGTCTTACTGCATGCGTGTAATGTGGTAAGCTGGGTCTGTACCTGTGGGATCAAAAGAAAATAAAGTTATGTATGGTTCTTACTGAAGTTTATGAAAACCAGCTCCTCTTGTCATTGACAGCCTTTAACTTCATCACAAGTTGTTCACGCTGATCGAGCTCCAACTCCTCATATTTGAGACTCATGTTGAGGTTGCAGTCACTGATTTCTCTTAACTCTGCCTTGAGTAGTGACACCTTACCTTCATTTACTTTCTTGTCGCCTGCTTTATCTTCAGCTCTTGATCTCATGCTTGATTCCAACTATATGATGTTAGGTTTGGGTAGCCACATGATACTGTTTTTAAATTATTTTATACGGTAGTCAATTTCTATTATTGATAATGAAATTCGATATGCTTTTTTTTAAGTAGTCCAAAACCTGCAAAGTATTATAAAAGAAAATTTGAAGTTCCGTACACCTTTAACTGTGTGTTTGGGTACCATTCTGGGAAAGAGAGAGTTGCCCTGGGAGGATGAACAAGAGGTCTCTCAGTTGTTGGTACTGTTATTTGGATCTTCCAACATCCTCCTCTTTCTGGCTTTGTTCGTTAAAATGTAGAAAGTTTTGTTTTCTTTTTCCCCACAACACGCGGTCCAACTGGCCTATCCATTAAAGTAAAAGGCCTTGGTATACTTACCTTCTATGCTTTTTGGTGCAGTTGGGGAGGATCAAGCAGGCCTGACTTCACTTGCGAAACTACTGAAGGTCAGTTGTCACACATATACACCAGTTATATGTTTTTGAGTTGAAAACTTCAATGATAATTCTTGATTGCAATTTTATTGGCATAATTGACTCTTGATGGCAGAGGTTTGCCTGTTAAAAAAGTAAAGCAATGAGATGTAAACTATGTAGTGGATGATGGTTTTGTAAGGGTAAGCCACAGGCTTGCCCTCTAATATGAAAAACAAGGTAAATTCAGTGAATCAGATCTCTGCCCTTTCTTAGAGATTTCGACAAAATCTCACTTTTACCTTTCTAAGCTTTTGCTAAATCTTAACCAGATTGATATATATTGGAGTCCTTGGGACTTTATAGGGTCTTGTTTTAGAAGTGTTGGAGTCTGTATGTAGAGGACAAATTCTTTATGTCATGTATTCTAGATAACCAGGGTGTCGTGGTTACTTCACATTTTATTGACAAGCCATCATATTGGTTGCTTATAGGGATAGTTATGGGGGCTTTATCTATGGCCTACACTCGGTCATTTTAGGGTGAAAGCTTCAGTATCCATCCAATTAGGGAGATTAGCTCTTTTAGCGTTTTCAGTAATTTAGGTGAAAAAGTCAAGCTTTCTGCCTCTTATTATGTAAATGAAGGTAGAAGGAGATGAACTGTGAAACTATGAAGAAAAGACAGAAGACCAAATGCTACAATTAATATGAAAAAGGAAGAAACTGTGAGTAATAATCGATTTTTTGTAGTTATTCTCATGTTAGCTATTTTATCATCCTTACGGGGACTAGAAAGCTTAAGGTTTCTCAATTGAAGGCTGGATTTTGGGAGAACATCATATCTAGGTAATTAAAACTATCCACTTCATAGAAAGACACATTTGTGAACATGCATGACTGGTTTATGGAAGCCGTGACATCATTTTCAGTCAGCTTGAATTGGATTGTTAGCTTTGTTGTTTGCATGGCTGTTTGGTATGCCTGACAAAATGTGAACAATTGTCGGAACTACAATTTACGTGCATGCCAGTCTTTAGAAATTATGTATGTTAAAAGGATGTATCATAGTCTAATACTCTGTGTTAGTATATCCTTTTAGGTTATAGTTGCCCAGGACAGATTGGCCATGCTTGAAGATCGCAAATATCACACTTTATGACCATGCAGTTAGTTGTTTGACCATGTAGCTAGTTGTTAGACTGCTCTCAGCACTGCGTTAGGCATGTTTTTTGGTGCTGAGCTTTTGCTTGCATTCTTGGTAAGCTTGCATTCTTGCTAAGCTTCTCTCCCCCTGATTCTCAATTTCGATGCCCATCTGAAGCTAATTTTCAGATGCACGTAGTTTTTTTACATTTCTATTTGAGTAGCATCTTAACACACATACTTCTATTCCTCTCTTTATTTTTAATGCAGGCTTGCAATCATTTTTCTTCTAGTTGCGCTGTTCTCTAATGCGATATATGGATCATCTCCGAACATGATTTGAAGCAACCGACCTCTAGGATGGTTGCATTTGCATCAACATTTGTAGTTTATTTGTATAATGCTAATTTGTACTAAGGATAAATGTCAAGCTTTTTTGCTATGTAGTTATGTTCTCACTTTATAACCAACTAAATCTTTGGAATGGATAGCATAAGTTTTATATATTAAATGAAGACTTTTTTTATTATTTGTGGATGATCTTTCTATTATCTGTCGTTAAATGAAATCTTTCTATTATTTTTCGTTAGAGTTTAATGCTCATCAAAGAACAAAAGATTCATCGTTAAAGGGGCAACAAGTAATGACAAACCTTTTTGTCGTTCAATGACGAAGTCGAGATGTCAAGGAAAAAATTGTGACGAGCAAGGTTTTGTTGACGAACATAAGTTCGTCAATAAATGCCATCATTATCGACGAGGTCAATATGTCAAGGAAGAATTGTGATGATCAAGGTTTTTGTGACGAACTTGAGTTCGTTAACAAATGTCATCATTATCGACGAAGCTAAGATGTCGAGGAAAAAAATAGTGACGATGAATGATTTGTTAACGAACCCAAGTTCGTTGATAAAGTAACTCATTCTTGATGAAGTTGAACATCCAACGACAAATTCAAGTGAACTATTTCGACGAAATAGTTCATCGTTAAATATCAGACATTCCTTGACGAAGTAAAAAATCGTCAATAAATAGAATTTTTATTGGCGAACACATATATTCGTCGAAAAAAATACATTTCTTGACGGCGAGTCTTTGACGAACTTCGTGACGATTTTTTTTTTGTCAATGTATGTATTTCTTGACGAATAGGCGACCTTCCTCGACGAACCGTGTTCGTCGCTAAATGGCAAATTTCTTTTAGTGAGATATCTTTGGATTCCTGCACACAGAACAAGCAAGTCCACTCGTCTATACCAGAAACCTTCAAAGAGTAGTGGCCGAGAGCGGAAGACATTGGGGCTATACACTTCTGCAGTAGGTTTGACTGTTCGATGCCTGTGATCCAATAACCACATATACAACAACAAATGGCTACTCCCGAAAGGCACACTTGGATCCTTATTTACATCGAAATACCACGCAAAATTTTAGCTACCACTAAGGGAATAGGGTTTTACCTTTGGTGGATACCTGAATTAATATGTCAGCTAGCCTCACGTCAGCAACTCCAGGGCCATAAAAGGTGAGATATTTTGCTACCAAGCACAATGCCAGGGCGGCTACCCAACCACATGCATACCATTGATCACAACCAATCGGTTTAGTAGAAAAGTATTCTATCAAGGGAGAGAACAGGGTACCTTCACCCCGAATGAAAGATCTAGCATGCTATTTTTTTGATCTTCAAGTCTTGAGGGCCTTTGCATAACCATCTTGGATGACTGGAATGGCAATCGGAAAATTAGCTCGGATACTTACCAAGGTCGAGAATTCTTCGAAAGTAGGGCAGTGCTCATTCAAACCAAAATGGAAGACATGGTCATCAACATCCCAGAACTTGCATGCAGCACAGAGAATGTCTTCATGAACCACCACGCTACTCAAACTCATCACAGCCTTCACGTTGAATCGCCTGTCTAGGTGGATCAATTTGATCTTGTTGAAGGAATCCTTGAAAGCACAAAATTGGAGCTCGAATATCTTGGGATCATATTCGAAGGCCCTGGGGAGTTCTAGGATGAGAATAGGTCGAATCTCATTCTAGAGGGATGAGTTCTGAATATAGCTTGATAACCTTAATTCTTAGGGTTAGAAGTCAAATTTTTTAAAAAAAAATCATCGAGAATGACGGACGATTTTTGAATAACCAGACCGTTTTTCGTTTGGTTTACATATGTGATGGTTCATCTTTCTAACCAACCATCAGGTTTTTTTGACAAAAATCTAATTTTCTTCTGACTAACCAGCCACTTTTGCTTGTAAAATATATTTTAGTCCTGATCCACCGTCCAATTTTGCCTTAAATTTGGACTGATCAACTGGCCTATTCTCATCAAAAATAAAAAAAATAAATATGTGCACTGACTAACCGGCCAGTTAATTAGTTTCTGTGAAAACTTGCAAGGTTTGCCTAGTTTTAGGTCAAACCTTGTGCCTGTCAATCATCCAACTCAATGTAAATTTTTCAATAATTTAAAGTCCATCTCCTTTCTTCGCTGTACCTCTGTGTTATAAAAGTAGAATACACATTAAAATAGGAATTAACTACGTAGGTTCTAACTTAAAACATGGGAAAGTAATTGTGTAGTTACATAAAATGTGTGGAATAAAAGACTCTAACATCTAGGCCTATTCTAGACCAAGACCTAAGCATCATCATTCTTCAAAGTCTCCTCCGAGATCTCCTAGGGCTAGGCTAGACATTAGCCTCCTTAGCTTCCTCCTAGGCCTCTTCACTCTCCTCGGCAGCTTCCTCTTCAGTTTTCGTTGCTTCATCATCACACTCCTCTTCATTTTCCTCTTCCTTACCTTCGGGTTCGGGAGATGACTCCACTATCCTTCTCTTATTATAATGAGGCTTCTTGTATCTGTGTCATAGGACCGCGATAATCTTGGGTGATTTCGTCTTCGTTCCAATGGAAGGGCTGGAGTCTTCCTTTTGCTACCGATGGCCACTTCCTTACCCTTGGACGAGGTCAGCTCCGATTTAGTCTTTTTCTCCCATATTTGATTTGTCACTGCAGTCTTCACATGCTTACCCTTCATAACAAGAAGATTTGCCTTAGTGGTAGCAAAAACAATAGCATGGGTCGGGAGCTCTATGGAGTTCGGTCGGCCACTCGATCCACCACCCGAAAGTTACACCGAGGGTGTAGGAGTAGGCGTCTCCATAAGCTCCTCTGAGGATTCATACACAGACCGCAAATCCCTATAACTGGACACCATACTCTTGAGGCTATGGATCATTCTGTAAGCATCTCTAAGTACTGAATATGGGACCTACATTGAGAAAAGGCACAAAATTAAAATCTAGCATGAATAGATAATAATGAAAGCAATTAATTTACGCCTAGAGATTACCATGTGGATCTTAGCCAACTCCTTGAGCTCATACACCTCGAAGTCCTTTTCTGCCTGGGGATCGGTTCTTACTTCTTGGTCTTCCCCTTCAAGAAGATCGGCACCCTCTAGGGAAAGAATGGAATACCCTCTACTATATCGACCTCCTGTTGCCCTTCCCCTTCTTTTCCCCGACTGCCCCCTCTTTCTATATCTTCTTCAGCCACTGTAAGGTCAAAGGAGCTGGCAAGTATTTTCTCATGAACGCCTCATAGGTACGAGGATCGTTTGGCTATCGTAAGGAGGACATTAGGACCCCCTTAAGCAGACTTTGCTTTAGGCTCCTATCAAGCTGTACTGTGTGGAATATCTCATCGGGAAGGGCAGTCAGAATTCGAACATTGATATCCTGATGGTGCTAAGAAATCACCTTATCTCCTAGATAGAACTCCACTTGTAAGGGTCCCATCAACAACATCTGTCATCATGCGTGCCAGTTCCTTAGCAACAGTCCTCCATTTTTCCCCACCACCGAGACAAGGAAGCCTGAAACCAAAGGAGAAAAAAAGGTGAGAGTTTGATAAGCATGTTTAGAAAGAAAATTACAAAACTTAGAAAATTGCTTACCAGGCACTTTCTTAGCCCATTAAAGCTATTTCGGCATACAAACTTTTGAGACCCCAGCCTTTTTACCCCTAAAAATCCATCGAGTCATTGCTGGTGTAGTCTCGCCAGTGTATGCCTCCCCCAGGCGAGAAGCACGAGAGCCAAGGACCTCGAAGGCTCAAACATGTGAACATACACCAGATATGATAAAAATGTCTAGAATGTGTAAGAATTATTTAAAAATAACCAGAGAGCATAGACATACCCCTAGACATCACAGTACCCCATAAAGCTGAAGGATTGCCTCCGGGACATTGTACTTATATATCAACATAGATAGGCAAGAGCTAGAGTATCCTATTAGTACTCCCTGACCTCCTGTAGAACCTTGAAAGCATGTAAGCACCAAAGATGGAGAGAGTTGTCTACATTGCTAAACAGGGTCTCCCCCGGAGCATATAACAAAAATCCTCGGACAAATTGGTCAACCGTTGAAGGCTCTAACCCTCCAAATTCACGTTCTCTTAATGAGCGCGAAGCGTACCCAATAAGATTGAACCGGCCTTTTTGTAAGACGGTTCATAGCCAAGCAACCAAACCACAAGGTTTTAGTCTTTGTCAATATCATGAGCCCAAGGTACGGGCCTCCCTTTAGAATAAACATTCGTGATTTTTGTAAAGTCGAACAGGTGTTCATTCTCGAGGGAGGCCCGTACAATGTATATTTGTAAGGAAGGACTGCAAACTAGCAAACAAGGAAGAAAATTCAAAGAAGCACCCAGTTCATGTGTGCATTGCATGAAAGACCTTATGCGTGGGTCCTACTTTGCTTGGGCATGCTTTGTGTTTGAAGCAACGTGAAATAGTGTGTGTGGGAAGGAAAGATTTGAGCAAAACTTACCTCCTACAAAGAGAAGATTGCTTGGTGGGTTTCTTGTGCCACAGTCAACAAGGAACGATCATCCAACCAATTCTTTAGCCAAAATTGGGTAACCTTCCCGATTTGGGGTCCTCCCTCGTGACCCTTTCGAGTTCGAACATACACATCCATGATTCAGCAAAATTGGGAGAAATCAAGGAGAAATTGGTTAAACTTATAGGCTCAGGTTGTGATTAAGGTTAGATCACATGTTCTAGAAGTCGTGGAGAGAACACATTCGAAAGATATTATGGTTGGATTGTTAAAAATGTTGGACAAAAACCATAAATTCACGCACAAAACTGAGCGACTAAACCTCCCAGTTTTGTCATTTAGGCTGTCAACAGGATTCACTAATCGGCCAATTTTTGACTTTTCACTTTTCAAAGTTCCCCTAGCAGCTAACTAACCGGCCAGTTTTCGTACAAAATTTCAAACAATTTCAAAAACTACTAACCGACCGGCCATTTTTTGACCCAAATTTTCAAAATCTCTTATAGGTTCTTACCAATCGGTCGGTTTTCAAAGCCTAAGAAAAAAAAAACAAACAAAACACAAAAAGGGGAATTTTTTTTACATGCTTGTATGACTGCATGCTTCACGTGTTTGCGTCAATTTAGTTTGCCTGCATGTGCATTTCACACGATACATGTTTACCTGCCCAAGGGCATTTTTTCTATTCAGCATGGGTTTGCTTGCATGTACATGTTCACTCTATTAGCTCCAAGTTGTTTCACAACCCATATTATTCAAATATGTTACCTAATCCAATGGCTTTATATGGTGTAAGGCTAATAGGGATAACAATTAGATTCGTAACCGGCGGATCTCCGCTCTGCCCTAACTCGATAGGAGAAGGTTATTTTGACTTTGACAGGGTCATGGGGCGGGTATGGTGATTTTTTAGTAATCCACAGCGGGTAGGGTCGGGTATGGTATTCTATCCAACCCTCGCCATGACCCATACCCACCCCGATAGACTAACCTTATGCATCAGCCAATCTCAGCCGTCCATCCTAGCATATATATATAGGAGGCAGCAGTGGGTAGAGAACATAGAACGTTTTAGGGTTTCAGAAGAAAAGATATATATATATATATATATATATATATATATATATATATGGATCGTGATCCATTGCTAGCGCTAGCACTGTTGCTAGCGCTGTTTGGCCGTCCGCTACATAATGTAGCGGACGAAAATTGGCCGTCTGCTACATTATATAGCGGACGGTGCTAGCGCTGCTAGCGCTGTTTGGCCGTCCGCTACATAATGTAGCGGACGAAAATTGGCCGTCCGCTACATTATATAGCGGACGGTGCTAGCGCTGCTAGCGCTAGCAATGGATCACGGTCCATATATATGGATCGTAATCCATTGCTAGCGCTAGCACTGTTGCTATATATATATATATATATATATATATATATATATATATATATATATATATATATATATATATATATATATATATACTTTTCTTCTGAAACCCTAAAACGTTCTATGTTCTCTACCCACTGCTGCCTCCTTCTTCTCTCCCTCCCCCCAGCATCATTGGCGGTTAGCCTCCCAAGGCCACAAACCACCTCCACCTCTGCCGAAGATTGTAACCAACACATCCACCGTCGATTCACCACCGTCGAATTTTCCTTTAACTTCCTTGCAACCAAACAAAAGTTTTTTGAAAAAAGAATTCCCATTCTTTCTGGTTTGATGTTGTTGCAACTCTGTGGTGAAAATATCTTTTTTTTTTCTTTTTCAATTTTGGTTTTGTGTTTGTTGAAGGAATTCGATTCGGAGAATCATATTTGTTTTCAGGATATTAATTTAAAAATGACAGGTTATCTTTTAGTTTGGTGTGGTAAGGGGGAGGGGTGTTAGGGGTAGATATGTTATCTCATATTCAACTTGATCTGTACCTAGGTTTATGATCATGTATAATTGATGTTACATTTTAGTTTATGGGTTCTTGAAAATCCCCTTTTTTGGTTGGTAAAAGTAGAACATTTCTAATATGTGCACAGATAAAAGCAATACATGTTTTACAAATTTTTGGGCCGGGTTGGTTGGTGCGGGCTTTGAGTGCTACAGGGAAAGGTGGGGCGGGGCGGGGTGGGGATGAGTCTCGAAACTTACTTAGCATCGGTTATTGTATGCACTTGCACGACCCTTGGTAGGGCGGGGCTGGGCAGGGTTTTAGGACTATTGGAAGGGTACAAATTTTGTAAGATCCACATCCGACCGTCCCATTGTCATTCCTAAAGGCCAGTTCGAGATACCGTGTTTGTTTCAAGGGGCAACAGTTTCCTCATATCAAGTAAATTGGTATGCTTCACACTCAATGACCAATTGTCTTTATGGCACTATTGGCTCTGGCTTTGAGTGATATTCCAAAAATTTTCATATGCACAAGCGACCAACCACTTATAGATGATTTTTTTGGCTCCGGCACTTGGACATATGTTGGTGCCCCTAATCGACCAACCATTTTTACACGTTGTTCGCTCCGGCTCTTAGGATCGTTTTTATTCTTACATCTAAGCGTCAAACCGTTTGTATACTTGTTGGCTTTGGCTCTTGGGTATATTACTATGTTCCTAAGCGACCAACTACCTAGTGGCGGGTTGTCAACTCCGGCTCTTAGGATCACCTCTTTTCTTATGTTTAGACAACCAACTGCCTACTTCTAAACTTGTTATCTTCATTTATCTAGACAAGTAATGGCTTAGTGATGCATTGTTGGCTCCGACTTCTAGACTTGTTATCTTCATTCTCTAGACAACCAACCGCTTGGTGACGTGTTGTTGGCTCCGGCTTCTAAACATTATATTTCTCTTCTACCACCAAACGACTAGCCGCTTAGTGACTCGTTGTTTGTTCCGTCTTTTGGAACCTGACTTTTTCAAATTTTGTGATGATATTGTTCAACGACCGATCGTTATTACAATTTGCTCTGGCTTCGAAGAATATCCCAATTCTTTTCAAACTACGTTGGTTTGATTCATTTATGAGGATACAATGGAAGCCTGCAGTGGTCTGACCTCATATGTTTGTGTATCCTTGAGTCTATCTTTGAGTCTTGTGGTCTTTTCCATTTTTTTTGCTACAAAAATTTCTTGTCCTTTTTACAATGATGTTTGCCCGTGCACAAGTTCCATCACCGAGGGGCTCTATAAACACCTATTTTTTGTAGGCATTAATAATTAAATAAAAAATGAGCTTTATTGTTAATTAAAGTGAATTATTGAGTTTACGCCTAGTAATGTGATCTAATTACTTAATTTAGTTCAGTCTAGTTCAATTGCCTAGGTCCAGTCCAACAATCTAGTCCAATTGCATGACCAGTACAACTGCATTAGTTCAGTCCAATTGTGTCAAGTCCGGTCCCAGGTCTAAATTATTCTAATTGATGTAGTTTGGTTATATAACATGGCGAAATGATCTATGAATTATCCTTGATGTAAAGATCAAATCAATTTATTTTATAGCTATGAGGTGAATTATCCCAAATCTGGTACATTCTACTTAAGATTTTAGAGATAATTACCAAAAATAGGGATAGATAATGCCTCAAAATTAAGGAAAAATATTTTTAATTTATGAGATGAATAGGCCGGTTAGTTCCTTTAGTCATTTGGCAATTTTATCATTTATTTTGACTTAACTCTAGCCTTACAAATTGACATTGTCAGTCTTATCAGATTCTGCAAAGCTGAGCACCATAAAAAGAGCCCTTGGCTTTTAATTTTAGAGGTCAAGAATCTTATTCTCTTTAGAGCTTGCGTATCATTTCTGTATGAAGTGATACTCTTGCTAATTAAAGAATCCAAAATATCCAAATTCACTTTCAAAAGTCTCTTGTATTTCTTGCATCGTGAATTATACAGAAAACATCTTCAAGTCTTCAAAATAAGCTACTTCGAGAGGAAATCCTTATCATTTTTTTTTTCAGTTTAGGAAATCATATAAATTGTCTCCCCTTTCCATGATCACATTTCATTTCAGAAACAATAAAAAGAGGAGTCCTTCACATTTCTTTGTCTGGAGTCTAAGTTCGAAACGTAGATCACTTCCCGTAGGACTAGTCAAACTACGGCGGTTTTGATTTTAATTAGTCTGATCGGATACGTAGGCAATTCGACCCTGATATTGAGTTCAATACATAAAAATTAACTTAGGGTTAGTTTACTCATATTTTGCATGCTATGTGTTCTTAAGGCCAAAATTCAATAAAAATAAAGTAAAGACTGAAAGGGCGCGTGCCTAACACCTTTCTATACGTAACTTAATTCTGAACCCTTCTCTTAGTTTCGATAGACTAGTCATCTTTTTGGACACCTTTGAGTCATTTCTAGGTTTTTCTTATTTTTCTCTAATTAAATAAGATGGCGACTCTGAATCAAAATCCTGCCAGAGATTTTTTTTAGGCGGTTCGCCACAATGGCCTTATATCACTCCATGCCCCAAATGGTATTTTATTGTCAATACCTTTGTTGGACATCTATTGATTAAGTAAACTATTGTGTACATGGCTTCAACCCAAAAAGAATTAGGCAATCCTTTGTCATGGAGCATCGACTTTGCCATTTTTTAAATAGTTTGATTCTTCCTTTGAGCCACTCATTATTGTTATGGAGTGTACTCATCATTGAGTTGCTTATTCAGCCTAATGTCTTTATAAATTCTCTCAAATACGTTTGAGTTGTATTCACCGCCTCTTTCACTTCTCAACACTTTCACATGTTGTCCACTTTGTCCTTCAACAAGCTAGAGCCACTTTTTGAATACTAAGTTTTGGCATCATAAAATAAACCCATCTTCTCAGTTTTGAAAAAAAAAATAATCTCATAGGAACTGCCGATCCACACTGCTGCTACCTTTATGCTCAACTCTATTTGAGAGGACAACTAACTTGTTCCTTAGCACCCCACTAGGGAATTTACTCCCACTCTGCTTAGTATTGTGGAAGTGAATCCAGTCCTGTGGACGCTGTCACAATGATAGTTACGAGAGGCATTAGCACCTAATAAATCATGCCAATGCACAAGGCTCTTCAAAATAGTGAAAAAGCGAACCCTTATGTGTCTGAAGAACAAACACAATTTTCCTGGGGTTGATAATTTGTTGCTTTATTAGTCTTTCAATGTTTCCGTAGTAGGAGTCCAACTCACAAGTTCTTTTATTTACCCAATCACTAAAACTGCAGATGCATATTCTTGTTAATCTTCAGAACTAGCGCATGTAAGACACTCAGGGCTTTCAAGATATGCTTCTAGATCCTTGAAGGATCTATGTTGGATTGTGAAAAGAGGTGACGAAGAAAAGTCAAGATGCTTTATCTGTTGAGAAATCAAGACGAGAGGAGATTTTAATTTTAAAGTAACAGAGGAAGAAGTGGCAAACTTTAAAGGTGAGAAGGAACAAGAAAAAGAAAGAGAGTGTGAGCCGAGAACCTGGGAGAGAGAAGAAGGAAAATAAGCGAGAAGTGAAAATAAGAAGTCCAGATCAATTGTAAAAAATGAATTTTGGCCCCTACATGGGTTGTAAAATAGCAAGAAGTGAAAATAAGAAGTCCAAATTTAGGATAAGCCGATATATATATATATATATATATATATATATATATATATATATATATATATATATATATATATATATAGAAGATATATATATATATATATAGGGAGAAGATAAAATGTCAGCACTAGCAAGTTGCTAGCTCTCTGGCTAATTTTATTTTCAACCCCTCAACTTCTTAGCAGTTCACTTAAAACCATTCATACTTCTCAAAAGACTAAAATTGACCCCTCTCAAGATTAGAACATGTCATTCCCGACCAAAGGAGAATTTGGCCCTACAAAATTGGTATCAGAGCCTACTCAAAGGCGAGATTCAACCGAAAAGCTCATGGAAATTCCTTGTGTATTAAATCATATGGCATGAATTATACACTTAGACCATGGAATTGAAAAAACTAAGATAACAAGATTATTAAATCAAATAATGGATGTATCTCATGAAACTTTAAATATATGTAGAACTTTAAACAAGATAATATCTCAGATATTAACTGAATTACACAATTCAGTTAAAGTGTTAGAAAGTGAAAACCACGTCCTAAACTCAGATAACTTCTTATCAAACTTTGAAAGTTATGACGCTACCAATAAGTATTACACCAACGTAACTTCACATGTATGTGAAGAAGTTATGGCATTCAGTGGTAGTGAAGGAAAACCCTCTTCGAGTGATTCAAAAGACACCAAAGATCCCGTAAAAGGAATAGGTGCAGAAGAAATATAAAAAATAATAAATGATTACTTAGACAAAGTAGAAAAAGAAAAATCATTGAAAAAACCAATGATGGATTAAATAGATCCAGTTGTTCTAAAAGAATAACAATATAAACAAGAAGAAAAAATAGCCATATCAAAAGTGATAACCCTACGGTTATTTAACCTTTATCTTTTTGGTTTCAAAAAGTAAATAAGGCGTTTCCTGATATGAATTTATGGGACGGAGAAATCGATCTAAACTATGTAGGAACGTGAAATCCAGAATTAAATTTTGAAAGAAATTCTGAATTCAATAACGTTCCTATAAGGACGAATTTAAAACAAGAATTTGTTCCCAAAATGGAAGAAATGAGCCCGTAAATCAATACGGCATATATCTTGATATCGATTCAAATACTGAAAAAATAATTGATAGTTGGGCACAAGTCTTAAGGATTGCCATAATAGATGGTAATTTAATAGAAATGTATGTTATGAAACATTTTATTCGAGCAACCCTGCGAATAAACGTAGCTAGGTTCTGGAATAGCATAACAGATAACGAAATGATAATTGAAGCCCAAAGCAAGCTTAACATTTTTGAAGAATGGATAATGTTTTATGTAGATAACCTCAAATGAGAGTTTTACGAAATATCTATAAATAACATAGGTATTCAAGAAAAAAGTGTTTTCACAAATTTGACAAAACTAGAAATATGTGATATGTGCTATTTTAAAATTTACACTTGTGAATTTAAAAAATATTTTTACAAGTTAGAACCTAGAGACAGCCTTCATTGGCAAAATCAATTTTTTGCTAAACTTCCTAAACCATGGGATGAGTTAGCAGAAAAAGAATTTACCAAACTCCTAAACGACAGAATGCTTTGCGATTCCTTAGGAGGAAGAACTGCAACTGTAGAAGAAGTTCTAAAGAAATATTGTACTGAAGGACATGCAATAAAATATATGAAAAAAGCTCATATGAGTTATGATTGTTGTTCTAAAGTCGATAACATGGTAAACATCTATGGGTGTGAAAAGAAGCCAAACTTTACAAAGAAAAAATTCCAGAAGAAAAGGTTTGGAAATAAAAAAACATATGTGAAGAAATGGAAAAATTTTCAGAAAAGAAAATTTAATTCATCAAGAGAAAAGCCAAAACCATGGGGAATATATATTAGGAAGAAATCTAATATTCCGTATAAAAAACCCTCATGTCCAAAAGGAAAATCACCAGAAGAGTGTGATTGCTGCTAGTTATGTGGCGAAAAAGGACATTATGCGAATAAATGTCCAAGTAAGAAGAGAAAACAAAATATAAGATCTTTCTTATTCGCTGCAGAAAGATACGAACCATCATGGGGTTACGAATTAGATTCTGAAGACGAAGTAGAAGAGCTTATTTTAGAATATGACGACAAACATCAGATGATGACGAAAGTCTAAACATAACTTTAAAAAGTGTAGGCACGATCTTCATGATGTCAGAAACTTACAACCATGAAGAAGAGATGATTCCTTTATCTAATAACATAATTGGTCAGAGTGAATCAATTGAGGAAGAAACTCCCAGTTCTACTATAAACCATTGGGAGATGCCTAAAATCATGGTTGTGAAAATATATAAGAACTCCATATTTAGGTTCAGGAGTAAAATGAATGTAGAGATCTCCGAGAGAGAAACCTCGGTAGGTCAAACTGAAGAAAGAATACTAGACATTCCTCTCGTTAAGGCAGATAAGGCAAAACAATACCTTAGAGAAGGATATCACTATATCCATAATGGTATGATACAAGTTAGTCTTTGTCCATTATTCATAGATGGCAGAGTTACACCAGTAATCTGTTGTTTTACAGACAACCGGTGGAAAACTTTTGGAAAGACCCTAATAGGGGGTATTCAAAGTAACTTGTATAATGGACCAGATTGGTTTAAAACTACACCAAACTACTTCATATCCTTAAAAGACTCTTATCTTAATAAAGCATTAGGACTGAGGATTCAGACTCAAGGCATGACCGAATTACGTGAAATCTGCAAAAACATTGCAGTACAATACCGTCTAGTTTACAGAGTGGTAAATATCACTAATCCACTAACTAAAACGTTAAACAGTGAAGTAGAACTATTTGAACAAACAAGTAGTAATGTCCGAGCAATAAAAGCACGGATGATAAATCCAAAGCAACTATCATGGCCTAAAAAATGGGTGATGGGAGAAGGATTAATTAGTAAACAACTAGAACAAATGCATATTAGGGAAAATAAAGGTGTGGCTATCCTCGAAGAATTGAGACACTATGTCTCTTCAATACCTTTCACGTCTACAAATTCAAAAGGCAAAGGGAAATGAAAAAAATGGTAGAAGAAGACAGTTCTAACGAAGACATCATAGGGTACAAAATAATTATCATTCCAATCAGACGAAGCATGTCATCACATGTAGAAACCATACATGTAATGACCACAACATCAGTAAATGACACTGTCAATAAGAAGCTTAAGGAAAAGGGCTTGATAGGAGATAATCTTGATAAGGGTATTCAAGACATTATGAGTATTATCAAAAGGAAAAGAAGGTCCGAAAAAATGAATAATAAACGAATGGCGATAAGTCCAAACAATTCTTATATAGAATTAAGTTTCAACTTCTAGGGTTATCATCCTTTTAAAATAGATGCTTTAGTAGATACTAGAGCATCTTATTGCATGGCACAACCAGGAGTTTTAACCTCTAAAAAATGGATCAAAGCAGATCAACTCATGAGCATGCGAATGACAAATGGCGATGAGTTCGAGCCAGAATATGAAGCATATCATATTTCGGTATAAATGGAAAACAATTCATTATAGAGAGATTAATCCAATTCGACGACTTAGACGGCGATTTTCTAATAGGAAATGCTTTCCTCAAACAAGCTGAAAATCAACCATTTATTCAGGAAGAGTTTCATATTGAGATACAACGTCAAAATATTCCGTTATTAAAATATGCTGCTAAAAAATGTAAATTTGGCTTTCATCCAGAAAAACTAGGAGAAATCCAAAAACATATACAGAGTGAGTCTCTCTACACAGCCCTGCGTGGTGACAAAACCAAAATAGACTCATGGAAAAGGTTACTTGAAGAAGAAGTAAATCGGAAGAGTTACCTAGCAAACAAGTAACCAAAGAAGATGACAGTTGGGTTAAAGAAATAAATCAACATCATTAATGAAAACAAGGAAAATAAATTCCTAGTCTTAATAGTATAAAAAAGATATTAGAAAATAATTTTAGTGAAGACCCGCTAAAATTATGGAAAAAGGATAAACTTTGGGCGACGTTGACCCTCAAGGATAAAGATTGTGTGATTGACGTAAAACCAATGCAACACAGTCTTGAGATGGTTCCGGAATTTGAAAGACAGATTCATGAAATACAAAAATAAGGGTTAATAAGACCCAGCGAGAGTCCTTATTCAAGTCCAACATTCATGGTAAAAAATCATGCAGAATAGGCTAGAGGAAAAAGAAGATTAGTCATAGACTATAGAGCTTTAAACGCAGCAACAGTCAAAGATGGCTATAAAATTCCAAACAAAGATATGCTGATAAACAAAATCTAGCTAGCCAACTTTTTCTCAAAATTTGACTTAAAAAGCGGATATTGGCAAATCAAAATGGAAGAATCATCAATTCCATTAACTGCCTTTAGTACACCACAAGGGCACTATGAATGGACAGTGTTACCATTCGGATTAAAAAATACTCCACTTTTATTCCAAAGAATGATGGATAACATTTTTAGAAAGCACGGAGATTACTGTGTAGTATACATAGATGACATATTAGTATTCTCAAAAATCAGAGAAGAACATAGAAATCATCTAAAAAAGATAGCACAAAAATTCATTGACCATGGATTAATACTATCATAAAAGAAATGTGAATGTGAACCAACCACCATTAACTTTATGGGATTGAGAATAGAAGACAGTACAAAAATTGTCCTTCAAGATCACATAGCTGAAAAAATTAAGCTATTTACAGAAGAAAAAAAAATCAATGATCTAAAACAACTTCAAAGATTTATTGGGTTGTTAAATTACGCGAGAAAAGTCATCCCTCATTTATTAAACCTAACAGAAACCTTAAGTAAAAAGCTTAAAAAAGGAAAATGGATATGGGAAGATGGAGATACCCAAAATGTTCTCTGGATAAAAGGTCAGGTTAAAACCCTGCCAAAATTAAGCTTGCCTAAACAAGGAGACAAGTTAGTTCTAGAAACTAACGCTTCTGAAAATTGTTGGGGTGCAGTACTAAAAGCAATACCCCCGATCAAGATGAAGAACAACTGTGCGGATACTGCAGTGGAACCTTTAAGGATGCAGAAACTTGGTATCAGATAAACGAAAAAGAGTTTTTAACTATAAAACGTGGCATAAAATCTTTTTACATATTTCTAGTTTCAGTTATCAGAACAGATAATAGGTGTTTCAAGGTTTTCCTCAAAAGATGTTAGTCAAACAAGACTTTATCGATGGCAACAATGGTTCAGCTATTATACTTTTGTAAAGAATACATCTCATCAGCCAAAAATGCACTTGCAGATAGCCTAACCAGGAAATTATGCTTTATGATGCAAAGAGTTGGTGTTACTGCAAAAAAGACTACTCAAAAGGCCAACCATCAGGAAAATTCGACAAGTACGTCATTTACCCTAAAATGAAAGATGACAGTTCTTGTCACTCATAAATCCTCCCCCAGTAGTAAAAGAGGATGGTTGGAACTACCAACCTGAAAGCCCTAAAACAGGACAACAAAAAACTAAGCGTTCAAAACCAATGCATAAGTTTTGGAATAAAGAGAGTAAGGCTGAAACCTTAACAGCAAGGCCCGCCCTAAACAAGTGGGCAAGAAAATAAAAAATTACTCTCCTAACAATAAAGATCTAAAAAGAAAAGTGGCTACTAACAAAGATGAAAAATCTTCAAAGCAAAATGCTACCATAGCACAAACCAATGATAATAAAATAAAAACGTTTTATTATTCAGGGTTATGTGAAGAGAGTAAAAAACTCTTTGAAAATATCTGGCATTATTAGAGGAAAAATTACCGAAAAGAGTTACGAAGAACCCTTAGTCAATCAACTGATTATGTTAAGTACTTAGAAGAAAGACTTAATATAAATGATGAAGAAGGAATGATGGTCCTACAAGAAAAGGAAGAACGAATTCAATTGCTAGAAGAATTAGAATCACTGCTCCCAGCTGATATCACTACAAAAATAAAAGAACTAGCTAGGAAGGAGAATGAATACGAAGAGATCCTTCACAAACCAGAAATGAAGGCGTTCCTTAATTGGGATTACGGATGGCCGAGTCTCACATTACCATCAGACAAGGTTGATCTTAAATGGATTGAACACGGACTCGTAGACACATTCAAAATAAATCGAGATGATTATAAACTCATCGATAGTCTCCCAGCTATAGTTCGATATGCTCTTAGAGTTATGGGATTTAGTCGACAGATTATCACAATCCAAATACTGTCAACACTGGTAGAAAGAAGCGAAATCAAATTCTACCAACCATACCAGATTTGGTTTATTTATCGATTTGCTAATAAAAATTTAATGAATTTATACCGAACACACAAGGATGAACTATGGGACATGTATAATTCGGAGAAAGACAAGATAAAAAAAACAGTTGTGTATATACAACCATTGAAACCATGTAACCGATCCGATAGAAGCATGTTTTTGTGATCGACGAAGGATAGTAATCCTGAAGTGGTGTAGAGCATCTATAGAGCCCTCCAAACAAGGTCAAGATTAGGTAAACAAACTCTATGAACAGTTCAACAACCAAGGAGAAGAAGAACCTGATTTGCCTAGCCAAACTTTTGAGCTGTACAAGAAGGTGTGAGACCACAGGATAGCCATGATAGAAATGGACATAATGGCCAGCAAAAAATGACAAGGCAAAGTTGGAAAGAGAATAAAGTTGTCTGCCATAGTGAAAAAGAAAATGACCCTACAGAAAATAATAGAGGATTTTCACTGTTGAAGAATCCTAAGTGCCTGATTCTTTCATCTATAACATGGGTCGAAGTAAGAGTTAAAAGGTAGAGGAAGTCTGAGAGAGTGTGAAGTGTGTAGGAGTATAAAGTGTGAAGTGTGCTAAGATTTAGAGTGTGCAACAATAGAAGGAAACATTCCTTTCTATTGCTCCTATGTAATATTTTTTTTTCAGCATAAATAAAGAGGTATTGTTTTTAGTAAGACGTTTTCTACTGCTCTTTTCAAACCAATATCCTGGAAGCTTGAGAGTGTTTGATAATTACCATTAGCCAAATCTGAGAAACGTAAGGTAACGAGTTGTGTGTCCACTTGGTGAAAAGCTTGGCTATCGAAAAGCAACCGGGGAAGCATGGCGGGCGTACATTCAAGAACCCATAGCAGAATTTCTGTAAGTAACTTTACATCCTGAATTTTCTATATAGTTTAGTTTGTAGGCAACTAAGTATTAGGGTTATCTAGCACTATTGATTTAATCTGGACCGTCCATAAATCGCGGATTTACGGACAGATCGCGTTGGCAAGAAAACTTATTTGCCAGAATGGGCAGTGGATCGCGTCCCATATATATATATATATATATATATATATATATATATATATATATATATATATATGTATGTATGTATACATATGTATGTATACATATATGTATGTATATGTCTGTATGTATACATACATATGTATGTATTTATACATATGTCTGTATGTATACATACAGACATATACATACATATATGTATACATACATATGTATGTATGTATGTATATGTATATATATATATAGATACATATATATACATATATATATACATATACATATATACATACATATATATGTATACATATATATATATACACATACATATATATACATATATATATACATACATATATATACATATATATATACATATATATATATATATATATATATATATATCTATACATATACATATATATATATATACATATACATATATACATACATATACAGATATACATATATACATCTATATATAAACATATACATATATATATATATATATATATATATATATATATATATATATATATACATATATATATATACATATATATATATATCTACATACATATATATATATATACATATGTACATATATGTATATACATATATATACATATATGTATATACATATATATATACATATATGTATATACATATATATATACATATATGTATATATATATATATATATATATGTATATACATATATATACATATGTATATACATATATATATATATATACATATACATATCTACATATATATATACATATATATATACATATACATATCTACATATATATATACATATATATATATATACATATATGTATATATATGTATAGATATGTATATATATGTATACATATATGTATATATATGTGTACATATATGTATATATATATATAGATATATATACATATCTGTATATATATAGATATATACATATACATATGTATATATATACATATATATATATATATACATACATATATATATAGATATATACATATACATATGTATATATATACATATATACATATATACATATACATATATACATATATACATATATACATACATACATATACATATATACATATATAAATATATATATATATATATATATATATATATATATATATATATATATATATATATATATATATATATATATAGGGAGCTGATCCGTTGATAGCGCTAGCAAAATGGGGTATTTTGCTAGCGCGATCTGACCGTCCATCCTGAAAGATGGACGGTCCAGATCGCGCCTTTTTCACACAGAAGAATATCAGGACAATCCCCGATTAATACGTCCTGCCACGGTGGAGGAAAGGTGCAAACAGGTTGCACGGTGCCATTTCCTTTCCGGAGCACCCGTATACTGACTTTGAAGAATCAGAGACGTTGCGGTATAATCATCTGGTGACGATGTTCACCCGTTTGTCCGTAAAGGGTGCTGCTACAATGGTCGGATATAAACATCTCCTCGAGGTAGCTCAGCAGCAAGAGCCCATCGTCGACCAATTGGAAGCAGCTTCAGTCAGCAATGCGGTTGACACCGAGCCTACGACGGGATCAGAAGATGACGAGCCGGGGGAGGGAGACGACAATGATATCCGGCCTTCGGATCCAATTATATCGCAAACGAAAGGCCGCAAGAGATCTACGCGGATGAAAAGCTCTATTGAGACGGCAACTCAACCAAAAAAGCTGAGAAGGTGTGCATTGTGCAACAAAATGACCGACCACGACAAGCGGAACCATTACAAGGCACTGGGGATAAGTCCAGTGCCTTTGCAAGACGGGGAAGATGATGCCGAGGATGAGGACGAACAAGCTGCAGTGGAACTTTAGTGTACTGAATATTTATTGTAATAATCTTTTATGAGCCATCAAACCTGTCGGACATTTTGTAATAATCTTTTAGTAATGACCCGTTTGTAATAACCTTTACTCTCATTTTTTATATGTGATTTCTTACACTGTCCGCTACACTGCGCAGCACAACATTAGAAACCTAAGGTATTAAAGAATACCTCTCCAACACTTAGCTTTTTTTGTTTTGGTTGTCTTCTCTACGTCCGATATACTATGTAACGGACGGCCCCGCAGAATACCCTCTCCAACACTTAGTTTTTTTTGGTTTTTTCTCTACGTCCGCTATACTATGTAGCGGACGGCCCCGCAGAATACCCACCTCTCCAACACTTAGTTTTTTTGTTTTGGTTGACTTCTCTACGTCCGCTATACTATGTAGCGGACAGCCCCGCAGAATACCCACCTCTCCAACACTTAGTTTTTTTTTTGTTTTGGTTGACTGCTCTACGTCCGCTATACTATGTAGCGGACGGACCCGCAGAATACCCACCTCTCCAACACTTAGTTTTGTTTTGTTTTGGTTGACTTCTCTACGTCCGCTATACTATGTAGCGGACGGCCCCGCAGAATACCCACCTCTCCAACACTTAGTTTTTTCTTTTGGTTGTTTTCTCTACGTCCGCTATACTATGTAGCGGACGGACCCGCAGAATACCCACCTCTCCAACACTTAGTTTTTTTGTTTTGGTTGACTTCTCTACGTCCGCTATACTATGTAGCGGACGGCCCCGCAGAAACACTGATTATCGAACACTTGGTTATTTTTTGAACACTTGCCCTGCAGATAGACAGATATCTAACAGACAGATATCCAACACTTGGTTTCCCACCGTTAAATCATATCGGTCAATAAAATCAATCGCATTCAATAAATTTTTTTTAAAAAAGTGTTGTAACGTTACAATGTGAATTGGGGAACATCATCTCTCGCAGGAATGATGTTCCTTACACGGATTTACAATAAACCTAATAGCTCTAGGCCGGCCATTCATAATTTGCCAAGCAATCCTATACCTAAAGTCTTGTATGCATTCTTCGCTCCAGACAGTCTTCTTGAGGCTCTCAGACCGGCAAATGTAATCCATGTACATGCAGAGGAAGACGCCGCAGTCCGAGGAATTATGTTGCTTGGGCCTACTCCTCTTCAATCGGAAAATGAGGACCGGCCTGCGCGATACCTTCTCCCGACGCCTACCATTGACCAGGGCAGCAAAAAGATTCTGCGAGAAACATAATAAGCATTAAACATAGCTAGCAAAATAAGATTAATCAGTTTTATAATATGCAAGTTACAATAAGAAGGAAACAGGATCTTACCATGGCATCCAACTGGCCTATGCCTCGGTACATATCAATCACAGGCATCACGTCGGTATCATCGTAGAGACTGTCGACGACTGAAACCGTGCTCTGTAATGGTTCGTAGCAAACCAAGTACCAGTGGGCATTCCCTAAAAAGGGGATTAGAAACACGTCGGCAACACTTGCGCTCACTGGACTATCCCTAGCAAGATATGCTTGTAGGTTAGGGGACGGTTTCCACTGGGCCATGGTTCTCCCCTTCCTTGCATTGCCCCAGTCGTGCCACTCTTGTACTAGGAGCTGATGAAAAAAAGCATCCAAGATAAACACGCGCGGACCGATGTTTGGATGCTCCCGACACCTTCGCCTCAGAATTTGCACGTAGTGCGAGATGACACCGCTGTCTAACCAAGCTCCCGGCGCCAGCGAGGCAATCTCTGTCCACGAGGCATTGTAATCCAAGCCCTCCGGGTGATCCATGTCATACGACGCTCCGTCTTGGGGGGCCCCGCTAAAATAACGGGCTCGGATTAGATCGCATTTATGCGGCTTTAGGGGCCTGGCTGGATGCCCTTTCGGATATTGCCCTCGGGGGTCGATCGGGGGATATTGGCCTCCAATTCCTTCTTCGGCCGGCTGATATTCCCCTCCGAGGCCGCCAACTGGTCCCGCCCACGGGACAATGGGCAGTGCCTCGGAGAAACCGTAGTTTCCGAAAGGACAGTCTTGCGTGACTTGAGAGAGGGGTTCCGGGAACAAATTGAAGGAGGGGCTGTAATCGCCCCACGACGCTTGAGCCTGTCCCATCCCCGCTTCAGAGGTACCACCAACTCCCTGACTCACCCCTGAAGCCTGTCCAGAGGGATCACCGTATCCCTGGCTGACGCCCGTATAACCCATTCCCGGGCTGACTCCCGAAGACTGTCCCGATGCTTGGCGCAAAAAATTCCCGCAGCCTAAAGCCAATGTCGCAGCCTGTTGGCAAAGATCCTCGCCCATTGCGCTCACCAGATCCCTCCGCTCACTCAACTTCTGGAAGAATGCAAGCGAGGCATTAACCTACATCCAAAGAGATAAAAAATTAAGTAACTTCAATCAGACATTTATATTCAACTAATTTGGTTCAAGTCAGACTTGTTGGGCAACTTACGAGATTGTATGCCATACGCTCATCGATCTGACCCCTAGGCGCATACCTCTCCCCACGTTCAAAGTTTACAGGGGCTACTCTCCTCCGCGTGATGCGGTAGTACCACTCATCGTACTGATCGATGCTGATAACGGGGTCTGGCTCCGAGACGATGGCCGCCAGTGTGTCCTGCCAAGAAGTCCAAAGCTCTATTTCGGCCGCGCACAATTCGTACGCATTGGCGGTGCCAAACACTCCGACATCCGGTGGGTTCCTGTTAACCCTCATATCCGGGGCATCGACTGGCAAACCCTGCTCCAACTCAAAATGGCGCATTGCTCGGTCGGGCAGCTGCCACTCTGCGACCTCGAAATGGATCAGGGGTGTGCGCTGCAACCCGGAGAGCGTGAAGACGAACGACTCTCCCACCCGTCGCGCCAAACGTATGTACGGTGCCCAACGCATTTGGCCCGGAGATAGACGGTCGAACTCCCCTCGATAGTACGTAATGTTGTGATGGGGATCGACTCTCCTCTTGTAGTGGCTAGCCCTCCGGCTGTACTCCCAAGCACACAACCGAGGCCAGACTTTATCGGTTCCATCCCTACGCGTTGGTGCACCGGGAGCAAGGTGTTCGTAAGACCACACCTGAGAACATCAAAAAATTATATTTATATCGTCGATTCAACAAAAATAAAACACAATAACGAAGACATGATTTATATGATATACCTGCAATAGCGAGAGACATGCACATATGGCTTTGGAGTTGGGCCTCGTTGCCTTGTGCAATGCTCGGTACAGATACGAAAGAACCGCTGCACCCCAGGCATAATCCCCAACCTCCGACAGGTTACCCAACAACGGTAAATATTTCACGCTGACCGTGTTCTTCGACGTCGTTGGGAATAAAATTGCCCCCATCACCCACAAGAGGAAGGCCTTTGTGTACACCACAAGCTCACGGCCCGTATAGTTTTCCGGCAAAACCCCGTAGGTATCTACCAACCACTTCAACTTTATACCACCAGTGCTAAATTGATCCTGGGGTATCGAAGTGAAGAAGTCCCGCGTCGTTCTCTTATTCGTTGCGTCTGACGGAGGAGCAATTACCGGCCGCCCCGTCACCGGCAACCCCAAGATGAACCCTACATCTTCTAGGGTAATTGTCATCTCTCCGAGCGGGAAGTGAAACGTATTCGTTTCACTTCTCCACCTCTCAACAAGGGCACCTATCAAGGCCCGGTCAAGCTGTTGAAAGATCTGCCCATGCGTGAAAATCCCAAACCCAATTCCACGCAGTATCCTTTTCTGGGACTTGTTCAATTTCCATCTCGTGAACTCGCGAGATACTTCTACGGTGGTGAGAAGTTCTCTTTCCTACGAATTATTAATAAATACAATTTAAGCAAAATGAACGGTAAAACAACGTTCGTAATAATAAGAAAGTTGATAAATAATGTATCTTACTCCACCATCCCATATGAGCGTACTGATATGGTTGGCTTGGTCGTATAACACGGATGGATCTTCTGGTCCAGGGATAAATTCCATTTTTTGCAACTGAAACTATGAAAAAACCTTCTCAGTTTGGATTTTTGGTTTTGGATTTTGATAATCGCTCGCAAAAATACGACGATAGCACATGCATAGTAGATATATAGACATATACGGAATCGGATTTTACAAACGCTAGCACATGAACAAATACATACATATATAAATCCTCATCATCGCTAGCACATGCTCAATGCATAATCAAAACAACGCATAAAACGCAATATTGATCACAACTATAGATTAGAAACATGTAAATGATTGATTTTGTGAACTTACGTGATCTATTAGGGTATTAAAGCTGCTCTTATGAAGAAATTGCGCAGATCTGCTTGCCAACGCCGCTGGGAATATTTGTGAGTAGGAAGAACGGAGAAGAGTGTCGAAGTTAGGACTTTCTTTTGGGATTGAATATATATTTGCTATCCGCTATACAATATATATTTGTTGTCCGCTATATAGTATCGCGGATGACACCAGTCTGTTCCTTCTGCGGGACTGTCCGCTATATAGTATCGCGGACGATAGACTGTCCGCTATATAGTATCGCGGATATAGATACCGAAAACAAAAAAAATAGTGTTGGACCAGAAAATGGTTGGCACGGACCAGACATTTAGTTCCGGGTCCAGAAAATGGTTGGCACAGACTAGACATTTAGTTCCGACCTTCCCGAACCCCGGCCTAAGCGGAGGCCTTATATCCGCTATATTGTAGAGCTAGACTTTGGTGTGCGCTATATATAGAGCTATACAATGTAGCATAATGTAATAAATTGGAATAAATTGGCGCCCGTAATGCAGTTTTAATAAATTGAAATAAATTGGCGCCCGAAGACTTGTTTTAGCGACATAGTAGGTTAATGCTATTTTAATAAACTGACGCCCGAAGACTTGTTTTAGCGACGGAATCAACAATCTCAATAAACAAAAAATAATGTACGATTCACAATCAACGATCTCAATATATCAAGGCAACAAAAAAAGGCACAATTAAGCAAGAAAAAATTTGGAAACATAATGAACAAGAACATAAATTTTTTTATTATAATAATAAACTAGGGTTCACAAATGGGGTACGAAAGTTTTTCACAAGCGCTCCGATCAAAGATTACAACTTGAAAATCCCACCACCCAAGGTGTTCGAACACTACAAAGTCCCCGAGTTCGAGGCCATGCTGGCGCACGAAGACGTTCCAACCCTCTGCGAATTCCTTTTTTTGGGGTCGGCCGGGCTTCAGCTTGATTTCAACCTGCCATGCCCCCTTGCGGCTATATAATCTTGCACTATCATGAATTGTTGTAAATTGATTGGTAAATGCTTCCGGTATGTCCTACCAAACACAATACAAAAAATAGGTTAGTTTTGGTTAAGAAAAACAAAAGATCAAACTTTTAACACACGAAAATACAGAGAAAGAGAAAGAGGGATAGCCTACAAGTTCATGCTCAAATCCCGGCATCATGACTTTGAAAAAGTGTTTGCCTACCAGGTGCAAGTTGCCAATATAATCATAGGCGTAGGTGGTCTCCGATCCAGAAGCCATCGAGATCGGCGTTGAGGGAGGACGGTGGTGTCGCCGGAGATGTGGGTGACCGGAGATGTGGGTCGCCGTAGATGGGGTAGCGGCTTGGGTTAGATGTTCGACAGAGAGAGAGAGAGAGAGGGGACGCCGTCCGCTACATTACTATATATAGCCCGATCTGATTAATATTTATAGCAGGAGAGAGTGGACGAAGGGACGCCGTCCGCTACATTGTACAGCTCCCACAAAGCGGACACTGTTGACGTCACAGATACCAAGGGGAACAGTTCTCGGGGCTCTGACAGGAGACTTTCTAGGCGACCGACGGGACAAGTCCTGACATGTGTCAGCCTAGAGGGTGTCCGCTACACTGTCTCGCGGACGCCTTTTTCCTGACACATGTCAGGAACCGAAAGTCGTCCGCGAGACAGTCTCGCGGACATGGGAGGAGGGCAAAAAGGTAAAAAATCCTGTCCGCGAGACCGTATGGCGAACGGCTGACAGTTTTGGAAAAAGGCGCGATCTGGGCTGTCCATCTTTCAAGATGGACGGCCAGATCGCGCTAGCAAAATACCCCATTTTCCTAGCGCTATATATATATAGGGAGCTGATTCGTTGATAGCATTAACAAAATAAGAGATTTTGCTAGCGTGATCTAGCCGTGCATCCTGAGGATGGACAACCCATCTCTTTTTTTTCAAAAGCTGTCAGTCGTCCGCTACATAGCGTAGTGGACGAATCTTTTTACCAGACTGTCCCTCCTTTTCTGTCCGCTACACTGTATGGCAGACAACTTTTTTTTCATGACATGTGACAGTCAAAAAGTAGTCTGCCACACATTGTAGCGGATGACTTTTTGACTGACACGACTGACACATTTCCATTAATTTCTGTACCTTTATTTCTGCACACGTCAAAGTTGTCGCCAATGTTGTCCACTATACAGTATCGCGGACAGTATTGCCTATTTCCAAAACATTCTCAGCTCTTTCAGCACAATTTTCTTTTCCTTCAGACTCACCTGCTTCCATTTTCAGCTCCCTTCAAGCTTCGAGTAACACTTGCTTCAAGCTTCACTCAAGCAAGGTAAGTTTGTGAATGGTGAAGTTTTCTTTATGGATTGACTGATAAAGTATAATTTTTTTTGGACAAAAAAGTATAGATTTTTTTGTGATGTTCTAGAAATTTGTCACTCTATTCATCAATTTGTGATGTTCTAAAAATTAATTTGTTAACTTTAAACAAATTCATTATAGTTAAATTTTTTAGATTCGCAAACTTTAAAAAATTTATCCTATTTAAATTTGAATTTTTGAGATATGTTTGTTGTATTTTGGCATGATGAATTTGTCTATTTATCTTAGTAATTTTAATTTGTTATGTTCAATAAATTAATAATTATTAAATTGGAGACACTTTTGAGATTATGTATATGGTATATTTGTCATCCTAAATTGGTCTATTTGCCAAGGTAATTTTGAGGTAATATTTTCAGTTAGAAATGCCATTTGATTGTTAAGCGTAGTCTATTTCTACACAGGTCTTGTTTCACAATGTCTGATTTCGTGTCGAGCTCCAACACCCCCGTAGATGCTAGTGATCCGTATCTAGGACGAACGTTTCAAACATTGGAAGAAGCTGAAGAATGTTTTCGAGCGTATTCATTGAGGGTTGGTTTTGGCATTAGAATAAAGACTACAAGAACAAGCAACGTAACAAAAAAGATATGCTCTCGCTTATACGAGTGTCATAGGGGCAGAAACCCACAGCAAAATGAGACACGCGTAGGCAATGATGACAGTGATGACGAAATAGGATATTCGCGTAGAAGACGGGACTGCTTTGCGCGCACAAATTGCCAGGTCAAGATGTTCGTAAGCTATAAAGCCAAGCAAGATCATTGGCTTATTACCAGCCTGGAACTGGCACACAATCACCCGTTAGTAACCCCTTCTAAGGTGAGTCAGATGCATCAACACAAGAAGATGGGTAAGGTCGCGAGGAGCCTAATTCACACAATGAGCAATGCGCGGATAGGACCTACTGACATTGTTAATGTTCTTGCTGAACAGGCTGGGGGAATTCAAAATTTAAACTTTAACACGACAGACGTTCGTAACGCGGTCCGAACCCATAGACGAGCCGCGTATGACCTCAATGATGCTCAATCCACAATGAGCCTATTGAAACGGATGCAGATGGAGGACCCGCAGTTTACCTTCGATTATAAACTTGACGACGAGCATCGAGTTAGTACAATTTTTTGGGTCGACGGTCGTTCGAGGCTAGCTTATAAGCATTTTGGGGATGTCGTGACTTTCGACACCACATACCGTACCAACAAGTACTCGATGCCGTTCGCTCCTTTCACGGGGTCAATCATCATTATCACTCCATCCTGTTCGGGTTCGCCTTGTTAAGGGACGAGAGCGAGAGTTCTTTTGATGGTTGTTTAGGGCGTGGCTGGAAGCAATGAACTTCAAAGCACCGAAAGTTATCATCACCGATCAAGATTTGGCAATGAAGAAGGCTATTGCTACCGTCTTCCCAGATACTCGACACAACTGCACTTGGCACATAAGCAACAAATACCCTGAACGTCTGCATCACGTGTATGCAAAGTATCCAGACTTTAAACAGGATTTTGAAAAGTGCGTTAATAAGTCATTAACGATTGAGGAATTTGAGGAGAGGTGGGAAAAGCTTGTTCGGGATTACTCATTGCAAGACAACGAGTGGCTCCAGCACTTGTACGAGCTCAAAGAGCAATGGATTGGCGTTTACACGAAGAGGTATTTTTCTGCGGGCATGAAAACGACGGGCAGGAGTGAATCTATGAATGCCACGTTCGATAGTTATGTGGGTACAGCTACCAATTTGAAGAGTTTCGTCACATCCGCACAAAAAGCGGTTGCCTCGTTGTTCGTGAAAGAAAGGGCTGCAGACTTTGCAAGCACGTACAAACAAAGGAGAAGGTTGCTTGAGACCCCGCTGGAGCTGAACGGTGCCAAAGTCTATACGAAGGAGATCTTCCTGCTATACCAAGTAGAGCTGCGAAAATCGGGACGATACAGTATAAACAAGGTGGCAGAAAAGTCTACGCGTGAGTACAAGGTTTATTCGACCTCGTCCCTGAGAAGCTGCGCAGAATTTATACGGTGAGCCACGACACATTGACGGATTCGGTGACATGTGTTTGCAAGAAGTTTGAGTTCCATGGCATCCTGTGTAGACACATTCTGCGGTTTTTCACCCAGAAGAATATCAGGACAATCCCCGATAAATATGTCCTGCCACGGTGGACGAAAGGTGCAAACAGGTTGCACGGTACCATTGCCTTTCCGGAGCACCCGTATACTGACTTTGAAGAATCAGAGACGTTGCGGTATAATCATCTGGTGACAATGTTCACCCGTTTGTCCGTAAAGGGTGCTGCTACAATGGCCGGATATAAACATCTCCTCGAGGTAGCTCAGCAGCAAGAGCCCATCGTCGACCAGTTGGAAGCAGCTTCAGTCAGCAATGCGGTTGACACCGAGCCTACAACGGGATCAGAAGATGACGAGCCGGGGGAGGAAGACGACAATGATATCCGGCCTTTGGATCCAATTATATCGCAAACGAAAGGCCGCAAGAGATCTACGCGGATGAAGAGCTCTATTGAACAGGCAACTCAACCTAAAAAGCTAAGAAGGTGTGCATTGTGCAACAAAATGACCAACCATGACAAGCGGAACCATTACAAGGCACTGGGGATAAGTCCAGGGGGTTTGCAAGACGAGGAAGAAGATGACGCCGAAGATGAGGAAGATGCAGTGGACCTTTAATTTTTGTATAAGCCATCAACTTTGTTTGACATTTGCAATAATTTTTTTCTAATAATCTTTCGACCGAAGACTAGAATTTTATCACTTATGGACCTATGAGAGCCATCAAATCTAAGTTTAAGTTTTTTTTATTTGCCCCATCCACTACATAGTGTAGAGGACATAGTGCATTTTCTGCTACACAATGTAGCAGACGGCTCTACAGAGTAAACTTTATTATGGTGTTCTATGGGTCCTCTACACAATGTAACATACAGCTCTGTAGAAAAAAAGTTTTAGTGTTCTTTGTGTCCGCTACACAGTGTAACAGATGTCTCTGCACAGTTTAAAACTCCAACACGTCGCTAAAACTCCTCTTAAATATTAATTAGATCGGCCATTCTTCTTTCTTCCATTTTCTATCTGTCTCGAACATCTCACCCACCCGCGACCCCCTCTACGCCGACCCATATCTCCGGCGACACCACCATCCTCCCTCTGATGCCGTGCCACCTCCAGCGACAGCCCCGTCCTCCCCTCAATACCCCGTGCGCCTCCCACAACATCCTCGTCCTCCCCTCGACGCTGCTCCACCTCTGGCTACAGAACCATCCTAATGGCTTCTGCTTCGGTGAACAGGGACGTTTCAGTCGGCAGACACTTCTTCAAGGTCATGATGCGTGGTTTTCAGATAGAACTTGTAGGCCATCCCTCTTTCTCTGTGTTTTCGTGTGTGTTAAAAGTTTTATCTTTGGTTAAAAACTTACCTGTCTTACTATATTATGAATATGTTATGCCATACCGGTAGTCTTTTGCATATTGCTTACCACAATGAGATCAAATGAAGTAACTTTACCCAGCCGCAAAGGGTCATGGCTTGTTAAAATCAAGAAAAAGCGCGGCCAAGAGGAAATTTGTTTCGAAGAGGGTTGGAACAAATTCGTGCAGCAGCATGACCTCCATCTAGGGGACTTTGTAATCTTTGAACACATGAGACATATGCGTTTTCAAGTGCTGGTGTTTGATCAAAGTACTTGTGAAAAAGCTTTCCCCAAATGTTGAACTCTGAGCCCTAATTAAACCCTAACTCAAATTAATCGCATCAGATATGTGCATTTTGAACAATTTTGTGTTATTCGAACATTGATTATTTGTTTGATAATTTTAGGTTCTTAATTGTGCATTTGAGAATTGTAATTATTGATCGATGATTTTAGGTTGTTAATTAATGATTTTTGATTGTTAATCGTGCAGTTGAGATATTGAGAATGTTGATTCCGTTGCTAAAACATTTATTCCGTTGCTAATTTCATAAAAAAAATTAATACGTAAAACAGAATTAGCGACGGATATTCCGTTGCGAATTTATTACCATGTCCGCAACACATTGTAGTGGACGGCTCCGCAGAGTCTTAAAACTCCAGCACTTAGAAATTTTTTGATGTTCTCTCTGTTCGGTTCACAATGTAGAGGACTGCTCTGCAGTGTACAAACTCCAACACTTGGAAAATTTTTTGTTTTCTATACGTTTGCTACACTGTGTAGCGGATGGGGCAGTAGAATCTCTAAGCTCCAACACCTAGAAAATTCTTTATTTTTATACGTCCGCTATACTGTGTAGCAAACAGTGCATCAGAATCTCTAAACACCAACACTTGAAAAAATTCTAGTTTTCTATACGTCCGCTACACTGTGTAGCGGACGGGGCAGCAGAATCTTTAAGCTCCAACACTTGAAATTTTTTTGTTTTCTATACGTCCGCTTCACAGTGTAGCAGACGGTGTAGCAGAATCTCTAAACACCAACACTTAGAAAATTTTAAGTTTCCTATACGTCTGCTACACAGTGTAGCGGACGGTGCAGCAGAATCTCTAAACTCCAACACTTGAAAAATTTTTAGTTTTCTATACGTCCGCTACACTATGTAGCAGACGGTTTAATTTAGTTTTCTATACGTCTGCTAAGCAGCAGAATCTCTAAGCTCCAACACTTATAAAACTTTTTGTTTTCTATACGTCTGCTACACTGTGTAGCGGACGGTGCAGCAGAATCTCTAAGCACCAACACTTAGAAAATTTTTAGTTTTCTATCCGTCCGCTACACAGTGTAGCGGCGGTGCAGCAGAATAACTAAGCACCAACACTTAGAAATTTCTTAGTTTTCTATACGTCTGCTACACAATGTAGCGGACGGTGCAGCATAATCTCTAAACTCCAACACTTGAAAAAATTTTAGTTTTCTATACGTCCGCTACACTATGTAGCAGACAGTACACTCTAGACTCCAAAACTTTGACAACTTTTAGTTTTCTATACGTCCGCTACACTGTGTAGCTGACGGTACACTCTAAACTCCAACACTTTGAAAACTTTTAGTTTTCTATACGTCCGCTACACTGTACAGCCGACGGTGCTTAGAAATTTTTTTGTTTTCTATACGTCCGCTAAGCAGCAGAATCTCTAAGCTCCAACACTTAAAAAAAATTCTTTTTCTATACGTCCACTACACTCTGTAGCGGACGGTGCAACAGAATCTCTAAACTCCAACACTTAGAAAATTTTTAGTTTTCTATACGTCCGCTACACTGTGTAGCGGACGGTGCAACAGAATCTCTAATCTCCGACACTTAAATTTTTTTTAGTTTTCTATACATCTGCTACACAGTGTAGCAGACGGTGCAGCATAATCTCTAAACTCCAACACTTGAAATTTTTTTAATTTTCTATACGTCCGCTACACTGTGTAGTTGACGGTACACTCTAAACTCCAACACTTTGAAAACTTTTAGTTTTCTATACGTCCGCTACACTGTGTAGCCGACAGTGCATAGAAATTTTTTTGTTTTCTATACGTCTGCTAAGCAGCAGACTCTCTAAGCTCCAACACTTAAAAAAAATTCGTTTTCTATATGTCCGCTACACTGTGTAGCGGACGGTGCAACAAAATCTCTAAACTCCAACACTTAGAAAATTTTTAGTTTTATATACGTCTGCTACACAGGTTAACGGACGGTGCAGTAGAATCTCTAAACACCAACACTTAGAAAATATTTAATTTTCTATACGTCCGCTACACAATGTAGCGGAAGGTGCAGCAGAATCTCTAAACTCCAACACTTAAAAAATTTTAGTTTTCTATACGTCCGCTACACTGTGTAGCTGACGGTACACTCTAAACTCCAACACTTAGAAAACTTTTAGTTTTCTATATGTCCGCTACACTGTGTAGCCGACGGCGCTTAGAAAATTTTTTGTTTTCTATACGTCCGCTAAGCAGCAGAATCTCTAAACTCCATCACTTAAAAAAAATTTCGTTTTCTATACGTCCGCTACACTGTGCAGCGGACGGTGCAACAGAATCTCTAAACTCTAACACTTAATTTTTTTTAGTTTTCTATACGTCTGCTACACAGTTTGGCGGACGGTGCAGCAGAATCTCTAAACATCAACACTTAGAAAATATTTAGTTTTCTATAAATCCGCTACACAATGTAGCGGCCGGTGCAGCAAAATCTCTAAACTCCAACACTTGAAATTTTTTTCTATACGTCCGCTACACTGTGTAGCGGACGGTGCACTCTAAACTCCAACACTTAGAAAATTTTTAGTTTTCCATACATCCGCTACGCTGTGAAGTAGACGGTGCTTAGAAATTTTTTGTTTTCTATACATCCGCTAAGTAGCAGAATCTCTAAGCTCCAACACTTAGAAATTATTTTTTTTATACGTTGGCTACACTGTGTAGCGGACGGTGCAGTAAAATCTCTAAACTCCAATACTTAAAAAAAATTTAGTTTTCTATACGTCCGCTACATAGTGCAGCAAACAGTGCAGCAGAATCCCTAAACTCCAACACTTGAAAAAAATTTAGTTTTCTATACGTCCCCTACACTGTGTAGCGGATAGTGCACTCTAAACTCCAACACTTAGAAAACTTTTAGTTTTCTAGACGTCCGCTACACTGTGTAGCGGAAGGTGCTTAGAAATGTTTTTTGTTTTCTATACGTTCGCTACACTTTGTAGCGGACGGTGCAGCAGAATCTCTAAACTCCAACACTTAGAGAAAATTTTTAGTTTTCTATACGTCTACTGCACTGTGTAGCGGACGGTGCCTATACGTTCGCTACATTGTGTTGGGGATGGCGTAGCAGAAACAATTTACAGGACTTTCCCCCATTTTGTTTCTCACCATTCAATCATTCTCAATGAGAGCAAAAAACCCAAATATATTCGTCAACCCAAATCAAATTTCAACTAATTTCAAAACAAATCAGCCAAATCAATCATCTTTAACATAAATCAACTGATCTCAACACAAATAAAATGAAACTGACAGCTTTCATAAAAAATAATCAAGATTTATTAAAAAAACTGACTGGAATGTTACAATTTCAACTGGGGTCCTCATCTTGAGCCAGATTCTCGTCCTTAGACGAATTTTCAATAAACCTAACCGCTATAGGCCGGCCTTTCATAATTTGCCAAGCTATCATATATCTAATGCCTTCCACTCATTCTTGACTCCATACGGCCGCCTTGAGGCTCTCAAACCGACAAATGTAATCCATGTACATGCAGACGAAGATGCCACAGTCCGAAGTGTTACGTTGCTTGGGCCTCCTCTTCTTCAATCAGAATTGGAGCTTTGGCCGTGCCGATACTCTTACATCACGAATAGAGTGGACCATGACACAAAATAGATTCTGCGAGAAACTGAAAATGACATAAGACACGAGTTAACATTTACAATTGGCAAGTTACATTAAGCATTAAACAACAATCGTAAGATTACCATAGCATCCAATTGGGCTTTGTACATCCGCAACACAGGCATGTGGATGGTATCATTGTGGCGACTGTCAATGACTGATACAATTTTATGTGTTGGTTCATAACAAACCAAGTACCAGTGGCTTTCCCCTAAAAATAGGATTAGAAACACGTCGGCAACTCTTGCCCTCACTGGACTATCCCTAGTAAGACACGCTCGTAGGTTAGCGGACGGTCTCCACTCGCTCAACTTTTTCTTCCCCCTTAGACTGACCCACTCATGCCATTCAAATACTAGGAGGCTATGAAAAAAGGCATCCACCATAAAAATGTGCAAAAACTCGTCCAGCTGCTCCCGACCTCTTTGCTTCAGAATCTCCACGTAGGTCTAGATGACACCACTATCTAATCAATCCCTCGGAGCCAATGAGGCCATCTCTCCCCACGAGCAACAGTAATCCATTAAATTTGGGTGATCCACATTATACGATGCTTTGTCTCGGGGGGCCTCGCTAAAATAACGCTCTCGGTTTAGTTGGCGTTTATGCAGCTTTAGGGGCTTCAATGGATGCCCTTAGTGATATTGCCCTCGGGGGTCGACCGGGGGATATTGCCCTTCTTCGGGGGGTCGACTGGGAGAAATTGCCCTCCAGGGCAAAAGATGGTCCCGCCCACAAGACAATGGACAGTGTCTAGGATAGACTGATATTTTTGAAACCCCAGTTCTGCATGACTTGACTCTTAGAGAGGGGTTGGGGTTCCGAGTCCTGAAGCAATGAGAACGAGTGTGCAGTATAATCTTCCCACGGCGCTTGAGCCTGTCCCATGGTGCTTGGAGGTCCCCAATCACCACTCATTCCCGGTACAAAGGGACCACCGTATCCCTGGCTCACCCCTAAAGTCTGTCCCGATGGATCATCGTATCCCTCGCTCACATAAGGGGGCTGCCACCCCGGATAACCCATTCCCGGGCTGACGCCCGAAGGCTGTTCCCATGCTTGCCGTAAAAAATTCCCGTAGCCAAACGCCAACGCTTCAGCTCGTTGGCGAAGCTCCTGGCCCATTGCATCCACCAGCTCCTTCCTCTCGCTCAACTTCTGAAAGAAGGCGAACGAGGCATTAACCTACATCCAAATAAATAATAAATAAGTAACTTCATACATATACTTAGAGTCATCAAATTCAATTAAAAGCACTTGTTGGGTAACTTACCAGATCGTATGCCATATGCTCATCGATCTGACCCCTAAGGTGGTACTTCTCCCCGCATTCAAACCTTACTGGGGCTACTCTCCTTTGGGTGATGCGGTAGTACCACTCATTGTATTGTTCGATGCTGATCACGGGGTCAGGCTCTGACACAATGGCCACCAGCGTGTCCTGCCAGGAAATTCAAACCTCAATTTCTCGTGTGCACAAGTTGTGCGCATTCTCCTTGCCAAACCGTCCGACACCCGATAGTTTCCTATTAATCCTCATATTCGGGGCATCGGCTGGCAACCACTGCAGGCAATCAAAATGGAGCATAGCACAATCTGGCAGCTGCCACTCTATGACCTCGAATGGATCAGGGGTGTGTGTTGCAACCAGGAGAGCGTGAAGACGAACGACTCTCCCACCCGTCGCGCCAAATGTTTGTACGGTGCCCAACGCATCTGGCTCGGAGATAGCGAGTCGAGCTCCCCCTGATAGTACGTAATGTTGTGATGGGGATCGCCTCTTCTCGGGTAGTGGCTGTCCTTCTGGCTGTACTCTAAGGCGCACAACTGAGGCCACACATTATCGGTTCCGTCCCTACACCTGGTGCGCCGGTAGCAAGGTGTTCATAAGACCACACTTGAGAGCAAAGACAAATTATATGAAGTATCGTCAAAATTTATTGTTGATTCAACAAAAAAAATCGAACGTGTAATCAAGATTTATCTGATATACCTGCAATAGCGAGAGACATACACATATAGTTTTGGAGTCAGGCCTCGTTGCCTTGTGTAATGCTTGGTACAGGTACGCAAGAATTGCTGCACCTCAGGCATAATCCCCAACCTCCCGCAGGTTACCCAACAACGGTAAATATTTCACGCTGACCGTTTTCTTCGATGTCATTGGGAATAAAATTGTCCCCTTCACCCACAAGAGGAAGGCTTGTGTGTACAACACAAGCATCTAGCCCGTGTAGTTTTCCGGCAAAACCTTGTAGGTATCTACCAACCACTTCAACTTTATACCACCAGTGCTAAATTTTTCCTTAGGTATCGAAGTGAAAAAGTCCATAGCGGTTCTCTTATTCGTTGCTTTCGACGAAGGAGCAATTACCGACCTTCCCGTCACCGGTAACCCTAAGATGAACCCTACATCTTCTAGGGTAATTGTCATCTCTCCGAGACGGAAGTGAAACATTCGTTTCACTTCTTCACCTTTCAATAAGGGCACCTATTAAGTGCCGATCAAGGTGTTGAAAGATCTGCACATGCGTGAAAATCTCAAACCCAATCTCACGCAGTAATCCTTTTTGATATGTTCAATTTCCAAGCTTTGAAATACTTCTACTGTGTTGAGAAGTGCTCTTTCTACCCAATTAATAAATACAATTTAAGCAAAACAAACGGTATACAACGTTAGTAAGAATAAGAAAGTTGTCAAAATAAGTATCTTACTCCTCCATCCCATATGAGTGTACTGATATGGTTTGCTTGGTCATATAATACGGAGGGATTTTCTGGTCCAGGGTTAAAATTCATTTTTTACAACTGAAATTATGAAAAAACGGCAAGGTTGGAAACGTTTATCAAACGCTCTCAAACATTCAATGTTAGTATATGCATAATACATACAACGCTAGCATGTGCTCACATAAGTTCAGATGTTGTGTGTGTGTATATATATATATATACATACATACACAGAATCGGATTTTGCAACTGGAATCACATGAATAAATGATACGCAATACACACACACATATATATATATATATATATATATATATATTGACAAATGTTAACACATGCTCAATACATATTCAAAACCATGCATAAGCTGCAATACTCATAACAACTCTAAATAATGAACAAATAAATGATTGGTTTGTGAACTTATGTAATTGATGAGATGATTAAAGGATTTCTTGGGAAGAAATTGCGCAGATCTGCTTGCCAACGCCGCTAGAAAAATTTATGAGAAGAAAGAATGAATAAGAGTGTCGAAGTTAGATTTGACTAGTTATATGTTCCGTCCGCCACATAGTGTAACGGACAGTAAGAACTATTCGCTACACAGTGTAGCAAATAATATTTATTTTGTATTTAATTAAAGCATGTCCGCTACACAGTGTTACGGACGGTAGGATAAAGACAAAGTAACAGTCAGTCGTGGGACGACAGGACTGATGTGACAACTGTCAGGGGCTTGTGTCGTTTGCTACACTGTGTTGTGGCGGATTACTTTTTGACTGTCACATGTCAGGAAAAATAAGTTATCCACCATACAGTGTAGCAGACAGAGGAGGAGGGGCAGTCTGGTAAAAAGATCTGTCCGCTACACTATGTAGCGGACGACTGACAGTTTTTGGAAAAAAAAAAAGATCTGAGCCACCATCCTTTCAGGATGGACGGCTCGATCGCGCTAGCAAAATCTCCTATTTTCCTAGCGCTATCAATGGATCAGCTCCCCCCCCCCCCCCCCCACACACACACACACACACACATATATATAAAGACATGTTGCATCATCCTAGATAAGTAACTCATTTTCATAGATATATTAATTTATGTTGATTTGATTTGCAAAATCCATGGGTGTGAAAAATAATCTTGCAAGTTTTTTGAATCTTTCACTCTTCTCTTCTAAGTGTTTGGAGATCTATTTTTCACACCTTCTCACTTCCTTGAAACTTATTTTTCAACATATCTCATGCCTCTTTTGATTTAATTGCCTGATGATTCTTGAAAAAAGAGAGGTTGAAACAACAACTTGAACGATATATAGTGCATTAAGCATCTTTTTTCCTGTTTTTATTCTTAATTCTCTTCGGGGCTAATGCAAGAGTTGTTGCCTCATCTGGTCTTCGCACTCGTTTTCAACTAATTCCCAAACATCCTGAGAGATCAAAAGGGTTCTCATCTTCACTCTCCATTCCTCATATTACTCTCCATCAAAGACAGAAATTTTAGGTTGCTGAATGTTAAAGTTGGTATCGTTTCCAGCAACCATGATTTTGACCTACAAAAACGGGAGCTTGTTTTCTCAAAAATTTGTTTTTATTCTAGATTTATTGATCAACCTAGCTCTTCATTCCGTTTTGTTAGAATAGATAGCAAAGGAGCAAAAGAAAACAGGAGAAGGAGGCAGCAAAAGCGAGATATCTCTCAGTTTTCTTTTTCTTTCTAAATTTTCTGATTTTATCTTCTGAGAGAGAGAGAGAGAGAGAGAGACATCTAGTTTTTGTAAGAAGAGAGAGAGTATTTTTGACATCTAGTTTTTGTAAGAAGCTTTACAAAACATGCAACTAAACATAGCCTATTCCTACTTAGGATAGCATTAAATGTGTCACCAAAAGTTTACTAATAGTATTAATACGAGGAGATATTAATTTTAACAGTTCGGCAGTCCGAATGAAGATGTCCTTGTTCACAATTTAGTTTGCTGGAAAACAAGTAGTACAAATTGAACTTGGAGTTACTGAGTTGGGTTTTAATCGATGGCGGTTGGGCAAATCATTGCTGGTGAGGAGGGTTTGGCAGGCAATTCTGGTGTTTACTACCTCAGTTTCATAAGTTTTGTTCTGGATTTTTGTCATTAGTTTGAGATGTAAAACATTGAGATTACAAATCATTTTTGAAACTGGTATTCACAATCCATTTTTGAATTCTAGCACCGTGCATAGCGACACTTTTTCTGAAGTGCAGCCGCCAAAACTAGGAGCGCCGACAACTCTTAATTTTAATTTTGCTAGAGTTTAACTTGTCAAATAATACACACTTTATCGGCAACAATCGTTTAAGTTCAACTTAAGGTTTAGATGTTCGAGTCACTCCACCAACATATGGAAAAGTCAAAGGAGAAACGTTATAAAACTGAGCGAATTGCCCCTGTTGTAACCAAGAAGTTTTAGGGTCTTTCTTTGTCGTTGCTAGTACTTTTATGGCTACAAACTTTGGGGTTATCTTATGGTACTCTTTTTATTGCTTAAAATGTTTTGGCAACTTTCTGTCGCCCACATTTACATTTATGAATTTGTAACATCTTTGAAGTTTTGATGTGAAGTGTACGCGTATAGGGTTCGTGTTTTGGTGTTGGGTGGTCATTGGGCGTGTGATGGGTTGGCGCCTCGAGTTAGACCTCAAGGCTGAAGGAACAAAAATAGGTACTGTTTTTCCCTTCTTATTTGCCTCAAAAACGTGGTAAAAAAGAAAGAAAATCCAAAATCGAAGAATGAGAATAAAATACACTGGGCCTTTGTTAAAGAACGTGGTATCACAAGCCAACTTACGTGCACCAGCTAACTTAGCTCTGGTCTAAGTGAGCGCCCCGAAATCCCACTCCCCTTTCCCTTCCCTTGGCCGCGGTGACCATTGTCATTGCCAAGTTTTCCAAGTGACTTTCAGCAGCAGGCTTTCAGAATGAGTCAAGAAGATAGGTAGAACAGAAACATGGAATCAAAGTCTCTTGCACTTTCCACCTGGGAGAGCATATAACATAGTGGTCTAAGTAGTCTGGAAGCCACACACAGCCTAACACACCCAGAACATCTTTAGGCTTATCAGAATCATAACTCGTACGGAAGCAATTTTATGTCCCTAACAAGCATATGGTGGGTGGGTAAAATAGGAGGGAATTTTCCATGCATTCTAACCAACAAAGCAATGAATTTCAACTCTCGCCATACCTACCAAATAGAGCAAAAAGACCTGCAATGACCGGGCAAGTTTTCATGATGGCAATTTTCAAAATTATAGCTCACCCCTTTCCCTAAAATAACTGTCATACACCAATCTCTTCCAGTTAAATTGACAAACTAACTGAATAGAGATGCAAACTAGACAAGTGAATTATGTACAATGTTCCCTCGATCAGTACAAATAAGTTAAATGTTTACAGCAACTGCCCGAGGAAAGGGAAAGTTAACAGCAAGTGAATTGGTGGCTTTCCTTAGTTCATGGAAATACATCACCACCAGAATATGTAATTTACCAGGAATGACGCGTCCCTCTCCTGATCCTCCTCCGGAAAGGGCGACATGCCTCAATGCTGAGATTAACAGCAGCAGCGAGGGCCATAAAGATGGCTGCATCCTCCACGCATGTTACATGTCGCATAGCAAGTTGTACCAACGGCTTGCTGCTTTTCCCTTCCCCTTGCACTCTACAGCTCATAACAAACCCCGCCACAGCAGGACTTAGCGCTGCATAGTCTCCACTGCTCTGTGGGCTCGGTAGAGGAGTTGCCGACGCTCGGACTTGTCTGTCGGTGTCTATGAAGAACTCCCCACCCTTTTCAGCACCAATTAGAATCTCGGACATGAGAAGCTCCCCACCTTCTTGGCCTTCTGATAAAAGGTGAAAACGACAGCAAATGGAGTCTCTGATGCCACGTTCACGCCATGCCTCGAGCTTTCCCCATGGCAGCCAGCTTTCAGGCATACAAGCATCAGGGCGGACAATCAACCAAGCTCCTGGGTTGGATCTGGCAACCCAATCACAACCTGTTGATGGCACAAACGGAGTTGTTATAAACGCTGCTGCAACTGCTGAGCCAGAGAGGTCATGTATCTTCACCTTCCATCCCTTCCTTTCTCTTAAGGTCTCTTTGTCAGAACTGTCAACAGGAGTTGACCAGTAGTTGCTCAATGGATCTACCTGGGACACCCTGTAAATCCATGATACGTTAGATGCTAACAGATACTACACGGAAGAACTAAAAGCTTGTAAATCATTTATTACTGCTCATGGGCCATAAATGCAATATACACTGACAAGAGAAATAGTTAGCATATGTGCATTCTTGTAAGAAAATGGACTACTAAGCTGAAGTTTACGACAGGCCAGGGCGAAAAAAGGCTACTGCAAGTTTTCAAGAAAGCTTCCGTTCTCAGAACTGCTATATCCAACGTCCAAGTATTTTTGTGTGTGAAGAAAGAAAGTAGTTTCTCAGCCTGCTAACCAAGTTTGGCAGCTAACTACAGTCTTCTAACCCCATTGCATAAGGCAGTTGTTTGGTAATCGACAGTGGCATAGAAAACTTCCATAAGTAGTCCCTGCTAGGGTTCTTTTTGGGAGCTAATCTGCAAGGCAAGCCCTAATGCCAAAGCACATACAGCTCTTGCCAAAGAAATTGCAGTGGGGAAATAGGAGGTAATACAACCACCTTGAAGCATGCATTACTTTGACACAAACCATGCGAGCTTGGGCAACAGGCCTAGCCATCTGCAATAGTCAAACTGTACGAAGTACGAAAAAGCTTCAGAGATAAATCTAATTATCAGTAGAACGACCAGCATTCGAGAAATAAGTACCCAACGACAACTGTTAGATCAACCAGGACAACTAACCACTGGACTTGCATGGAAACAACAATTTGGAAGACAAGTTAGTACTTCCTAGAACTTATATGAAGTTCCGGTTGACTCTTGAAAATAGTTAAATTATGTCGACAACAATTAACAAAAAATGGAAATGGAAGAAAATCCTATTATTCATATCACCTGTCTTGACTAAACTTGCAACTAAATATAGGCTGCTTGATGTGACCTTGAAGCTGAACTATCTGGGGACTCAATTTAGTCTCGTCTTCAAACTGGAAAACATATCTTGGATCAGGGTCCAATTTCACTCTCAAATGAAGCTCGGCTCCAGGTTTCCCGTGATCCTGCTTGCTCTTGCCAATGCCTATCCAGCCACTGAAAAGAATAACAGGCTTCCCTTGACCCCATTCAGGACCCACCTCCAACTTAAATGTTCCAATCTGCTGTCTTTTAACGCCAACACCACAATGGGACCCCTTTCGACCTGTAAAAACATTTACCTCCAGACATGCATGAGAAGCGTAGAAGCAGCCGGGTGCCAGCAATGCTTTCAGGTCAGATTCTTCAAGATAAAAGCTCGAGGCAGTGCTATGAGGATCTGGCGTAGCTTCAAGAGAGGAAACAAAGGGGACTGAGGTTGTCTGGACAGGGAAACCTCGAAGACGGATCTCACACAAACATGGAGAAGATAATGCAGGGACTCCAGATTTTGCAGCATTTAAAGCTGTCCCAGGAACTCTCAATCCCAGTGAACCTACTGACAACCTGATAAAAGCCTGAGGATCCATTCAGGTCACAAGTCTTTCCCCATTGATTGCAAGCTTTTATCTTGAACAGCCCAAAAGGCCTGTTAGGTCAGTCAGCAACTGACGATCAGATTAGCAATTTGAGTAGCTTATAAACATTTACGTTAAAGGAAATTTCATCTTCACATGAAAATGTTGAAGGACTTGACGACTAAGGTTTACCTTATATAGTTCTAATTTCAAACTTGTATTATTATGTTCAGCAGCTTTTGAAAAAATATATATTGAGTCCCAAAATATTCAGCTCTGAGTTCTTATTATAAGATCAATACACAATGAGGATGTAATGTACTCTCAATTCAAACAGATGTGGAAAAGTTAATTTCCACCAGAAATGGCAAAATAAGTTACTTCTTTTATTAGAGAAGCAATCAATCAACATGTATCTTGTCTAGTTTATATCTTACAAAGAACATCAAAAGAATAGTACCAGTTTTCTGAAAGAGCTAGTTAAAAGGATAACTATCGATTTAGACAGTACAGGCTCTGCCACTTTGTAAGGCAACAGTCAAACTCATGTAAACTTAAGAGCGGTGGCGGATTGCTCGGTTTTGGTAGATGCGCAACGAACAACGCTAACCACTACATTTGTCAAATGCAAATCATGATAAATCCCACTTGATGTAATTTGCTAGAACAACATTATAGCAACGATTAACTGCAACATCCTCACAAACAATTGATAATTGTTAATTCTATTCCTCCTATATGACAACGACAAACTGCAGGTTGAAAATTCCTTTTCAGACTTTCCATGTCTTACGCTGTAACCAACCAGCAAACCACTACCACACTACCATCAAGCACCCGACACCCGACCGCCCCCATCCCCAACGAAGAAAAACCATCGGATCCAGAAATGATTTCAGCATTTAAAATCCATCCGCAGCCCATTTCAAGATGATGTTTTCTCAATTATTAGGCCATTTTACCTGCATGAAGCAATTGCAAACAAACAAGCAAGCCAAGATTTCTACATGTTATGAATTGATAATTTCCCCACAACAGGAAACAAAAATTTGCCAGCTCTAATAAACACTTGCCGAGTATAGAAACCCATTCCCTGAACTCTTTCTGGTCTCAGACATTTAAAGGCTAAATACAAACAAAGATCGGAAATCACTTACTTGAAACTTAGCAAGGGGAAAAATAATGCTATCAGAACATCCTATCGTATATAGAAAGTTATCAGAACAAACTATATATTGCATGACAAATTTGAGAACCAGATTGTACGAATACCAAGAGTCCAAGACAAAGAACAAGAAAACTTGAAGTTACAAGAATCATCTAATGTTTCTCATCTTTAAGGGTAAGTAGTTAATATCTTCTCTTTTCTTGCACTCAATGATTCTTGGACGACACAAAATTCCATGAAGAAAAATGCCAGATAAAACTCGAGTATTTTACTTCAATCTTTATAAGAATCAAATCGAAATCTAAAGGATTCATTGGAAATGCAGCAACAGCAAGAATTTTAGGTGTCAGCAATAGCAATTTTGGCCGTTATTGGGTGTACAAACTTCAATGGCTACAACATTCATAATGGATACCATAACGGGCAAATTTACTCACAGACATGATTGACCATTTTTCTCGATCTTTGGTTACCTCAAATTCGAAAACTATCACTTGCACTACTGCATTCATTAAGCTAAAATCTCACTTATTATGTTGAATTCATGAGACTAAACTAAATCAACTATAGGTCTTCTTAATTGCTTGATTTTGCTCTTTATTTGTCTCACATCTCAAGGAAACCTGACCAACGCAATATATTAAGTTAATAATGGCCCTAATCTACAAAACCCATTAAGATGGTAAACAACAGTCCCAACTAAAAACTGAAGTAAAACTACTGAGCCCAATTAAAAATACTTGTTTTTCTTCACAAAAATAACCAGGATTAGCATATAAACACAGGCAGGAAAAAAATATCATATGTGAAGAGTCAAGAACAAGAAAATAACCAAAAGCCCACCTTCAATATGAAGCTTTCTCTTCCTTCAAAGCAACTTTTGAACCCAAATTCACTCCAATCCTCAGAAAAGCCTGTCAAAAACTTCCTACCCTTTTCATAGAAACACACGGACACAACACAACAATGGGTCACTCCAACCTCCCTTCTCTCTCTCTAGCAAAACACTCTCTCTCTCTCTCTCTCTCTCTCTCTCTCTCTCTAGATCCAACGATAATGTGTATGATCGAAAATGGGCACACGAATGATTGCACCAAAGTTCCAAACCCACCAAGAATAATCACGTAGACTGTGCACAGATCTCAAGAAATACCATATTTATATATGCAACAAATAAGTATTTATAGTAACATCTTAACAAATATACTACATGAGGTACATGTTCCATATCTATGTAGCCCTTTTTCAAATCATCACAGAGAAAAATATGCTCCCTGCATTATTAGGGGGACGAAATAGGCGGAGAAAGTAAAGAATGTTAATAATTTATTGGAAGAAACAATGGTTTTCTATTGTTAAAAAAATGACGGAAATGTTTTGGGTATTCGTAGAAAATGGCTATTCTATATGTCTGTTGAGACTTGGACTATGAAATTGGATACAGCTGTTTACAACGTTTCTTCACACTTGGGAGGGAATAGTTTACGGACACGCATGTGGGTGACTTCATCACCATAACTGTATCTATACATGTGTGTGTGTGTGTGTTTTGCCGGAAAGTGTGTATATTCTTCGGGCTTTAAGGATGGTACTTTTGGGACACAAAGTACCCTTCCAGCTTTATAGTCAACGGTGGCCTAAGTACAACTCTAACCAGATACAGAAACATAGTGCAATATTAGTTGGATATATATATGGGAGTGATCCATTGATAGCGCTAGCAAAATGGGGTATTTGCTAGCGCGATCTGGACCGTCCATCCCGAAAGATGGACGGCCCAGATCTTTTTTTTTGCGTTTTTTTAAATACGTCCGCTACATTATGTAGCGGACAATTTTTTGACTTTTTTTGACAATAATACCCTTCGAGTCCGTCCGCTACATTATGTAGCGGACAAGTTTTCAGATCTTTTTTCTCTTTCTGTCTTTAATGTTCTGACAGAAATGACAGAGTCCGTTACGGGTGTAGCGGACAAATAGACAGTCCGCTACATAATGTAGCGGACAAGTAGACAATATATTTTCTGACACATCTCTCTTTCACGTCAATTTCTCACTTTCTCTTGTCCTTTCTCTCTCTTTCTCTCTCTTCTTTTCTCCTCAGTATGTTTGGAACAAGCTCAGCATTCATCCTCCTGTATTGATTCAGCAACTATACCTTTTAACAAACAGAAATTCCAACTGAATGAGAGCAAACAAAGGAGCTAAGATTGGAAAGCTGAAATCCGTGGCTTTCAATTCCAACCGAAGCTCACCGCCTGACTCCTTTGAGCAGAATCCGTGGCTTTCAATTCCTCTGTCTACTCTGATAAACAATATAAACGCACACCCAGAGAGCTAAAAGGCCAGAAAACTCTTTCCCGAGGAAAGACTTGCCACAGTTTTCGGGATATGAAGCATATGTTTGTAGTATCAAGATGATAGGGTGGTGCTGTTCTCGAGAAAATAGAGGAAGAAGAAGAAGAAGAAGCTGTTTGGTTAGAAAGGTTCTGAATTCAGAGATGGGGTCAGAGATCCTCGCTGTCCACATCATCGTCGATGTCCCGGTGCCGCTTGTCCTTGTAGTCCTCCTTCAATATCTTCGCCCAGTCCGGTATGTTCACCGGCAGCGACGACGCCATCCCCCCGACCACCGCCTCAGCCCTCTTCACCGCTACCAGCGGCTTCTTCCTCAAACTCACCACCGGTTTCCAGTAGTTCGGCGAGACGCCGCCGCCGCCGACCGAGCTCCACACGTCCGATTCGTTGAGCTCCAAGCCCGAGTCTAGCCCGATGAAAAGAAAAGCAAAGCACAGATGAGAAGAATTTATTCGGTTGTTGAAGAAGAAGCAAAGCAGGAATGGGGGAGTGGAGTGGGGACAGCGAGAGAGAGAGAGAGAGTCAGAATAGAAATGAGAAAGAAAGGACAGAGAGTGAGTTAGTCAGAAAGTCCGCTACATTATGTAGCGGACAAGTTTTCAGAGAGTATTTTTATCAAAAAATGGTCCGCTACATAATGTAGCGGACTGATTTAAAAAAAAGTCAGAACAGTATTCTCGATAGTCCGCTACATTATGTAGCGGATGGGCACAAAGGGTATTTTTGTCAAAAAATTGTCCGCTACATAATGTAGCGGACGTACTTAAAAAAACGCAAAAAAAGATCTGGGCCGTCCATCTTTCGGGATGGACGGTCCAGATCGCGCTAGCAAATACCCCATTTTGCTAGCGCTATCAATGGATCAGCTCCCTATATATATATATATATATATTCGTTTCAACGAGCAACATTTATCACCTTGGCTTTATAAGAGTTTTTTTTTCTTTTTAGCGATATTCAACTGTGTCGCAGAGCAGGTGTTAATTTGTAAAGTACTTAGTATTTATTGGAGAGTGTTTAAGATTAATTTCGGAAAGTAAGTTTCAGTTTCGAGTTTCTAAATTGGCTTCAAAGTTATTTTTACACAATCAACTTTAAACTATAGTTAATGTGTGAATAAAATGACTCAATATAATTTAGTTTTTAACTAAAGGGTATTAGAGGTCTTTATAATTAATAAGAATATGTTGGTACTTGGTCAAACTTTATTAGGAAAAAACTTCATAATCCTATTTTGTTGGATTATGATTTAATCAGTTTTTTAGTTTATGAAAGCTGAGCTAATCAGTTTTTTATATTTGTCAAACACTTAATCAACCAGATTTAATCCAGATTAAATTAAATTTGACCATTTCAGAATCATTGTCAGATATATTCTTACTACGTTATAAAAATGTTGAAAGATTAGGGTGGTTAAGAACCTATTTTCTAAAATAAGGTATGTTGTATATAAATAGTCATTTGGTCATCTTAAGCCCCCTCATTATACGCAAAAATATTTATTTGGAATATTGTAACTAAAAAACTTGTCTGGTGACAATTCTAGGTCTTTTATGTGGAAAATCCTGACTAGAAAGGTGAGGTGAAAAATCATATTTTTTTTACTACAATTCAACTTTCTTCAATCATTGAGATTACAATTAAGATGTAATAATGAAGTGTACCATAATTATTTTAGGACTGCTAGTGCTACATAACCTAGGACAAAATTAGGTAGGCTTTAAATATTCTAATGTATCTCCAAGTGATATTTTCCTTTTAAAATTCAAGCACCTAATTCTCTTACAAACTTACCTTATTTAGATAGATCCCCGAAAAAGTAGAACATATATATATATATATATATATATATATATATATATATATATATATATGTGTGTGTGTGTGTGTGTGTGTGGGGGGGGGGGGGGGGGGGGATTTGATTGGGATCTTTTATGTCTTTCAAATCTCAAATTATATTATCTTGAATTCTTACAATTTTAAAATAAAATTTAATGGGTGTTAATTTTGATTGGTCACCATACATAGTACGGGTTTTAGCGAGTATTAAATAAATAAATTTACCAAAAGAGTTAAGGTAAGCTTGCCTGCACTGATTCCGTTCCCTGCATATCTTAGTAAAGTAAATCCTTTTCCGGGGGAGGGGGGGTAAAAAATGTAAACTTGTTACTAAAATATAGCTTTAGCGACAAAAAAGCGTTGAAACATTTATATAAGAGGGTAGAAATAGCTTTTTGCTCTATTTTACTACTAGCAAATAGCAGAATATTTTCTTGCCTTTCGTTTTCTAGATCTCCTTAAATAACAGCTAGTTGGGTTTTAATCTTGTTTATTTATGAATATAATTCTAAGAAGATAATTCATGGGGGGTCTTAGTGTACTAATGAAGGGTTTTCTGGGATAAGAAGAAAACCAGATTCCATACAACACATGGCTCAAATGGATCTGCTTCGTCCGGTCTAGATCATACACGGTCGAACACAAACCTTTGAGTCGACGGGTGAGATTGTAGCTGACTGAGTAGAGAGTAAGGAGAAATGTTTTATATTTGTAGCTTTAGACACCGAATCTTGACTTATACCTCTGTTCCTAAAAGAATGATCATATTTTCTTTTTGGATCGTCTTATAAAAATTGATCACTTCCAAATTAGAAAAGATTCTGTAAGTATTTTTACATATTTATCCTTTTATATTTTTTTTATTCTATTTCTCTCACCACATTTAATTCTCTATCAACTCATTTTCTCTCTCCTGACCCACCCACCACTTTACACTTTTTTATTCTAATTCTCTCTCTACATTTAACACTCTACTAACCAATTTTCTCTGTCATGGCCGACTCTCTTTCTCCCTATCTCTAAAGGGTAAAATGGAAAAGACACACAATATATAATCTAAATCTTTAATATACATGCAAACTCAAATGGATCACTTTTTAAGAGACGGAAGGAGTATATGATTTCACTAAATTAAGCCCAATAATATAACTAAGCTGATACAATGGCTAGTGTGATCATACCCATGCATCTAACTCAGTTCTCCAATTTAGTCATGTTAGATGATATATATTGATATGTCATTTACTTTTTTCCTATTGTCATATGTTTAAAATATTTTAAAATTCTCTTAACTTATATATGATTCTCTTTTATATATTTGGTAGGATAGTTTTATCTTACCTATATAAAGGTCTTATTGTACTCAGTTTTATATTGTTCTCTAATATAATTATCTTTCCCTTCACCTTTTCTATCATGATATCAGAGCCATACGATCTGCCGATTTGAGAGTCTTTTAACTATATTTTGCAAACTCCCGCGGACGGCCTTCTGTCGTTCCCCAGGCCAATTCAGTGCTTTTGTTTCTTTCCGTGCTCTTCTTTTAATTTCTTCTTGAGTTTAGAATTTTGGTTTTTCTTTCCTGGCCCTTATATATACAGTGATCTTCGCTTATGCTGAAACCCTAGCCACCGACCACTCTTACTATTAATCAACTCTAGCTTTTCTCTTTTGCTCATAAATTTTGTTTGCTTCTTCACTTACCTCTGTCGATTTCCTTTAGCCCTAATCCTAAACTCTATTAAGATTTTGTTCCCTCCACCGATCACAACATTATCAACCATGCCACCATGCTCTCTCTCGGTTCCTACAATGGATCTGCTCGTCCTGTTCTGACTCCTGCCTTGTTCATAGTCGTCGGACCTCACCCTGGGACTCATGCTCTGTTCTTAGTCTGCGAACCTCGTTCTGGGACTCCTGCCTTGTTCTTAGTTGCCAGACCTCACCCCCGAGACCTTTATGGTTGTAAGACCTCGCCTCGGGACTTCAGCTCTATTCTTAGTTTCCGGACCTCGTTTTCTGGGACTCCTGCCTTATTCTTAGTCGTCGGACCTCACCTCGAGACTTTATGATCATTGGACTTTGCCTTAGGACTCCTGATTTGTTCTTAGTCGCGGATCTCACCCTAAGACCTTGATGGTTGTCAGACTTCACCCGAGGACTCCTGCTCTGTTCTTGCATCGCCGGCTCTACACATGGAATTCATCTTAACTTGGATCTCACATAGTACAGCTAATAACAAGACACCGCTCTGGACTTAATCTCCAAATTCAAGCTTGTTCTTCTCTACCAACTTGAATTTGAGGGGAGATGTTAGATAATATATATTAATATGGTGATTATCTTTACCTTATTGTCTTATGTCTAGAACATTCTACAGTTCTCCTAACTTATATAAGATTCTTTTTTATATTTCTGGTAAGATAGTTTTCTTTTACGTATATAAAGGTCTCATTGTACTCAATTTTATAATGCTCTTTAATATAATTTATCTTTTCCTTCACCTTTTCCATCAAGTCACAATCATCAAATAAAGTTAGTCGCCTACTCGCATCCACAAAAACATTTCATTTATCCGATTTTTCTTTCTACGAACGCCAAATAGTATTGAGCTGTGCCAGATTCCTAGAAATTTGTTTGCAGTATTCTTTGTTGACTTTATGTAAGGCATTACGTTGTGCTACGTCGAGTGCCCTGCATGGGTATCAAACATGGTTCGGACTCTTCCTAAAGCCTGAACTTATGTGAAATAATAGTGGTCTGGTCATGTAGAAGTGGTGCATTTCTTTTGAAACTCTTCATCAGTCACTGCTCTTGTTCTTTCCCTCCCATCCCCATTCCCATCCCCCACTTGAGAAGGAAAATCTTGGATAGCCCGGACTATCTATAACACAAAAAGGAATTGTTTCCGCTTCCCTTCTTCTCGAGTCATATCCCATCGGCTCCTCCTGATTCACAATTATCAATGGTTCGTAGTTGTGACAGACGCGCATATAATCCTTCTTTATCATGTAGTCCACCGCCATAGGAACTGTATATATTAAAGTTATAACATGCTGGCCGCTGACATGTGGGATGCTTATCCCTTGCTTCCATATTAAAAAAACACCAGAGGCTCATTATGTTAAGAGGAGAAAAGGGCAGAGAAGCGTGTGCATCTGCACGTGATGTCTTGGCCAGAAAATAGAAGCAAAAGAAGTCTGCGTGTGTCATGAATCATTTGATCCGATGCAGGCCATCGGCGCGCAGGTGTACATGTAACATGTTAGTGTTTGTGCGCGTGTAGGGCCTGGCTTTTACCGGGTGTGCCCCATTCCACGGACACTTTCCTGCTCCCCAGTCACCACCCCTAGCCGTCAGAAAATGAAAATATTACATTTTGTTTGGTGAACTCGTTGAAAAATATTCATTTTTGAAAATTTTATAATAACCACGATAAAAACTTTGATTTTAATATTCAAATAAAGTTGTATTTGGTTATCAAATTTATATAACCACATTTCCATCTTTGCACAAACTCCACCCTTTCCTTTTGTTTCCCTTCTGTACGTGGACCCCCACACATCAAACTAGCTTTCCCTTATGTACACAAACCTTCCATGCACGATATAATAATATATTGTTAAAAACAAATTTTTGTCGATAAATTGGAGGAGTGTAATCAAAATTTCTTTTCTTGTAATTTTTTTTTCTCTATTTGAGAACACATTTGAGCCATGTATGCTAAAAAATCATCCATGTACACTACAGTAATTACTCTTCAAATCTAACTAATGTTTGATTCTTGTTACAATTGCCGAAACTCATATTTTTTCTGGGAAAATAACGCAAGCATATGTTGCTTTCGCCTCCTTTGATGGATTATTAAACATGTTGAGATTGTGTTGTGCAGCATAAAATATAATTAACTAATTAAATGTCACATCAAAAAAAAATTTAAAGCCTCTTCTACGTTGTTTGAATACCATTTTTAACAAATTTATAAATAATAAAGAGTGGGATGAGTTACAAAAAAAATATATGCATAGAATTGGTGAATGGTGATTAAATTTAGCGTTTTTGAAAACTTTGAATTTGATGTTTTTAAGAAGCTTAATCCGAAAATGGTAAGCAAACAAGGAAAACTGAATGTCATGAACTTGAAAAAAGATAAAATGTGTCGATATGGTCATTTGACTCTTCAATTTGATGAAGCTGACTATTTGTGTTAGTACCCGTCAACAATAAGCCCGTTAAGTTCCGTGTGCTTCCAACACGGGGTTCAAGTGAGGGTGGGTTTTGCGTCAAAGGAAACAAGCCAATTTTTTGTTTAGTTCTCTCTCTCCCTGCAATCCACCTTCTTCCGTTTTCTCCCTTCACTCGCCGCCTGTCCACACCATTCCAAGCGTTGACTAAAACTGCAAATAGCAAAAGGTTTATGGTCAGAGGCATACTAATTGGGGGAGCTCAAAATAATTGCAATGATCGTACCAACAAGTGCTAACAAACTGCAACACGCATTACAAGAAAACAGGTTTTCGACAACACACTTTTGTTAACGGAATGATATCTGCCACTAAAAGTCGCTTCCCACCCCCCCGAACTTAATGAAGAGAATGCTTTCTATTAAAAAAGACAAGGGAAACCATTAGCAACAAAAACTTTCACCAACGAACGCTACCAACAAATTTTTTGTGACGGAATATTCTGCTAACTAAATCTCTATTTGGTGATTCTTTTACTATATATATATATATATATATATATATATATATATATATATATATATTTCTGATTTTTGCTAATACAATTTAGCATGGTATTACTTTTGTCGGTAAATTACTGTTTTTCTGAGGTAAAAAAGCTGCTTAGCGACGTAATATTTTACAACGAAACTGTTTTGTCAAATCAAGACTTAGTTCTTAAAAACTTGTCTTCTCATGTTTTCACATAGTCTTGTACATAACTTTTGGCTTCCCCCTTCCTCCGATGGATCTGAATCCCTTGCTATAATCATAGGCTACAGCAGGGGTGCTATCTCCCTTGCTGAGAGGGAGGGAGGGAGGAGAGAGAGAGAGAGGACACAAACCATGGTTACTCCCTCTCTCTTCCCTCTCTCTCAGCAAGGGGACAACACCCATGTTGTAACACATGGTTACAACAAGGGATCTAAATCCTCTTCTGATAGCCTTTGCATGGTAGTTGTTCGCCTCCATCTGTAACCCACTACCACTTCCCCGTCACTTAGCCTGTTGGAAAGTAAGGTAGTACGGAGAAAACTGAACTGAAAATGCCTAAGTCGAATGCGTTGTACTCTTTCTTTAAGACAGTATTTGCTCCCTTATAATCTGTTTAGGGTAGCAGCAAATCTGCTTCCAAGATAAAAATATGTGAACTCTGTTGATTACAGCAGATTGCAATCAACAGATAGAGATTTGACAGAGAGAGAGAGAGCAAGAGAGAAATTCGAAGTGAGAAATTATCTAACCATCGGCTCTATTTATAGACACCAAAAGGTACTTTGAACATGTGCAAACAGTTGTGACAGTTAAGTGACTTTGCAGATGTCACTTAACAGTTACAATCTGTAGATACAAAAAAGAGGTACAATATTTAAACTAAAGGATACCATAAACATGTGCCTTTTTTAATTTTAACAGATAAGAAATATCTTTAATTTTGCCAACAGTCACTTTGTTTCAATAAAAAATGCAACTCACAAACTGACTTTGTCGCAAAAAGTTAAGAGCGAGGGCTCTTGGCAACAATACGCACGTGCGTCTAAAAGCGTCTTTACGCTCCCGTCATCGCAGGCGCGTGCGGTGCACCGCACAGGTGCGAGTGTATGGCCATGCATACCATATGTTTCTAGAACAATATGATATATCACATGGCCGCCATTTAAATACCTTTAACTTTTTCATTTCTCAAGTCATGTGCGAACCCACATCATAACCTTTTTCAACCTTATTAAATGTCAATCTTTGAGAGTTAATATCTCTCTAACCAATTAATCAATTTGATTGATTTTTTTTTTCATATTATACCTTGTAGTACAAGGTACAATAAGGTAGAAATCAATTATAAAAAATTTCCAACATAGCCTGCCGCCGGCCGATCCCACCTGCCTTACCCCACCCATGCTACTTCTGCCGCTACTCTTCTTTGGGGTTCATCCTGCCGCTTCACAAGGTATGTATCATTCAACTATTTGGGTCACTTCTGTTTTATGCATTTCTTTGGCTGCAGTACTGATAAATCACTACGAGCCCCTTACTACTAACTTACCTCTTTATGCTAGCTGCTCTTTTGTAGCAAGGCAATACATATGTAGGGTTGAAAGTAGAATTATGCAATTAGATTTTTTAGATTGAATTAGATGCATTGAAAATAGCATTATTCTGGATGCCTTTGCAAACATCGACAAACAAGAAAAGTTATACTCTACCTCAAACTACCCATATTGGTAATCAAAATTTCGTATTACTAGGTTTTCTACTAGTGTTGCCATTAGGACCAAATCATTTTTGCATGTATTGCTTGTTAAGGACGCATTGAGCTTGCAGCAAAAGTTACTTTCTGTTGTTGGGAAGATCGACTACAAGATTAAGGATTATTACCGACGGACTTTTCTATCACTAAAAGTCTATTTTTTAGTAGATAAAGACTTTTAGCGATAGACTGTCCATCGCTAAAAGTTCGTTGGTAAAAATTCCGTCCCTAAAAGATTAACAACAAAATTATTTGACCCGTCAAAAAAAATATTACTTTTACTGACGGAATTAATTACTTTTAACGACAGAATAATCCGTCTTTAAAAGTAATTTTTGTACTTTGTCTAATATCTGAATTTTACCAACGGAATCATAGTTATTAAAGGTCAGGTGCACCTAAGGCGCAAAGGGTCCTTGGAGCCTAGGCGGAAGGCGCAACAATATTTTTCTCGAAAGAAAATCATAGGCTCTCAAGTCTAGTTGAGATTCCTCTTCAATTTTATCTTCTTCATCTACAAGGTGAAGTGAAGGAGTATATTTATTTAAAAGAGAGTAGTAATTGGGGATGTGACTACTTGTCAGCACTAAGAGCATGTCAAAACTCAAAGATCCCTAAGGTAGTGTTCTGGAAGAGTTGTATACCTTGAGAAATGTTGCACATTCCGAAGAGCGGGTTAAAGCATGTTCAACGACCAAGGAGAAGTGCATGGAGAGTGCTGTGGGCACAACTGTATAAGTGGCGCAGTGCATAGGTGCAACAATATGTGTGCGGTGCCAAAGGCGATCTAAATAAAGATGACGTGGGTACGATCACTGAGTATTGTGTGGGGGCGCGATCACTGACTATTGTGTGGGGGCCCATGACTCAATAATAGTGCATGGGCACTGCCAATGAAAGTAGTGCTGGGGGCACATATAACAGGATGCGGCACTTGAGCACGACTATTGGCGTAGTTTCCAGGGGCACGTAATGCAGAGACGGTGCTTAGGCGAGACGGCAAAGATCATGGAGTAAAGAGCTCCCAAGGAGATGAGAAATCAAGGGGCGAGAAGGAAGCAACAAGGAGGCTTTGGCCGCCCCCGTCCTTTAAGCAAGGGATCTCCTCTAGCAATGCCATGTTGCTAAGCGGCGTGTTGTTGTTACCCTTGTCTTAGGACGAGGCAACTGCCGATGTAACACTTGGAATATTTTTGGAGACAACAGCGACATACATGACTTGGAGTGTGCGCTTCGAGTTGAACAAATTGATAGCATAAAAACTATGATTATTGAATATATGTTGACGCATCTAAAAAAGCGGCATTCGAGAGCAGATACGTGCCCAGTATAACTAGCAACAGAAAGAAGTTACTGTATTTTTTGCCTAAAAGAAAACAAGCATATGCATATACAGCCTGATATCATGATCGACGATTCACACCATAACAAACATACACATGCATGTGGTATTATTGAAAGCACTTGGAAGACGGCTGAAATAAAGACAAAAGCACGGAAGTCAAAAATAGACGAAGCAACTTTTAATTATTTTGTGCATGTGAAGTAGTGTGGGGATGGGCCCGTAGCGGGCGACTTTGCTGCGAAACAGCACATGACAGCTAAAAGAAGATGCCAAATATAGCAGTTAAACCCAAACAAACCAATTGGAACTGCTCAGTACACAGTGGGAGTCAGCCCAACATGCACACATCCTATTCCGTTGATTTGGTTGTGTGGTTTTTGCCATGTCTACCGATATAAATTTAAATTTATTATTTAGTGAATACTTGAAACACGATACTTCTTGCAGTACCAAAGATTGATCTGCAACTAGCTCATCAAAGAGCACAAAAGGCCCTAAACTCTAACTGTGATTTGGTTATAGATCAATGCAAACCTCAATCATAAAAAGAAAAGCAAAAACAAAAGAGGACTTTGTTGCATTTTGGTTGGTACGTTATCGAACCTGTGGACAAGAATTCAAAGATATAGCAAAAAGCAAGAGAAAAATAATTAAAAGCTGCAAAACATTCATAGATACATTTTTTTTAATTATTGTTGAAGCTCTTGAAAACCGTTCTCATGAAATTGTTTCTGTTTATATGTGGACCATGGAGACATTACGACATTTTCCTTGTCAACCTTGTTATCGGTGGTCCTCAAATAAATGTGGCATGGTATGTACCCATGTTCTGATGCAACTATGTACTCCCAACTTGTCTCACGAGTCAAAATCAAGTACAGACTGTGCAATGTAGATATATATATTGATTCGTTACCTGGGTGATGAATGGCTATATCACGTTTCAAAGATTGATAGACACTCCGCCTTGCCAATCACCTATATTTTGCTTTCGACGACAATCTAAAAATAGAGAGCCATTTTTCATAACTTTGATTTTTTTTATTTTTTATTTGTAATAAGAGAATTGCATTAAGAATTTAAAGATACACAGTCGCTGTATTGTAGAGCTTGCAAACATTATCGGTAACGACATTCCCGTGACTCAGTATACATGACAACGAAGGCCAAGAAACCTAATAAATTTATATACATTATAATTAAATTAGAACAGAGCATATCCTACACTTTAACTCAACTTATCGGTAGGTATTCTTTAAGTCTTTCAGCCAGATTGTATCCTTATCAATGGCTTTCTTAGATGCACCATTGGCCGCTTTCAGTCTGTGTTGGCTAATTAATGAAGAACTGGTTATACTTAAAGTCACAATGTCTGTTTTCCAACTAGAACCACTCAAGTCTCTAGTCCATATATTTTCTATCAATTATTTATCAGAAATGTTAGGATTTTCATCAACCACAATGACTCTCTCTTATCTCCTTTTCAGGTTATGCTATCTAACTTTATCGCTCTCACACCCAAAAACTCCTAGTCCTCCCATCCTAGAGACTTTAACCCATCAGCTTTTGAAATATCATTACAAGATTATTGCCATGGTTCTTTCCAATCAACTCAAGGAGGTAATCTCAACCCTCGTATCCCCTTTCTAAAATGCCTTCCGTGGAGGTTATTTTACACGGGACAATATCCTGATTGTGTACGAACTAATGACAAATCATAAAAGCACAAAAAATGAAGGATAAAAAACCATAGGTTTTCATTCAAAATGGATACAAGTAAAACCTATAACGGGATGCACTGGAATTTTACGGAAGCAGTTCTTTAGTAATTTGTCTCTTTTTCAATCTTGGTAAAAGGTTCTACTACTACCACTTTCTTTCTATCTTGTGGTCTTAGACAAGGAGATCTTCTCTTTGCGCATAAAACTTTCTTTGTCAATCTCTCATTAAGGCTAATAGCTCAAGTCACTCGTCGCAAATAATTCTTCAAGAGCCTTATAGCTCAAGTCCAAAGGAGGGGCGCAATAGATTTGTATTTCGGTCCATAAAATAGGTCGAACCACTTTACTTAAGTCAGTTTTATCTTCATTAATCACTAATTGCATGCAATTCTTTTTCTTTACAGAACACGTGTGTAAAGAATTGGAAACGATTTGAGTAACTTCTGATGGAAAGAGGATCAGAATGCATATGGAATTAGTTAGGTTAACTAGATTTCCTTGTTCAGATCTGAAGGAAAGGGAGGTTTAGGTTTTGTATCGATGCAACTTTATATCTGGTTTCCTAGCTAAGGTTAACCTAGAAATTATTACTGTACATGATTGCCTTTTAAGGAAAATATTACCTGCTTTACTCTTTTCTCTCGGTCACTAAGAATTCCAAGGCCTCTTGGGGATGGCGTGACATAGTAGCAAATTGACATACCATTCTTCAAGGTCTTAAAAGCAGGTAGGTAATGGTCGCTCAATCTATGTCAAATCAGATAACTAGATACCTTTTGTCGATCCTAATTGGTTTTTGACACCACCGGCACCCCACGTGCCGCCAACATCCTCGCAAACTCCCTCTGCCTATCCGACAGTGGATCCCCGCCGTGCCCTCTCACCAAGCACCTCGGTAACCGTCCGAGTTTCTCGAAATACGGCCTGCCAACTAGCGGATTACAGTACTCGCGATCGTGACCCGCATCCTCGTATATAAAGATAATTAATGGTCGCTAAAGTTTCTAGTAACTTTTTTTTAGTAATGTTAAGAAAATACAGTTAAAAAAATTGTCGCTGTAAGTGTTAGTAAAAAAGTGACTAGAATCATATAGTGACTATTAGCTGTCACTATATACGTGGTTGGAAGAAAATTTCTACACCGCAAATAGCAGTCATTTTTAGCGATAAATAAATAAGAGCGTGAAAAAATATCATGTCGGATGGAGTAGACGCTCGTGCTTGTTCGAGTGTATTTTTCATATCGCGTGCTGATGGATTGAATTGGCGGTTGGAAATATAAATGCTCATACCAGACAGCTTTTATATCTTGCAGCTAAAAAATGCTCATAACAAGCACCTTTAATATCGACCTATAAAAACACTAGCAAACGCTAAATGGGAAGAGTCATAAATGCTTCTACTAAAAAAGATAGGTCTCCTTTTTGAGAAGAGTAAAGAAATAAACAATGTTTGTTCTGCGCGAAACAAATCTCAAAAGCAATTTAATAATAAGAACCCTCTTCCTTCTATCCACCACTCATCTTCCTACTTGAGGGCGAAAACTGAAGACATTTTCAATATAATATTCCTTTTGTTCCAAAAAAATGATAATAAAAATTTATTAGACTGTTCCCCCCCCCCCCCCCCTCTCTAAAATCTGAACATGCATCAATCGATTAGTAGAGTTGGTCCAGCCAACAAATTTCCAAGGGGTGTCTCCAACTATCCCCAAAGCTCTGTTTTTCGTGGTGTAGAGATTTTATGATGGTCAATAAGTTTTCTTTTTGGAGTAGAAAAAGAAACATGAGAAGGAAAAAATAAAAAGAAAAAACTTGGAAGTAAAACCTTCTAACCAAGCATCTATCTCAAAAATGAAAACCAAAAGAGAGTAATTTTTCTTTCTTTTAGATTTTACAATAAAAACCTCTTTAATTCATATGAATGAAAAAAATGTTTGAGAATTTAAGTTTATACCATTCAAAGCTGAAACACGAAATTATGAACACTAAAAGCTCATCATTGATCATTTAGATCCGGGAGTAACCTTCGCAGCGATGGTCAGGGGTGTAAGGCCAGGGACACCATTATGCTTCTCGCTAAACAAGTGCCCACCGAAGAACATGACTGGTCTTCTTGACAGAGTGGAAAAGTACCTTCGGACTAAAGAAGATACAGTAACCTCTTAAGAAGAAACGAATGCAGGGACAAAAGGCATAACTGCCCAGAGGGGCGAACCTCGGATGAGCCTAAGCACTCACAGATAGCCCTCCCTAAGCCCTTCACTCCTCTCAACACTTCCCGGGAGCATATCCTCAATCAGATCAAAGGCCAGAACATCCTCAAATGGCCCAAATAGATGAAGATGCCTGCCGATAAAAGAAATGCCCAGATATACTACCACTTTCGTAAGGATCATGGTCACACGACTGAAGAATGCATGGTCCTCCAACGTGAGATCGAAAGTCTCATTGCAAGAGGGCATCTCAAGCAGTTTGTTAAAATAAATGATCGACAAGGTGGAAGACGAGGAAGAAATCAAAGGAGACAAGAGGAAACTCTTCCAAGAGACCCCCCCAGTGATAAACACTATCTCTAGAGGACCGAGTGTAGGAGGAAAATCAAACTCCTCCCGAAAGGACCAGCCAAATGCCCTAAAACCCTCACCATAATATGGTTCGATGATTCTGATCCTGGAGGAGTAATTCTACCACATGACGATGCTCTGGTCATCTCTCTCCAAATAGATGCATATGTCGTTAAGCGCATCTTAGTGGATATAGGAAGCTCTGCAGATATCATCTTTGAAGAGGCATTCTCTCAAATGAAAATATCAAAAGACCGAGTTCGACTAGTCTCCTTGCCTCTGTATGGCTTTACTGGAGCATTTGCACCAGTCGAAGGAATGATTCCCCTCACCGTGATTGCCGGAGCATCGCCACTTCAAGCAACCCAGTCCATCGACTTCCTCATGGTCAAGGTCAAGTCAGCATATGATGGAATACTGGGACGAGCAGGCCTCAACAAGTTGCAAGCCGTTGCCTCAACTTTCCACCTTTACATGATATTTTCCACTCTTAGTGGAATTAGGATGGTGAAAGGAGATCAAACAGTAGCTCACAAATGTTACATGGCTTCCTGTAAGGCCAAGGAGGCGTTCACCATCGAAGACCAATGTGACAAGCATGCTATAAGGAAAGCTGAACCAGTAGAACAACTCATCTTTATAACACTAGAAGGAGATGATGAATGCCAATTGAGGATTGGCTCCACTCTAGAACTAGTCCTCCGTGATCAATTGATATCGTTTCATCGCTCCAATGCAGATGTCTTCGCATGGAGCATAGTAGACATGCCTGGGATAGACCCATCCATAATGACTCTCCGTCTATCAGTCAACCCGAAGAGCAAGCCAATGAAGCAGAAGAAGCGTCCCTTTGTACCAGAGAGGCAAGCCATCATCAAGAAAGAAGTAGACAAGCTTCTAGAGTCCGATTTCATCCCTGAAATCGACTACACTTAATTTTTAGCCAATGTGGTCATGGTGCCAAAGGCAGGACAGGTAAGTGGTGGTTATTTATCGATTACATCGACCTGAACAAGGCCTATCCGAAGGATAGTTACCCTCTACCTATCATCGACACCTTCATAGATGCGACCTCTGGACATGAATCATTTATCTTCATGGATGCTTTCTCCGGCTACAATCAGATCGAAATGCACGATAACGACGTGGCAAAAACAACCTTCACCACAGATGAAGGTCTATTTTGCTACAAAGTCATGTCCTTCGGTTTGAAGAACGCAGGCGCCACCTACCAATGGCTTGACGACAAAATCTTTAAATCCTTGGTGGGGAAAAATATGGAGGTTTATGTCCATGACATGCTCGTTAAGATCCTTCATGCAGCAGATCACATTGTTGACCTCCGAGAATGTTTTAATCTCTTATGCGAGTATAGAATGCGCCCCAATCCGGCTAAGTGTGCCTTTGGTGTCTCATCAGGTAAATTCCTAGGCTTCATGGTCTCATACAGAGATATAGAGGCCAATCCAGAGAAGATCAAAGCCATACAAGACATGGCCACCCTGAAGAGGATAAAGGAAGTACAGGTTCTAACAGGACGAATAGCGGCGCTAAGCAGATTTCTCTCCAAATCTACTGAGAGATGCTTGCTCTTGAGGCTTTGAAAAATATCAAGGACTTCAAATGGACTGATGAGTGTCAAGCCTCTTTTGAAGCATTGAAGAGTTATCTGTCGTCGACCCCACTCCTCTCCAAGCCACTTGTGGGAGAAGAAATATTCCTATATCTAGTTGTAGCAGAATCGGCTATCAGTGCAGTGTTTGTCTGAGAGCAAGACGATAAGCAGCTCCCCATTTATTATGTGAGCAAAGTGCTACAAGGAGCTGAGCTGCGATACCCAAATACAGAGAAGCTTGCTTTCGCTTTCCTGATCAGGACACGAATACTTCAACCTTATTTTCAGTCTACTCCATAATGGTGCTGACAAACAAACCACTAAGATGAATACTTCACAAGCCCGATCTATCAGGACGGTTAGTCCCGTGGTCTGTTGAATTAGGGGAGTTTGACATTCATTACAAGTTGCGTTATTCCATAAAGGGTCAAGCCCTAGCTGATTTCATCATCGAGTGTACTCTACCCATTGACGACGAAGAGCAACCGCTCCCACCTGAGAAAGAAAAGCCTTTTACCTGGACACTCCATGTAGATGGTTCATCCAATGCCAATGGAAGTGGGGCTGGACTCATCCTCAATGGCCCGAATGGCCTCGTAGTAGAGAATGCCCTACGCTTCAATTTCCAAGCCTCCAATAATGAGGCCGAATACGAAGCCCTGATAGCTGGCATGCACCTCGCCCAGGCTATGCAAGCAGAGGCACTTCATGCCTACAGCGACTCGCAACTCGTCGTAAAGCAACTCTCTGAAGAATATGAAGCACGGGATGCAAAGATGGTTGAATATCTTTGCAAACCAAAAAAGCTAGCGAAATCCTTTGCACATTTCAACATTATGCAAGTTGGTCAGGCGAATAATACATCAGCCGACACACTTTCACGCTTAGCTTCTCTTGATCCATCTGGGTTTGGCCAAACCATACATTTGGAGCTCCTTCAAGAACCAAGTATCACTCAACAGTATCACTCTGCACGATGTGATACAGACCACACATGAGCCATCGTGGATGGATCCCATCAAGGCCTACCTTTCAAGTGGCACCTACCGGCCGATCGAAAGTGAGCTAGAGGAATCATCTCTCGTTCGGCACGATATACAATCTTAGAAGATGTGCTCTATAAGCGATTATTAACTCTCCCATATCTTTGGTGCCTTACCCCTTTAGAAGCAGATTATGCCCCCCGGCAAGTTCATGAGGGCATTTGTGGCCAACAGGCGAGACCCCCATTAATTTGGCCTTTGGCACAGAGGCACTCATCCCAGTTGAGATAGGCTTACCCTCATTCCGACTGCTCACATATGAGACTCAAGAAAACAATGAAGCTCTACGTAGCAACCTTGACCTCCTCAACAAGCAGAAGGAATGAGCGCAGATCAGACTTGTCGCATATCAGCAGAGAGTTGCCAGATATCATGATAGACGTATTCGTCCTCTTGATTTTCGCATTGGTGATCTCGTCCTCCACCGAATAGAAGCCTCAACTCCTCGTGATGCCATAGGCAAGTTAACGCCTAACTAGGAAGGCTCAAATAGAGTGACTAAACTGGGAGGACCAGGCTCATACCACTTGGAAGAATTAGATGGAAAGGCAATCCCCAGAACATGGAATGCAATCAATTTAAAATGCTACTACCCATGAGCAAGTCTAAGGTTGGGTGCATCCCATCCATCCCCGGACGTCCTTACTCTTAGTAATAGACTTAGTTTTAATTTGGCCAATTTATTTCAATTTCATTGTGATTTAGTTTGGCAGTGTCTCAGTATGATGTAAAACGACATTGTCAATTTACAATGAATAAAAGTTCATTCCATTTGCGATACGCTTGATTTAATACAAAAGTAGGCTTCTAGGCCAAACGATCAAAAAGAGGCTTAAAAGCCAATATTACATGCGCACACCTATCCTTTCTACTCGGCTAACTCTGTCTTGGTACCCTGATGAGACCCTCCTACCTCAATCTCTGACTGTTGGACTATTGAGACTGCTCCAAAGACAATAGACGCTTTTAAGATTCGGCTAGCAGAGGGACTTGGACCTGCGTCACCTTAGCAGCCCTGCGAGCCTCTGCTTCCCTATGGATGGTCTCCTCTGCTGCTATCTCACGAGCAAACTTGTGCTCGTAAATGCTGAGGTCCATCTCGGGAAAATCATTGTGTATATCCTCCTCGCATGCGTTATAGCCAAACATTAGGGCCCTTTTCGAGTTTCAGAGGCGCTGATCAGTGCAAGATTGAGACTCTTTGTATTCTCTAATTGCCTCAGTCGCCATACTCCTCTTCTCGGCCTCAAGTTGTTGCACTCGCAACGTCAGATTAGCCTTGGAACATTCCAAGCGTTCAACTACTTTGCCCAGCTCTTCCACTTTCTTCTCAGCCTCCCTGCAACAGTTATTTTCAACCAAGGTTCACTTTCATTCCTCGTCCAGAACCTTGTCAGCAGCAATCAGCTTCTCTGCTCTAATTCGTACTTGAGCCAAAGCCTGCAGAATGTTAAAATCGGGAAAAAGAAATAGATAAAATAATGAATTACCAAAGCATACCTAAGACATCAGTTGAACCATGCTATTGGCCGTCTCAGTAACGCAGAAGCCAAAGAGAGTCACGCGATCCATAGGAATAATTGCATGGCTTGACCACTCCCAAGCCGTGCGAGTGCTCTTGAAGACAAACTCATCAGTAGAAACGCTTCAACCTGGCTGATGAAGGGTATCAGACCGAGTAAAGAAAGATGTTACAGCCCTTGAAGGAACTTTTTGCTTCTTAGACCCCTCTTTTGCCCTGTCTTTAGACCCCAGGCCCAAGACAACGTCCTCGGCTACCGCTTTCTTTGGCTGCGGGGCAGAGATGATGGCACTGAAGTCCAAATCTTGAACCTCCTCTTCTATACCGTGAATAAAAGCCAATTCATTAGGGATGATATCCCCTAACACCCCTTGGGCATTGAACAGTAGGGGATCTCCTTGTACATGACTACCACAGCCACTCATATTTCTTTTCGAAGACATCTCTTCTGCAAATTTAGGAAGATTGAGATTGTAACAAACAAAAGGTTATTTATAGAACAGCCAAAAGAAATTTACCAGGGTCATTCTCGTCCTCTTCTTCGTTTGAGTCCTCGTCAAGGGTAATATATGATTCCACACTCACAAAGCTGAACGTTACTTAGCGGATACTTGAAATCTAAAGGTCCAGCCTCTTTGAGCTTTTTAATATGTGCAAGGTCTGTATTGCTCAAATCCTTCTCCTTTAATGCATTACAACTTCTAGTCTCACACTCGGGGATCCATACGTTGTTAATCAAGAATCTTTGGGATTTGGGTAGTCTGACAAACAGAAACTTGTCCTTCTAATTGTGGTTGTACAATTGGGGATGTGGATATAAGTTGGCGTCGGCCTTAGGATGTCGAGTAAGAAAACACCAACCCACTTGTTTAAACATTGAGCAAATGGTGTAAAACCATTTATACACCCTCACCCTAGGCTGTAAACAAAGCTTATGACATTGATATAAGAAAAAGGACATGAAGGGCCAAGCATGAGGGAAAATTGGCCCGGTGCAAGACCATATGTATTCAACACTCTGATATAGAAGGGGTGAATTGGTACCCTGAATCCGTTAGTAAACATGTCTAAGTAAACGCCTATTTCGTTCAAAGTGGTCGTATTAGCCGACCCCCATCATCGGGTATTCTGAGCTTTATGGAATTTCATAATGTTCTCGCAAAATCTTAAGATCATAGCTACTCAATCTACTCCTTGGAGTATGAGCATCAAAGGGTATAGAAGACTGGGCTTTGTCTGTCAAAACCTCCCAGGCAGAGGCTCCCCTCGACTCTTGGAAGGGGACCATATGAACCCCAACTTTTAAAAATAAAGGATCAAAGGTGTGTTCTACCCTCACATTCCTAACCTCATCACTAGACTCAGAAACATTTTCACTTGCTAGTCGAGGCATGATTTTGGATCAAAAATAAGAAATTCGAAGAAGTTGAATAAAAGTTGGGAGCTTACTTGGAAGAAAGAAGAGTTGAATCTGCAAAACCCAAGAACAAACTTAAAAGAGTTCTTCTTTAAAGCACTTAAGATTGCCAACTCTCAAAGGTGCTCCCCGAAGATGAAAGTGAAATAAAAGGGTAAATCAATAGCTCTTTATATAGACATTTTAACCAAGATCCAACGGGCGAGATCTTGTAACCGTTGGTGATTCTAAGTGGATGATCACCATGTGGCGCTCATTCACTATAGTAATAGGGGGCAAGTTTACCTTTGTACCCCTTGATTAAAACCACAATAAAATTGAGTAAACGAGCCCATTTCATGGCCTAAGCCTCTGCTCACCCAGCGGAGCAAACGAGCATTTAGACCAACATGGCCTCTCCTCGCCCAGCCGAGTAGACAAGCCTATTTCATGGCCTAAGCCTCAACTCGCTCAGCTGAGCAGACGAGCGCATTTAGACCAACATGGCCTCTACTCGCCCAACTCAGTAGACGAGCCCATTTCATTGCCTAAACCTTTGCTCGCTCAGCTGAGCAGGAGCGCGTTTAGAACAACATGGCCTCTATTCGCCCAACTGAGTAGACGAGCCCATTTCATGGCCTAAGCCTCAGCTCGCCTTGCCAAGCAGACAAGCGTGTTTAGACTAACATGGCCTCTACTCTGATATAGAGAGTAGAGACTAGCCGAGCAGGCAAGTGTGTTTACCCTAGGTTATTAACGAAGCTTATGACAGTGATATTTGAAAAAAGATATAAAGTGCCAAGCATGAAGGAAAATTAGTCGGGTGCAAGACCATACGCATTCAACACTCTGATATAGAATGAATTGGCACCCTAAATCCGTTAGTAAACATGTCTAAGCAAATGCCTACTTCGTTCAAAGTGGTCATATTAGCCGACTCCACATCGTCGGGTTATCTGAGCTTTATACTCGGTGGAATTTCACAACGTGCTCGCAAAATCTTAAGATCATAGCTGCTCAATCTACTCCATAGATTATGAACATCAAAGGGTTTAGGAGACTGGGATTTTTCTGTCAAACCTCCTAAGCAGAGGCTCCCCTCGGCTCTTAGATGGGGACCATAGGAACCCCAACTTCTAAAAATAAAGGATCAAAGAAAGGTTTTACCCTCACACTCCTAACCTCGTCAATAAACTCAGAAACATTTTCACTTGCTAGTCTAGGCATGAAATTGGATCACAAATAAGAAATTCGAAGAAGTTGAATAAAAGTTGGGAGCTTACTTGGAAGAAAGAAGAGTTGAATCTAGAGAACCCAAGAACAAACTTAAAAGAGTTCTTCTTCAAAGCGCTCAAGATCACCAACTCTCAAATGCTCTCACCCAAGATGAAAGTGAAATAAAAAGGGTAAAATGAATAGCTCCTTATATTAACCAAGATCCAATGGGCGAGATCTTGTTTAAAATGTCTATATAAGGAGCTATTCATTTTACCCTTTTTATTTCACAACCGTTGGTGACTCTAAGTGGATGATCGCCATGTGGCACTCACTCACTGCAGTAACAAGGGGGCAAGTTTACCTTTGTACCCCATGATGAAAACCACAATAAAATCAAGTAAACGAGCCCATTTCATGGCCAAAGCCTCTACTCACTGCATTTAGACCAACATGGCCTCTACTCGCCCAGCCGAGTAGATGAGCCCATTTCATGGCCTAAGCCTCTGCTTGCCTAGCCAAACAGGAGCGCGTTTAGACCAACATGGCCTCTACCACCCAACCGTGTAGACGAGCCCATTTCATGGCCTAAGCCTCTGCTCACCCAGCCAAGCAGACAAGCACGATTAGACCAACATGGCTTCTACTTGCCCGGCCGAGTAGACAAGCCGATGTCATGGCCTAAGCTCTGCTAGCTCAGCCGAGCAGATGAGCGCGTTTAGACCAACGTGGCCTCTAGTCGGCCAACTGAGTAGACGAGCCCATTTCATGGTCTAAGCCTCTTCTCGCCCAGCTGAGCAGGAGCCCGTTTAGACCAACATGGCCTCTACTCGCCCAACCAAGTAGACGAGCCCATTTCATGGCCTAAGCCTCGGCTCGCCCAGCTGAGTAGACGAGCCTGTTTAGACCAATATGGCCTTTACTCACCCAGCTAAGTAGACGAGCCCATTTCATGGCCTAAGCCTCTGCTCGCCCAACCAAGCAGACTAGCGACTTTAGACCAACATGGCCTCTACTCGGTTAGCTGAGTAGACAAGCCCATTGAAGGCCTCTACTCGGTCAGCTGAGTAGACTAGTCAATTGAAGGCCTCTACTCGGCCAGCCGAGTATATAAACCCTTTGAAGGCCTCTACTCGGTTAGCCTAGTAGACGAGTCAATTGAAGGCCTCTACTTGGCCAGCCAAGTAAATGAGCACATTGAAAGACCTCTACTCGGCCAGCCAAATAGATAAGCCCATTAAGGACCTCTACTCGGCCTGCCAAGTAGATAAGCCCATTAAGGACCTCTACTCGACAAGCCGAGTAGACGATTTCCTTAGAGGTAACTTCGTTATTCCATATCCTTTCTGAAGGAAAAAGAACATGGAAGCAAATGATATGGACAATAAAACCATTGCCTAAGATGATGACACATGTCATCATCTGAGAAGGTCATAACTTCCTCTTGAACCATGGAAAAGTGGGAAAATGGTATAGTCCACTTTCCCACTATCTGAATCCTGCATTATGGCTGGCGATAGCCCATTAAGTGGAAATAACTAACCACTAATTAGAAGTAACTTCCCACTTACTGGGTAACCCTCCTATTAAGGAGGGGTAACTAACCCACTAGTGGGGGTTATGTATAAAGAAAGTTGAGAAGAAGGAAAGGTAAGTTTTTCTGATTGATATAATACTCTCAAATTCTCTCAAACACATTTTCCGACTTAAGCATCAGAGCTCCTCCTCCGGAGATACTTCCGGCGAGTCACCGGTGTTGTTTTTGCTGCGCAAGTCTATTCACGAATCAATTAAAGCTTATCTCTGATTTCATTCATAACAGGGACCATTGGAAAACCTTTCTAATCATCTTGTTGATCCAGTTAACAACAATGCATGGGCTTACGCTACGAACTTTGTACCCGGAAAGTGAATTTATTGATATGGAGTAAATGGGTGGTCTTCAAAAGTCTGATTGTTGAACGTAAATTACTATGTGAATCGAAGAAGAATACATTGAATTTCTTGGCTACTACTTGCGCACTTCTTTTTTAGTGTGATTTCGCCAGCCAAATCATAGAAGTGTGTTTTCGTGTTTTTTCATTCATTCTCTTGGCAATGATAATGATAAGAAGTGTGGATGCAAACACTTACACTGATTTTCTTGGCAATTATATGAAGTAATGAAACATAAAACCTTCTTTTTTACATAACACAGTAGCTACATGATAAAAAAGTGATAAAGTTCCAATAAAACTACTTGATGCCTAACACTGTTTGATACCTTCATTATCTTAACATGCCAATATCCAATCTATGCGTTTCACTAGTGATGCCATAACGGGCAGGCTTTGGTTACCAAAAGAACATTGTCTGGTGCCATAAGAGGTCACTTGGTTATCAAAAGAGCTCTTTTTACTTAATCTCAAGCAATGAACTGAGTGCTACAGACTACTTTAGGCATAAAATTGGGCCCTCACAAGGTATGGGAATTAGAGAAGAACAATCGTCCGAAGCTAGTAAGAATAAACCGTGTTCTATGCATATTGAACATGACGTATTAAGTCTTTTACAACTGCATTATTCTGTGCATGATGCATGGGAAAATGGAAACTTAAAGGGCTACGTATATGCTCTTCAAGTTAGGCTTTTGGTGCTGAGTTCTATGTCCATGGCATTTTCACTAAAAACAACAGTGAGTATGATCTTCTCCTATGCTTCCAAGCCCACAAACATGATGCTAATGTAATTGACTACCCTAAGTAGTGATGATCAACATATCTAAATTTAAAGTCATAGACATAGCTACAAGGGAGAAAATTAGTGCCAATATTATGTACCTTTTCTTTTGGCAACATGCCCCCTTTTTTTTTTCAATTAAGCGCAGCTACAAACTCTCAATTCATTTATCCAAGAGTAATACACATATTATGAGTCTTAGGTAGCCACCAAACACTCCAGCTATCTATCCATCTATTACAAAACAGAAGCTAATCTCCACATGGCTATCCGTCTCCAAGCTACAAAACACAAGGAGGCAAGTTCCAATTTTTGCAGAGTTGTCTGTTGGTAGCAGTTGGAGTAGCCTTCCTCCAGCTTAGAACACGATATTTGGTCCAGTTATCAATCCTATCCGATCCGGGACCTGCTCTCTCCATATTTTGCCCAGTGAAAGTTCTCAGATTCCTTTCTTCCCAAATGCTGTAAACTGTGACTGCAAAAACTAGTTTGCTTAACATAGCTCTAAAGCTTTTTCCCCCTAAACCTCCGTATAGCAAATTGTAAAAGTTTTGTCCAGCCTGAAATATTCTGCAAGATTTGCATCTTGAGTAGAGTTTTTGCCCATATAAATTGGGAATGCTGGCATGTCATGAATAAATGGTATATAGTTTCCCTCTGCTGCATGCATAAGCAGCAAGTACCTGTTAATCCTACCTTGTCGTGCAAGCAATAGCACCTACCACACATGCCCATCCTTCCGTGAGCTGCTGCAAGTTATCCTCAACAGATTATCACTAATGTTTTGAATTCCATAGGTTTGAATATTTAAGTGTGTAACAGAACCCATGGTTCCCTCCTTGTATCTATCATCACTCATGTATCTCGTCCATATAGACTAGTTGTACATGAAGAAAATAATAGAAATGAAAACATTTCCCTATCAAGAGCCAACTTAAGTAAAAGCTCGTTTTTTTTTTCTCATTTATCCATGGCAATTCCTGTGGTCCTCTTCAATGCACCATCTCATCTTCCCACCAAACTTACATATACCAACTCTATCGTCTGGCGCACTCAACTATACTCTGCTCTCTCCGGCCATAATCTCATTGGCTTCATTGATGGTTCAACTCCATCACCTTCCCCAACAATTCCTGAATCCTCCACCTCCACCATACAAATTCCAAACCTGGACTATATCATCTGGCTTCGCTAAGATCAACTCATCCTCAATGCCATGCTCGGCAGTTGCTTAACACTAATTAACCTCACATCTCCATTGCTTCCTCCTCACAGGAAGCATGGCTCTTCGACATTGGTGCATCTCATCATGTCATGTCTGACACTGACAATCTTTACACCTATTCGGACTATGGCGGTCCCAATGAAATTCATATCAGTGACAGTTCAGGTTTGCAGATATCTCACATTGGCCATCCCAAATTGCACTCACCGAATACCGCATTTGCTCTTGATGATGTTCTACGTGTTCCCTCCATTATTGAAAACCTCACTTTTTTGAAAAATTTCTGCCAGTCTAATTATGTCTCACTTGAACTCTATTTTGTGGTGAAGGATCTACACACGTGGGCGCCACTTCTTCGCCGGAAGAATGTAAATGATGTTTACTGCATCTGTTCCTTACACACGCCACAAGCTCATTCCACTACCAAGTCCTAACTCACTGAATGGCATCAGCGTCTCGGTCACCCATCCCTACGGGTCCTCCACTAAGTTCTTACGTCCCATCAACTAAGATGACCCTTTCCTTTCACGACTTCCTTTCATTGTGATTTTTGTGATTGTAATAAAAGTCATAAATTACCGTTTGATGCAAATTCATTCACCAGTTTTCGACCATTACAATTCTTTTACACTGATTTTTGGGGACCAACAGATTTATCACATGATCGATTTCGTTACTATTTAATTTTTGTCGATCATTACACCAAATATATTTGGTTATATCCTATATTATTTTCTTCAATGTAATTAGTAAATTTAACTGACATTCTACCTGATGTATTTCTATACCATAAGCTATATGTAGGTATGATGCTATTACTAGAACTAGTTTTTGTCTATTTGTCATTCATGTCCTGAATTTTCTAACAGGTGTACCTGGTAAGGTGATAGAAGTTTAATTCCTCTGTTGATTATAAATTTTGCCGTGTCTTCGATACTTAATTTATATCCTACTTGACTACTTTGTGTTAATTTGCCTATAAAAGTAGTACAAATTAAAAGGTTTTTGCCTTGTTGAAAATTTTCATATCCTTTAGTCATGATTTTAACTTTTATATTTTTTGCAAAATCTTTTGTGTTTATACAAAAATTTGGTGCACAGTAAAATATGCCTCCGTTATTATTCATATCGACTTTTATAGCTCCTATTATTGCTTGTTCATTTGTGAATATATCGTCTATTATGGCTAAAAATACCTTAGCTCCTGTGTCTCTTCTTGTTAATCCTTTGATGCCTATTACAATTAAACCTATATGTGTTAAATTAAATTCTCCTTTAACTAATTCTTGTTCAGAATATGGATGTATTAAATTTATACTTACTACTTCTTCTCCTACACATCTATTTTGTGTTTTTCTATAATGCATAAATAACCTTGTCTGGTTTAGTGTAGAATTATATTGATATAAAATTTGTAGAGAAATTAAATCTAGTATGTTTTGTCTAAATTGTTCTATTTGTCTATCAATATCTATTATTTGTTCTAGAGAAGATATATGTGCAGGGGGAGTTTTGAATAATCTAAGAACTTTGTTTCTAATTGTATCTTCATTTCACCGCCTTGTTTCTATGGCTAATACTTTTGTTCTATTTATGTCTTCCTTGGTTCCTCTTCCAAGAATGTGACTACTGTTCTTATCATAGATTAAGAGTTTCCATTCTTCTTGTGTTTTTACAATTTTTCGTTTGTCTATCTTAATATTATATAATTTATTGCATAATTTATCTATGTCTGGACTAATGTCTTTTTCTTTGTTTTTAGTATTTATTTATTGTTCTAATTTTTCTATTCTTTCCAAACATGTTATAAGTAACATTATTATAATATCGTTTTGTTTTCTATTTAATATTTTATTTGGAGTTCCTAAATATTTTTAGATATGCCTTCTGACGGAGTTAAATATTTATTACTTTCTAACATGATTTGTATATAATCTATGTTTTCTTTGTAGTTTTTAGAACTACTCATTTATATTATATTCCTTGTATTTTAAAATAATGTCTTAGATTATCTTCTAACTTATTATTTTGTTTTTCTAAACTTTCAATTTTTAACTTTAATATGTCTAATTCTTTTTTATATTTTACTAACTGTTTATTTATTTTTTCTAAAAGTATTTAAGTTTGTCTCAGTTTTTCTAAAATTTGTTTTAAACTATCTTTTATGTAATTTAAATTTTCTCTTATTGCCTTCAAACTTTTTGTATCTGTTTGTAAATTTAAATAATCTAGTTTATTATTTGACATAAAATCTATACTCCTCCTAAGGCATTGTCTAGATTAGCCGGGGCTTCATCGTCCCATGGATACTCATCGTCATCGTTTCCAGTTAAATAATCTTCATAATCAATGTCTGATTCTAATTGTAAATTAGAAAGACTGTTTATTATGTCTATAGGTACTCCTAGAGATTCTAGAGAAGTTTGTTCTTCTCGTTGTCTAAGTCTTATATGAAACTCACTATAATAAAGTGCATTATTGTGCTGATCTTTTAGGTATATGTAATAACCTATAAGATGTTGAAAGAAGATATCAAAATCATTTAGTAATTCATCTAGGTCTAAAAAATATCTAATATAAAAAAGATAAAGGATTGTATAAAAGCGTAATAGAATCTGTGTCTATAAAATGTTGTATTCGACTATTTGTAAAATCTATAGTTTCTAAAGCAGTATAAAATTTATTGAAAGTATCTGAGATGTCTGAAGTTGTTTGTTGACTAAGATTAAAATTATTTATCATTTCTTCAAAATTAAAAGGTGCTTCATAAGTGCCTGGTCTTGGACTTCTGTTATCCATTAATTTCTATTTGTATTTAGGTTGTGTCTAGCTATGTCTAGAATTTGTCTAATAAATCTATCATGATATCTAATATTGTTTTCTTGATCTACTAGAACTATATGATGTCTTAAGAGTTTTTCTAAATATTCATTCATTCTTCAAGTAAAAAGGTCTAGATTTGCAAAGTATCTAAGATAAGTAGCAAGAGGGTTTCTAACAAGTCTAAATCTACCAGAGTCTAAATTAGCTCTAATTCTATCATTAGTATAATTTATGAAATTTAAAGCAGAATAGAATTCATTAAATTGTACAATATCTACTTCATATTGTTCATTGTCTTCACTAAAAGAACTGTAAAAAGTTGGATTTGGAAGTCGTAAACGCGTGATAATCTTTAAAAGGGGTTACTTGCTCTGAGTTACTCAGACATTCTCCTTTACTTGATAATTATCTCTTCAGAAGTAAAGGAACATATGGCTCTGATACCAAAATGGGGGGGGGGGGGGGGGTTTGGCCGGAAGACAAAGTCCCCGGTTAGACCGTATCCGTGTTTGGACAAAAGAATAGCACAGATAAAAATACATCAAAATATAGAGCAGATTTAGAGAAGATATGGCAAAAACTAGGGTTTCAAGAGAGTCTGGTTTTCAGTTCTGTTTCTAAAAAAAAATTCAGAATGCTGGGTAAGACTTTCAATTAGATGCAATCTCAGGATGCCGGCTGTGAATTTTGAAAGAATATCTTTAGAAAAAACTCAGGGCATGCGTTAGTCTTACATGTTTTCAACTCCATCACTCGGCAAACAACATAAAGCGACTCGCTCCCACTTTTGTTAAATCTTTAGGATAGTTTTTGAAAATTCTTTGAGAAGGCATAATCGATTGTGAAACCAATAAAACAACCCTAGAGGGGGGTGAATAGGGTTTTTGAAAATTAATGGGAATTTAAACTAAGCACAATCATAAATCTCAATCAAACCAAGTAATAATTCAATGAAGATGCTAACTAAACAATCTCAAACAATTAAAGAGCAATAAGTAAAGAGATTGAGTTAGAGATACTTGACAAGGAGATTTAAATGGTTCGGCTTGAACTACCCTCAAGCCTACATCCACCTCTTCAAGGAAGTCCCTTGCAAGAGCACTAGAATCCACTAGCAACAATCTTCTTCCGGGTCAAGATCAAAACCCTTACAACACTTGGTGATATCCCCACACCAAGCACAAGCCTTGAATCCACAAAGCTCACCCAAGACTTGACAAACCCAAGCCTTGATCACAATCCTTTTACAAAGATCAATTGTGTACAAAGAAACCTTCTTGAAAGGAAATGAGTACAAATGAAGCTCTAGTACAATAGAGAGATGAGAGAATTGATGACTTGAAGAATGCTCACTCTCAATCAAAGAATTGCTCACAAAGATGCTCTCTTTAATGATGTAAAATCATGAAGATGAAGAGAGAAAAGTTTAATCTATGAGCCTTGATGTTTCTCTAATGAATGGAGGCTTAGAATGTAGAGATGTCAAACGGGCCGGGCTTGTCCAGCGGGCTTTAAGCGAAATCCATCCGGGCCGGGCCGGGCCGGCTGAGGAGAAATCCTAGGCCCGGTCCAGGCCCAGGCCCTAGGCCCAATTTCTAGGGCCGGGCTTGGGCCGGCGGGCCCTTTTTTTTAAATTTTCTTGTTATTCAATTTTAAATTTCATCTTTAGGCATGTCCAATTTTCAAATTTTGACAAATCTAATTTTTATCATTTTATTTCATTATATGTAATATTCATATATATGTATGTATGTATAGATATATTTATTTGTCTCTCATTTTATTTTTTGCTATATGTTAAATCTTTTCTTACTCTTCTTGGTGATCTTTATTAATAAAATCTGAACACATAACTAGCCGTTATATTACTGTTGGGGGTAAAAGTGAAATTTTGGGGGAATATATCTGTTGAAAAACAAAAAAATTCAAACAGGTCGGGCCGAAACCGGGCTGGGCAGCTTTTCAGAATTTTTCGGCCTGGTCCAAGCCCAAGCCCTAAGCCCAATTCCTCCGGACCAGCCCTGTTCATGAATTTTGACATCTCTCGTAGAATGTGGTTTCCATAGTGTATGATGAAGCCCTAAATCATTTATATAGAGAGAAATGAAATATAGCCGTTAGAGACAAAATATGGGCAAAATTGCCATTGCAATCGACTGTATTCCCAATGCAGTCGACTGTAATCCCTCTAAAATAGCCGTTTGAGTTTTGTCCTCGAAAATAGCCATTGGAACTGAATTTTGACCAATGCAGTCGACTGGATTCCAATGCAGTCGACTGGATTCAAATACAGTCGACTGTATTACCCTACTGCCTATCAGCTGCCTCACGGAACCCCCTTTCCTATTTTGGGCATAACTTTCTCTAGAAAAATCGGATTGAGGTGCCGTTTTTTGCGTTGGAAAGCTAATGAAAAGTTTTATCAAGATATGAAAATATTGGCACCAAAATAGTTTTTGAGAAAATCTGGGTGAGCTCCAAAGTTCACTCATTTTCAAGAACCACACTTGTGTGAAAGGTTATGAACTCACATGCAATGCACAAGGTGTCCTAAGGTCTTTTAGGTCATAGTCATCAATCCAACCATCAAACCAAGACTAGTTACATAATAGTAAAGACCAATCATAATCGTAGTAACTTAGCCTTTGCATTCTTTCTTGCTCTTTGACATAGGACTTGATGAAGCTTCCATAGTATGTCCACTATAACTTTAAGCTTCTTTGGCTTCAATCCATCTATCCAACTTCTCAAATGTGTCTTCATGAGTGTATATATATATATATATATATATATATATATATATATATATATATATATATATATATATATATATATATATATATATATTAAGAATCCACTCAAAGCACACATTAGAACATAATCAATGTGTAGTTATCATCAAAACAAGATGTAAGCCTAAGTTATCCAACCATAGGGCTAACAGATTGGATCTAACTTCTAGTCTTGGAGTAAGCATAATAAAAAAAATTAAAAACAAAAAGAACAAAGTCACTTTTAAACCAAGTAAATGCCATATGATCTCTAATCATTAATATATTATGCAGTTTTTTGTCATACTAGACCCGAGATAACTTTGTTCAATTCATAGAATGCTTTTCACCACTGAGCGTGTTCACCCCAGAATAACTAAAAGAGCTGAGTAAACTTAAAAAATCAAACTTGAAAGCAGTTGAAGAGCGTATGAGAGCTTGTGCAGATTTTAATAGTAGAAGATGAACAAGAGAGATGAGAGAAACTTTGGAGAGAACTTGAAAGCGTTTATTTCTTTCAAAACTCGATGATCTGTACAAATGATCCTAAGGTCTTTATATAGACCGAAAAAGCTATACTGGAAAAAGCTATACAGAACATTTACATTATTGCACAACTTTCCTTTGTCCTAAGAGATAAGATTACATTGCGAAAGTCGTAAAGTTTTTTATTAAAGGTTGTCTGCCATTTTCAGGAGTCCATGTCTATGTATTCTTTTTGCTAACTTTCTGTAAGTGCTTTTTAAAAGCTGTCTTCAATTATGAATCCATCTGCAGAATGCTTCCGGATGTCTTCTTTTATGCCTGAAAGTTGTCTGAGTGCGTTTATCCAGCTGTCCAAAAGTCTTAGAGAGATTCTTGCTGTCTTCGGATTTTTTTAGTACTTGTCCTTTTGTCTAGAGTGTCATGGGTCTTAGTTGTCTTACCTCTTCAATTATGGGTTCTTTTCAAAGTCATAAAGTAAGATACTTGTTTATCTGGGCAGTTGTCCTTATTGGTTGCTAGTGCCAACTCCTTTTGTGTTGTTAGGTGTACTGTCTGTAGAGTCTGCAGAATCTTCATCCTCCTCTAGTGGTTTAGTAAGCAAAATGTTGTCATCACTTGGTCTTTGGACAAAGTCCATGTCTTAAAAGATGTTTAATATTGATTCAGCAACTTGTTTTTTAAGGCTATTCATTAGAAGTTTCTTTTTTGCTTCTTTTTTGTGTGCTTGTCTTCTTTTTTTTTTTTTTTCTGTTTTTCCCAAACGGTCAGGGGTCTCAAGATTTGATGTCTTTACCAACTACCTATCGAGTTGGACTAAGAATACTTTTTCCCATATCCAAAGGATTTTCAGCAATTTTTAGTAAACTGCCAACTATAACAGGACTTGTTATGTCTTTACGTGCAGCCTGTGAAGCAGGACTAGAAACAGTTTCTCCCCTATTTGAAGGATTTTCAGTAACTTTTGGCAAGTTACTAGCCATCACAGGATTTGTTGTGTCTCTACCGGTTACCTGTAGAACCGGACTAGCTATTCCTTTAATTTTGGAAATAGAGGGTTGTGTTTGCTTTGAGCTATGAAGAAGACTAAAGTATTTGTTTTTCCAGTCTATTGTTTCTAACTCTAAAACTTGTATTTGTGACTTTAATTGGGCTGTCTGACGATCAAAACTTTGTTTTTCTAAGGCTAAATTGTCTAATCTAGTTTTTAAAAGATTAAAATGTTTTATAATAACATCACAATTTTTGCAGAACTGTGATTCAGGATTAGTAGAAAAAATCAGTGTTTATTCTAGTGCATTCAGGGCTAACATAATAATTTATCCCATAATGTGTATTCTTAAATTGATGTGCTTCTTCAAAAGAAATAGTACCTTTGAACCATGGCTTGGGGTGATTTTCAACACCATTCACCATGGCTTCGGGGTAGTGTTTATAAATGCCAGGACATTGTCCTCTAAAGACGCAATAAAAAATTAAATTTCTGTGTCTCTAAGTTTATGAAAATAACCAGTTAATCCGTTCATGGTATTGACGAACCAGCCATTGTCTTTTTTAATAAAAGCTTGCCATAAATTGTCTAATAAAGTTGCTTGATCAATAGAAAAAGGGCCTAACTTAGGGTCTTTTACATTAAATTTACTTCATACTTGAATAACTTCTAAAAAATATCCGTCAAAATTAATCCTACTCTTGCCTCGACTGTCTACATAACTTAAGTAAATAACAGGAAAAACAGGGTTTATCTGATTAGGAAAACTTGCCTGATTATTGTTAAGTCTTCTAAATCCGTCTGAGGATGATGCCATCTTGTCTTGTAGCTGCACAATGATTCAAAATTTGTCTGGTTTTACCAATTGCATTTTGATTAGTATTCCTACTAAAACAATTTTCTAGATAACAGATCTGCTATAAATTGTCTGTACCTTTAATATGCTACCATTCTATATTATTTAGTCTATAATTGCTTAAAGAAGCCATAAACTTTAACCATCTATTAGTATATCTAGTGTCTTTATTTTTATTATATCTAACGATGGCCTCGCAGTCTGTCCTAATACAAAATTCATGTTTTGATATTAAAAGAGCCTTGAAATGCTCTAAGGCATAAACTATGGCTAGTAATTCGTAATCTAAGCTTGTTAGATACTGATTACTTTCTTTGTATTTGCCGCTTGCATACATAAATATTCTTCCTTCATTTTTATTACTGTATTTATTAGGTTTGCAGTATAAAACTGCTCTCCAACCTTCTTTGCAACCATCTGTTTGGATTATTAAATAATCAGTGTCTAACGGTAAATATAAATTGAGTAATTGCTTTACCTTTTCTTTTATATTCTTAACTAGATTAATATCTTCTATATTAAAATGTCTTTGACCATTTTTACGTGTTCTGTTATATAAAGGTCCTAATAATTTACTAAGGTCTTTGAAGTAAATTCTGGCTTGATTTACTAGTCCTAAAAAGGCTTGTATTTGCTTTAAACCTTCTAACTTATCATGGAAGTCTAAAATTTTCTTAGCTATATGCTCTTGTAATTTTATTTTTTCGTTTCCTATTTCCATTCCTAAAAAGTTAACTTTTGTCTTGAATAATTCAACCTTTTTCTGCTTAAAATTAAGACGTGTTTATCAAACAATTTGAATATTAAATCTAAATGTGCTAAGTGTTCTTTATTGTTTCTATTGCAAACTAAAATATCATCTATGTATACTAGAATAAAGTCATTGTAAGGTCTAAATATGTCATCCATTTTGCGTTGAAATATGCTTGGTGCTGTCTTAAGGCCAAAAGGCATAACTAACCACTCATATAATCCTTCAGGTGTAGTGAAGGTTGTTCACTTAATGTCTTCAGGTCACATTTTAATTTGATAAAAGCTTGATTTACAATCAAATTTACTAAAAACTCTCTTGCCTTGTATTTTACTTAGAAGAAAGGTTTTGTTAGGGATGTTGTAGCTATCATCTCTAATATTATCATTAAGTCTTTGTAGTTAATAGCCATTCTGCTTTTGCCTCTAACTATTTCTGCAAGATTTTTTACAATAAAGGCTGCTGACCTATGTTGGCTATTACTTGGTCTGATGACTCCTAATTTAGATAATTCATTTATGTGCATTTTAAAATCTTCGGCATCTATGCTGCTTGCTTCTATATTTGCTATTTTGACTATATAATCTGAATTAATAATATCTAATTTACAATATATTTTATTTAAATCTCATCATTTAATGAGGTCTTCTCCTATAAAATGTAATATTTCTATTGCATTAATAATATCATATTTGTTCGTTAACTGGTTTATCACATTATAACTTATCCTATTTGTATTATAATTCACTTCAATATATGTTATGTCTTCTATATTAAGGCATTCATCCAGGGTTTTTTTTGTGTTTTTTAAACATCAATTTGTTTTTCCTTTACTGCATTCGTCGCACACTTTGTTTTTTCCTTTGTTTTGGCCTTTTACATTAATATATTCCCCAAAACTCTTCTGAGCGTACTCTGATGGTGTGTCAATATTAATGGGTGTATGGGTAGTATTTTGTGCTAGTTGAATAAAGTCTTTAGTAATAATTAAGGTGTTATTGTTGGCTAATAAGAAATAAATTCATAAAATAATTTTGCCTTCAGCATGTGTAATCGGTGCACAAAAGGCTTGTTTTAAAGGATAAGGTTTACTTTGAGTATTGCATGGTGTTAGGAAAGTAATAAAGGCTTGTGTGATATATTGAGAATAGTGTACAGGAGTATTCAAAAAACCTATTCCGGTTATAGGCTTATCTAATGTTTCAATATGAGAAGAATTAACGATACTAGGTTCTATAGTTATAATAGTGCATCCTGTATCTATAATTGCATTTGTTTCTGTTAATTTATCATAATGTTTTACTTGTACTCTTGTTGTTCTAAGATTATTAAATCTTGTTTTAGTACAAAATTTTTCTAAATTAAAGTCTTGTAGTAGATGTTTGCTACTTTCTCCTAGGTTTTCTGTATATTTTTCTTTTATTACTAAAATGGAGTCTTCTATTGGCATAACTTTTTGTTCTAAAAGGTCTAGCCTTCTGGTTTTTGTCATAATAGGTATTTTCACTTATTTTATTTTTAAATGTCTTTATATTTTTGAAAATATCTATATTATATTTTGTTTTATGCATTTAGTACATGCTTCTTTATAACATAGATTGCATTTGCATCTAACTTTAATTGCTGGATACCATGTGCATATATAACATGAGATAGTGTCCAATCCTTTTTCTAATTCCCAGTTGTGGGTGCAATCTTCTTCTAAAGTTAATTGATGTTCTAATGGTTTACACATAAAGTTGTATATATTAGAATTCTTTAAAGAGTTTATAAAAGTATCTAATTGGTCTGTTGTTTCTACTGGAAGATTTTCTTCTTCTTCATCACTACTTATAGAAAGAATTTCTTCTGTATATTCTTCTATTGATTTAATACTATAGATGCTTTCTGTATCACTTAAAGTTTTGTCTACTTCTAATAAATCTTCATTTGTATTGTTAACTATCATAGTCTCAAAATTATTATTGCTTTGTCTTCTGGGACAACTAGAGCTTAAATGGTCTGGCTCTCCACATGAATAGCATGTGATTTTGTTTTTATAAATTCTTCTATTATCGTATTTCCTAACATGTCTAGGATTTAAGAAGAGTTTTCTAGCTCTACTTTTTCTTAGGAAATAAGGTTTTCTAGGTTGTTTTTGTCTTCGTATGGGTTTTCTAGTGTATTTAGGTCTTGATTCTTCTTGGCCATAATGTTGAGGTGTATATATTTCTTTGCAGAAACTTGTTTCATTTTTTAGTTGTCTGGTTATTTGTATATTAGTACATTTAGAAACTAATATTTCTACAACTTATTCAAAAACACTTCCTAGTGAAGGTTTCCATCTAGGATCTTCATATGTCTTTATAATAGTTTCATATATCTCTCTTCCTAGAGCGCCTGAGAGTTTGTTTAAAAATTTCTCTATTACTGTCTTATTCCATATATTTCCGCTTTGGGATGCATAATAATAATATTCTTGCATAAATGGCTTTATATTATGCCAATTGTATAGATGAACTTGTTCTAATTTTCTGGCTTCCTCAGTTTGTATTAGAGTATCTCATGTATTGGGATTTCTCTCGGTTAAGATTAATTGTATGGTGTTTACAAAATTATAAGGATTAGGTCCTAAGTCTGCCATTTCTTTAAGGTCATTTGGAAATGTCTTTTGCCATTCTTCAAAATTGGCTTTAGCTATAGGTCCTAAAAACTGAGTCATATATCTAATCATTTCTTCTCATGTTTCTAAATTATCCGATTGCTTAGTTATAAAATTTGTTACTACTGCATCTTTCCATACTCGTATATAATTAGTTCTCTGTTGGGGATCTATTGATGTTATATTTAAAATAAAAGGATCTGCTGCCTTTTGTATTGTAAATTTTTGTTCTAAAGGATGTCTTTTTCCTTTAGGTTTGTAATTAGGTCTATCAAATTTATTGTCTTCAATATTTGCACTTTGTCTTGGTAAATTTCCGTAAGCATATTGTAGTCTCATAGTAGGTTGGGATGTATAGAACCTACTACCATCATTATTTCTATTATTAGTGCTTCTAGAGCCACCACTATCATCCATAAATATATATGGTGTTTCATTCATTAAATTATATTTTGTATTGTTTGTAGTAATTTGTTTATTAATAGATTTTGTTTCTGATTTAGAATTTGTATCTTGTTTTTGCTTTTCTAAACATTCTATTAGATCTAAGTCTTCTTCTAATCTATCATGATCTTTTGTGCTTATTGATAATGTATCATCTAAATCATTTATGTCTTGAAGGAAATTATAAACGTCATTCAAGGTTAAATTCATGTTTCTTAGATTGCCTATTTCTTCTAAGGCCTTTTTCTATCTTTTCATCTATTTATATCTTGTGATCTATTAGAGGTTCAAATATGTCTTTATTGATAGGTTATAAAGATTGTTGTATATTTACATCTAAATCTTCTATACTGTTCATTATTTCTATGTCTTCTCTTGGCTTGATATTATATTCTGGTTAATTAAATATATCAAAACTATCTTCTTATTCTGTTAATTGTATAAATTCTTGTAATTGTTTTATACTTATTCCTTTTCCTATATTAGTAGTTCCTATTTTTTGATTTAAAACTTTTATATCTATATTTTTAAGAATATCAAATTCTTGAAAACTATTCATCTTCAGTTTCTTGTGCGTCTGTGTTATTATTTGCTTCAATGTAGTTAGTAAATCTAACTGACTTTCTACCTGATATATTTCTATACCATAAACTGTTTGTACGTATGATGCTATTATTAGAGCTAGTTTGTATCATTTTATCTACTTGTCATTCTTGTCCTGAGTATTCTAAAGGATCTACGTGGTATGGGGGTAGAAGTTTAATTCCTCTATTTATAATAAATTTTGCGGTATCCTCTAGACTAACTGATATCCTAGGTGACTACTTTAAGTTAGTTTTCCTATAAATATAGTACAAATTAAAAGGTTTTTGCCTTGCTGAAAATTTTCATAGCCTTTAGTCATTATTTTAATTTTAATATTCTTTGCAAAATCTCTTGTATTTATACAAAAGTCTGGTGCGCAGTAAAATATTCCTTCATTATTATTCATATCGACTTCTATAGCTCCTAAGATAGCTTGTTCACTAGTAAATCTATCATCTACTATAACTAGGAAAACTTTAGCACCTGTGTCTATTCGTGTTAAGCCTTTTATTCCTATTACAATTAATCCTATATGTGTAAGGTTGTCGCGAGTACCTGGCATACGTTATAGATACCCAACAAAAAGAACTGAAGTTAGAAGACATTTTAGTGGTGAGAGAATTCTCGGAGGTATTTCCCAAAGATTTGCTGGGGATGCCGCACGATAGAGAAGTTGAATTTCATACTGATTTGATCCCGGGGACTGCCCCTATATATAAGGCACCCTGTATGGCACCCATGGAGTTGAGAGAACTTAAGACACAACTGCAAGACCTTTTAGACAAAAGGTTCATTCGCCCTAGTGCATCACCCTATGGTGCACCCGTACTATTTGTTAAGAAGAAGGATGGGACAATGAGGCTATGCATTGATTATCGAGAGTTAAACAAGGTGACGATAAAGAATCGTTACCCATTGCCCCGCATAGATGACCTGTTTGATCAGTTACAGGGGCCGAAGTGGTTTTCAAAGATTGACCTTCATTCGGGGTATCACCAGTTAAAAATCAAGGCAGAGGATGTGCCCAAGATGGCATTTCGCACAAGGTATGGGCACTATGAGTTTTTGGTTATGCCATTTGGATTGACTAACGCCCCAGTGGCGTTCATGGACTTAATGAATAGAGTATTCAAACCTTTCTTGGACTAATTTGTGGTGGTGTTCATTGATATACTGAGAGGTTAGCTAAGCTCTATATTCAAGAGATAATTAGGCTACACAGGGTTCACTATCTATTGTTTCTGACAGAGACCCACATTTCACGTCTTGTTTTTGGACTAGTCTGCATAAGGCCTTAGGCACTCGTCTTGATTTCAGTACTGATTTTCATCCACAAACAAATGGTCAGTTTGAGCGTACTATTCAGAACCTGAAGGATGTATTACGTGCTTGTTCGTAGACCTTCACAGTAATTAGGATGATCATTTGCCTTTGATTAAATTTGCCTATAACGATTGTTATCAAGCAAGTATTGAGATGGCTCCATTTAAGGCTTTGTAAGGACGTAGATGCCGATCACCTACATGTTGGTACGAGGTTGGTGAGCGAAGAATACTAGGACCCGAGGTTGTTTAGGATACTTCAGATAAGATACAATTAATTAGGGATCGTATATGCAGCACAGAGTTGCCAGAGAAGCTATGCTGACAATCGTCATTGTGACTTAGAGTTTGAGGTTGGCGATCATGTGTTCTCGCGAGTTTCACCATAGAAGGGCTTGATGAGGTTTAGAAAGAAAGGGAAGTTGAGTCCTCGGTATGTTGGACCTTATGAGGTTTTGGATAGAGTTAGCTCTGTCACCTATCGCGTTGTTTTGCCTCCAGCTATGTCTCGTGTGCATAATGTCTTTCATCATTTTTGCTCAGGGATGATAAATGTGCATTGGCCTGAAAGGATAGCAATGCATAGGCAGTTCTTCCAACCGAATCCACCGTTCGCGTACAGGATCGTACTCTTCAAACATCACCCACCCATGAGGCAACGTTAAACATTCCAGCGTGTAACTATGAGCGCTTTTGCCAGGAAGAGCATAAATCTTACCCTTATAGCAAATAGAGGGAAGGGCTTTGGGCGAGCAGATCGGGGTCGTCACGCTATCTCTTGCTGCGCAGATTGTACACGCGCATCGTTAGTGGATAGGTAGGCTCGCCGCCTACCATTTCGATCAAGTCACCATCGAATAGGTAGATCCTGGATTCGAGGGCCACGCGGCCTATCCTACCTTCCAATTGGGGGTCAGGGAACAGGTAATCGACGACGTGGTATGCGGAAGCGTCGATCAAGTCGAGGGCAAAAACGTGGATCACGCCCTACTCTTCCGTGAAGAAGATCGATGTCTCCCCCCATTTTTCCCAATCCTGAGGCAATGACGGAGGAAATTTTTTCATTTCCCTCACCCTAGAAGTCTCCTACTTCGTGCATAATTGAACAGAGTCACAATCTGTAGCTACGTTCGCAAATATGCTTCAATCTAGAGAGTGTCCTAATGAGTTTTGCTCCGTGGCGGTGATTCAAGCGTGTTGTAGACCGGATTATGCTCGAACTGGGATGATTTTATTTAGATTTGTGATGAAGACTGGGTACTTTGAGTCAGATTTGTGGGTTGGGTGTGCTTTGATTGACTTGTTTGCAAAGGGTGGAGGGGATTTGGGGTCTGCTAAGAAGGTGTTTGATGAAATGCTTGAGAGAAACTCGGTTACTTGGACTTTAGTGATGACTAGATTTTTTTGAAAAAAAACAAAGATGCTCTACTTTTCAGGTAGTTTTTATGAAAAAAAAAAAAAAAAGTTGGCTTGACGAAATTGCCCCTGACAGAAATGGCTGGATTGTTAGGAATTGGGACAGAAGTCCTTACTTATTATAAATTTGAAATTACAGATCCTTATGTGTAAGAAAATAAACTTTGGGACCCTCAAGTGAGACTTTGGGGTACTAACGTGTATTTAACCCTAATTCAAATATTGTTATGTTTAGGGCATCTTTGCAAATTTAGTTTTTTTTTGTGGGTATTTTGAATAAGTAAGAAATGTTTAGGGGTCTTTTGTTATTTACCAAACTTAGAGACTTTTAAAGGCTAGTCATGTCTGTTTTATCAATACATTCAGTTTTTACTAATAGAAAAATAAAAGAAGGAAAAAACTAGGATTTTGGAGGATTGAAATTTTCTATACGCAATTGGTAAGTGATCTTGAACCCACTTTTGATTATAAAGATGAATTAGATCATATTAGAATTGTGCTTGTTAACATTTTAACGTATGTGGGCTAATTAAAATATTTGGGTTTTGAGATTTTCAGAAGCTTACGCGACTTGGTGATGATTATTGCATAAATTTGAAGTAATTAAGAGTTACAATCATAACACTCTTTGATTTCTGACCCAATTGTGTATCAATTGAAGAACTTTGTGAGATAATTCGTTGGTGTTGTTCTGTTTGTGATCCAATTCATGTCCAATTTTGTGTCTCGTTTAGCGTGTCTTCTGTTGCAAATTCTTTTCTTTTCTCCTACTATACGGCGGTAGTGCTATTGTTTGGCCGTAGTTGGGCCTTAGTCCTACTGTTCAAATTGAAATCCCCGTTGAAATCAAAATCTCACGTCCAAATTGCAAAACTGTTTTCCACGTGTCACCTTGTGGGTGGTGCAACACTTTTGTTTATATTTTTGGGCTCATATCTCGTTATTTTTCATTTTGAGCTCATATGAACTAGTATTCGAACAATTTACCTTTCTTTAAACTTTTTTTTGTCCTCTTCAATTTGAGTCTAATATCGACTAATTTTTGAAATTGTTAAGTCATCCTTTTTAAAATTCAAGGTTTTGATGCTTTGTGGCTCCAGTGCCTTTGAGATATATTTTGATGTCTATTTGAACCCTTTGAGTTGAACTAATATTTAGAACTTTCACGTTTTTAGGTTAACGTGGTGTCATGACATGATATGACAATTACTATCGGTATCCAAACTTTGAAATTAGAACATTCACGTAATTAGGTTAACGTGTTTTACAGTCACGTATTACATGATTGTATCGTATTCGATTATTAGTTCAATTTTCGAATCTATTCCTTTGACTTTGACTTTGATTCGACCTTTGATGGTTTATTACCCGAAACGAGATTTGTCGTGCTAAGATTATTTACCGTCTTAGCACTTTTGTTTGGCTTAGTTACATGTTATTATTGAATATGCGCGTTGTATTATGTGGGTGTGGGTGTGGGTGTGTGTGTGTGTGTGTGTGTGTGATCTTTGCTGGGCTTTGTGCTCAACTCCCATTTATCCTCTCATTTCAGGTAATTAAGTTGAGACAACCAAAAAGAGTTAGTAACTATTTGCATGAGCTTGGAGATGTATTCTAGCTCATAACTTTTTCTAATGACTTGAGAATAAGAGTTTTGGAATATTTTGGATAAGTAGCTTTTGAGAACCCCTAATATTTGGGAAGTGATTGTTGTTATCAAACTTTTGCTGCAATTATTAGTTATCGATGTTGAATGCGAATGCTTTGATTTAGAATATAATTTATAATTCTGATTTTTATATTCTTGGTAAGACATTATATTTCTTACAAGTTAAAAATATTTTAAAATAGTATATGAAGGTCCGGGTGCAGGACAGAATCCCTCCCTGTCTCTCTTTCTCTCCTCCTTTTCGGCAATTCTAAATTCTGCAACCACCATGGCACAACCCACCCTCCACCACCATGCCCACAACCTACCCAATCGTACCCACATTTACCCATCACCGCAATAGCAAAACCACCAGCAACCACCACTGAAGCTAACCAGACATCACCACCTTAACCCAACCATAACTAATCCACTGCCCAAGTAGCCATAAAAATCAGTTAAGTCACAACGAAGGACAAACCCATAAAAGAACAAAAAAAGAACCTACAAAACCAAGTATAATGGCAAGAAGTATCCCGAGAAATGAATCAATAACAGCTGAAGTACACAAATTTTGGTCTCTTTTCACGAATTCGACAATTTGATAATGCAATGTTCAGATTTGATAAATTTAAGATGCCAGCCTGCTTGCCTTTCAGCCTAAGGTTGTTGTTATGGTGGATTTGTGGGTGGTCCTAGGTGGTGGAGGATGGGTTACGGTATGGTGGTAAACGTGATTAAATGAGGTAAGAGATGGATTTGAGGGTGGCAGGATCGAGGGGCTCTTGGACGGTAGTGGTGGTGGAGTGATGGAGGCGCTGGTGGAGGAGGAAGATGCTTGAGGTAGCTTTGTATAGGAAGGGGGGGGGGGGGATGGGTGTTCGGCTATGGTGGTGTCGCTGCCCTCTGTTGTGTTGCCTGTGTGCACGTCGACAACCGGCATGCTGAGAGAGATGACAGTTGGGTTTTTGGTCAAATCTACAGAGTGAACAAGAGAGCGATAAGATTGAAATTAATGATAGGCATGAAGTATTTTAAAAAAAAGTGATTCCAGCCGTCCAAATAGTTACGTGAATGGTCGGATCACAAGCAGAGAAACAGTTATTTTCCCACGAGTGGATGGACCTCCACACACACACACACACACACACACATATATATATATATATATATATATATATATATATATATATGTGTGTGTGTGTGTGCTGGCGCGCGCGCCTACACGCATGCATTGATGGTGAGGATCAATTACATACCAATGTTTGTGATCGTAAATCTAATATTCGAGATATCTTATACTCCAATTATAAGGAATATATACCAGAGTAACAAATTCTTCGTGGGCTGGGCAAAGTTGGTCCAAGCCAAAGTGGAAAACATGACAATCAGTATCCCAATATTTGCTTGATCCCCGAAGAATGTCTTCATAAACAACCACATTCAGCAATCTGATGACAAACCTCAAATTGAATTGGCCATCAAGAAGAATGAGTTCGATCTTGTTGACTGAACAGGCAAAAGCTCAGAATGGGAGTCAAAGATCCTAGGATTATTTACAAAAGTAATTGAGTTCTTCTAAGAGGAGAATGAAAGTCGGATGCCCCTCTGAATGGATGAGTCCCGAATTTATAATAGAGAGCACTAAGTTGTATATTGATAGGACTCAAAAACTTCAAAAATCATATAATTTGATTGTACAAACTAGAAGATTTTCGACAAGCTAGCTGGTTTCCCTCTTGCTTTGAATATTTTGGCGGTCAACCTTTCTGATCAACCGTCCATTTTACCAGAAAAATTGATTTTTGCTTCTGATCAACCGTCTGGTTTTCCCAAAAAATTGATTTTTCTTCTAATCAGCCATCCGATTTTAAAGAAAAAAAAATTCTTTCAGAGCATCCATTTGGTTTTACCATTAAATTGGATTTCACACGTGATTTATCGTCCAGTTTTACCACGAAAGTAATAATGTTTCAGATTAGCCGTCTGACTTTAATTAAAAAAATATTTTTCTATTGATTAACCAATCGGTCAGTGCTTGTAAAAATTTAGGTAAGGTTTGCCTATTTTTAGGACAAACCCTATACCTATTCAAGCAACTCAAATTAATCTCAAATTTTCAATACATTTTAACCCAACCTCCTTTCTTTACGTGCAAGTGTGTGAACATACATTTAAACTAAGCATTAACATAAGATTTACTAGATAAAATCTCAACTCGAAAAAAATAATAAAAATTACGCAACACATCAAAGCTTGAAATAAGACCCTAAGGGACTCAAACTCCTACTTTAGCAACTCTAGATCAAATTCATTAATTCCTTCAGGTCTTCTATGGGCTGGTCTCCTCCTGGTCACTAGTCCTTAAGGATTCCTCATCTTCCTCATACTTCTCTTCACCCTCGGGATCAAGGGACAACTCCACCACCTCAGTCTTATCAGATTGTGGCTTTTTACGTGTCTTACAAAAGACCGAGGCAATTCGAGAGGACTGAGGGGCTAAGGCTTTTCATTTGCTCGCACTGGCAACTTCTTTACCCTTCAACTGTAACGACCGCGGTTTAGGTAGTCTCCTCTAATAGGTCCGGCTGGTCGCCCTTGTCTTCATCCAGCTTCCTTTCCAAAGTATCGAGCTCCTCCTGTAGGAGTCTTAGTGGCAGCAGTGGATGGGGTCACACGGCTCCACAGAGCGCTGTCTTTCACTCGACCTACCTCTCGAAAGTGGCACAAAAAAGTAGGAGTACATGTCTAAGTTGTCTAGGCAGAAGGCTTGTACGCCTCTAGCAAGTCTCGATAAGTGGATAACATGTCCTTGAGATTGTGTATCATTCGATAGGCATTCCTTAGCACTTAGCACCGGCCCTAAAATAAAGAAGTTCACATACTTAAAATCAAGTGAAAAAACAAAAATTCAAGCTCAATTAAGGTATAGGTTTATTGCCTGGACTTGCGCAAGCTCCTTGAGGCCGAAGAACTCAGAATCCTTCCTTCGCTGAGGATCAGTTTCTGCTCTTCAGTCTTGCCATTCAAGAAGATCGTGACTGCCCAAGGAGGGAATGTGATATTATCTATAGACTTCGCCTCCTTATTCCCCTTTCCCTTCCGGTCCTCGGTAGCACTGGCCCGCTATATCCTTCTCAGCCACTCAATAGTCAATGGGGGGTTTAGGTCCTCTCTCACGAACGCCTCATAACACTACAAGAAAAGCACTTTAAGTGAAAATTTTCATTCCATCGCTAAAGATCCGTCGCTAAAAGTTTCCTTTATCAACGGATTTCGCTGTCGGCAAAAATCTGTCGCTAAAACTTTTTAGTGACGGAAATTTCCATCGCTAAAAGTTTTAACGACGGATTTTGTCAACAAAATTTTATGAATGGAATTTTCCATCACCAAATATATTTACCGATGGAACTTTTGCCAATAGACTTTTACCTACAGTAAAATTCCGTAGGTAAAAATGCTTTTTGAATTTTTTTTGGGTACAATATTTCGGAAATGCTATTAAAAACCCTAATCCTCCTTACTTTTCCACGTCGACACCTATTCTTCTCTTCCCTCCCACTCTCTTACACTCAACTCATCCAAAGTAGGCAGCCGCCTACCTCCACTACCTCTCCTCTTCCCCGACGGCCTACCACGCCACCAATCTCATGCTGCAGTCATCACCCTAACCACCGGCCCATCGCCTCGCTGCCGCCTCCCCAACCGGCGCTAACACGGTGTCCACCAAGCAACATCATTTTTGTGATACCACGCTGGTTCTTTACTTCTAAAACTTTTCGGTTCATTACTTCTACATAAGATCCCACTTTGTGTGTTGCGTGTCTGCGTGATTTGATTCTATTATCCTTTCATTAAGTTTGCTAACTTTAAATTAGATCTTTGATGTTAGTAAATGGAACAGCTATCTAGATCTGGTTTTGTTGGCTGGTTGTAAGAAGGCTCTATATGAGTCTCTTCTTTATTTTATTTATTGTGGCAGAAGTATATTTTGAAATTGGATTAACACCATGACAAAGGCAAGTGGAAGGCCACGAAGACAATCTCTATTCTTGCAGGTATCACATCATTCTCATAGAATTTCAAGTGAAGTTGATCTTGATGTGTTTGCTTGAGGACTGAAAAGGGAAAAGAGATATGATCGGCGACAATTTTATGATGATTGGTCATTTAGTTTATTTTTTGGATTTGGTGGACAGGAAGAACAAAGAAATGTTTGTCCAAGTGAAAAAGTTCATAGTAAAAATTTTATCTTAGTTCTAATTCTTCAATTAGATTTCATAATCATGACATTGCGAGAGGACTTCTTCCGGTGACATTTCTTCCGGCTGTCTATTGTGGCAGTTCCCTAATAACCTCAACTTGTTCAGAAGAGCACTTGACACTAGACGGAGATTTTAACTTAGATATGCGGTCATCAGTAAAAGAATAGCTTTAAGGACCCATAACATCGCTCCTACAATATATACCTTTTGAACCAATGTATTAGTCCATCCATACTTCCTTTTAAAACCAATTTATGACCACCACAAGCAGATTCCTCTTCTGACTCACAAAGGAAAGCTTCATCGTCTTTCGTGTGCATGGCATTCTTAATATTATCCTTAATTAGTTTCCACAACCCTATTAGGATTGGTATTGCAATCACTCGTAAGAGAATTTAGCAAATCAATAAGACAGTATACCATGGCCATAGCTCAAAAAAGGTTCTAAGAGGTGATAGATCTTATTAAACCTATTAAGATTCTCCAAATACTTGGTCAAATGCCAGATTTAACACCTGAATTTGTTGTTGCTACTAGGGTTGTAAATGAACCGAGCTGTTCACGAACAGCTCGTGGTTCGTTCTCTTAATAGCTCGTTCATGTTCGTTCATGTAATAAGTGAGCCGAACACGAACACAATTTTAGGGCTCGTTTATTAAACGAGCCGAGCTTGAACATAATGATGTTTGTTTATTAATGTTCGTGAACGAGAGGGCTCGTTTATTTAACGAGCCGAACACGAATCGAGTCTTATAAACGAACATCGTTCGTTTATTCTTGTTAAAAAAATACATTATATTTTATCCTCACCAAATATCTGTGTATTGGGACGTGTGCTGGGACGTGGATGCATTTGGATCACTTATCCTCACCAAACTCATTTCCTTTCCCTTCTCATCAACTCATCAGAGATCGGCAACAGTCAAAGAAACCCGTGCGCCGTGCCCCCTCTCTCATCAGTACATCGCTGGCCTGACCACAACCCACGCCGCCGGCCAGATCACTGCTCACGCCACGACCAAACCACTGCTCACGCCACGGCCAAACCACTGCTCAGATCACGGCCAGACCACTACTCAGATCAGGGCCCAGATCACGGCCAGACCACTGCTCAGATCACGGCCAAACCACTACTCAGATCAGGGCCCAGATCACGGCCAGACCACTGCTCAGATCACGGCCAAACCACTGCTCAGATCACGACCCAGATCACGGCCAGACCACTGCTCAGATCACGGCCAAACCACTGCTCAGATCACGACCCAGATCACGGCCAGACCACTGCTCAGATCACTGCCAAACCACTGCTCAGATCAAGGCCCAGATCACGGCCAAACCACTGCTCAGATCACGGCCCAGATCACGGCCAGACCACTGCTCAGATCACTGCCAAACCACTGCTCAGATCACGGCCCAGATCACGGCCAGACCACTGCTTAGATACTCTCGGATACTCGGAACAGTGCCACAGGCCCACAAACGGTTGTTGCTCGCCTGCTCCTCCACACAAGCCAAGTCGTCTGATTCGAAACAGTGCCCCCTGTCTCTAAAAGAACAGTGCCGGCCAGACCACCGCCCACACCGCCGGCCAGATTACCGCCAAGTCAGGCCACATGCCCACAAACGGTAGCTGCTCGCCTGCTCCTCCACAAAGGCCAAGTCGTCTGATCTTTTGTACAAGGCATTATTTTGTAAACGAACGAGCCGAGTCGAGTTCAATCTTTCGATTATTTTTACGAACCGAACACGAACATAAAATTATATATGCTTAACGAACACGAGCCGAGCTCGAACACAACTTTATAATAAACGAACGAGTTCGAACATGGTCATGTTCGGTTCGAACTCGGTTCGTATACAGTCCTAGTTGCTACCATGATCTCCTTATATGATTCACTAGTCCATCTTTATTACCCTCCATCATCGGTTCCTTGCCTGGCTTAGAGTTGTTGGCGCAAATTCCCCAAGGGTTTCAGGATTAAAAAAGGAGGGGCTAGACCACCATTTATGGGCCAATATGGGGGAGCATCCTGGAATGGCTATAAGGAACAATATAGTTTTGGACAACTGAAAGCGAGATAGGAGGTTGGGATCCCAAATATTAGCCCAAGGAATGAAAAAGGTATAGGAGGTTGGGCTTGAAGGTAGTGAGTGGGTCGAAACTTGAAAGGTCCATCGAAAGGGTTGAGAATGGCTTTTGAACAGACTATTTTTGTTGGGCATGGGCTAAGGGAAAGTTAGACCATCAATGGTTAGGCTTTCGACCAAGAGCTGAGGTGGTACCTTGGTTAGGTAAGACGAAGGTAAGCCTACGGTTTATAAGATTTTCTAAAAGGCTAAAGTTAAAAGGCTGGCCACCCAGAGGCAAACTTAGAGAGGGCTTAGAAAGACATGTTTCTATGGAGAAATGTGACCTAAAGTATTGCCAGAATTTTTTCTAGACCTGTCTGAGTCAAAAATCCACGTGTCAGAATATGAGAGGTCTTCAATCGTTAAAATGGGAATCTCTTGGTTTTTAATAAGAAAATACAAATATGTGATTAGGTGATGTAATCTCGGTGACATTTGTCATTTGTCATTTGATAGCATTCCTCAGAACAAAGGTGGAAATTTGATCATTAATTGGCGGATATGCAACCCGTCTTGATCCTATAAGTGCTGAGTATTTTATTACTTTAACCGGCTTATAGGGCGGGTTTTGGAAAAAGTTAAAAACAACATTGGATTCAGGTCAAGTTTGGTTTTCAGTATAACCATCCCTGGTATCTGAGTGACCTTCTGCACTGATACAGGCATAAGATCCAATCTCATTTGTTCATCTTGTTCATAAAGTAAAGACAAAACTCTAGTTACACTCACAACACACTCATTTCTACTCTTCCCTACGTAGCACCACCTCCTTTTTCTTCTTCTTTGCGCCGCACCACTTCCACCTGACCACTTCCAGTCCTCTACCGTCCCTTAAACCCTAGCCACAAACCATCACATTGTTCTCTTCTTCATACTTCTCTGTGCCACACAATCTCCTATCTTCTTCTTTGCGATGCGCCACCTCCACGTAACCACTCCCATCCCTCAGCCGTCCACCAAAGCCTAGCCATAACACCAGCCCACACTTCTCTTCTTAACATCTATTTGCACCGCACCACCTCCACCTGACCACTTCCACTCGTCCACTGTCCACCAAACCACATCACCATTGCATCGCGATCATTCACAGCACCCTTCATGATTAGGGATCAGCCATTCATCCATACTGGTTACATATCTCATAAAACTCGCATCTGATCTGCCCCCAGTACCATCCATACCTCTAATTTTTTGTTCCCCACTGAACTGTCCTCACTTTGTGACCTCAAAAAATTGGGGATGGTGCGCCTTCTTGAATGTCTGCATTTACCAAGCGATCCTTCAACTGATTTTTAGAGCTTTCCTCCATAGGATACTTATCCATGCTAGCCTCTAATGTCGAGAAGAAGCTACCTTCAAGGGTAAGGAAGAGATAGGTGATCCCGGAAGAGAAAATGAGGAGAACACAAATTAAAGTTCGGCCTCATAAGGAACTTACGCCGATTCCAAGGTTATAAATTGGAGTTACGTAGAATTCTTAAGGATGGTATGTCCAATTCTCTACTCATTAAGCATAGTAATTTCCATCCTCTGCTTCCCTACAAATCTCAGCAGCGTGACCTAGACCCACATTTAAAACTGATTTTGTAATACCTATCCATAAGCACACTCAAGCCAAATTTTAAGATAATTAAGTAGATATAGAAAGACCCAAACTATAGTTGGATATGGGGATGTTAAAATCCCTAACCGATAAATCAAGTGGGGAACGTGAGGAACAAGAGATTGTTTCAGGAGTCCACGGTCTTAGATTTACCAATCAGTATATCATCATATAAGTCTTGTAAGCCTCCGTCCTTATCGTCAATTGATCTTAAGTTGGATGCATTCACAAGATGTTTGACCCCGTTTAAGCATAAATCCCACGTTAGACAATTGCAACATATTAATACATAATTCTGGTAAGCTTTTCCTTCTTAGCCCATTAGTATTGCCTTGATGCTTTCATATTCAAAATGAAGAAGGAAGACATCAGGTAGTTCCTCCGCTTAAATCACCCCAAGAAGACGCTAGCGGTAATTAACGACGCTAGCAGTAGTTAAAGGTTCGCATTTACTTGAATAAGGGCGCCTCTCTTCTCGCGGGAATGTTATTAATGTTATTGCTTTTCACAAATTACGTTAACATGAAGGATTTGAACATACACTTTGGGCGGGGGCGGGGGCGGGGCGGCCGCATTTAGCTAGAATGAACTGATATTGTGCATAAATCCAATATACAGAACGCAACATGGAAAAAACTGTAAGCGTCAGATTCTAAAAATGAAGCCCGAAAATAGGTTTTGAAAGCTAAGACAGAAGAGGCACGGGACACAAGCTACGTAGGAGATCACTTCCACCTCTTGAACCCGTGATGCTTCCCAAACATTCCGTGCTTGCCAAACTTTCCGTGCTTGCCAAACTTGCCGTGTTTAAACTTACCGTGCTTGAACTTCCCATGTGGGTGGCCATAGTAACCCCCGTGTCCATAAGCCCCGTGTCCGACATGATGACTGCCATGTGACAGCTGGTGAGCCCCATAAACAGCAGCGGCGGCAGCAGCACCACCAGCTAACATTGCTCCCATACCAGGTCCATGCCCTATAGAGCAAAACATAAACATAAATCAACTAGCCCCAGCTGAATAGGACATATAAACTAACTCTATCTACTTCTTGCAGGTAAGTTGTGATGCACGCACGTAAATGTGAACATAACGCAGAAAATCCAGCATGAATTTTGCAAGAAAAAACAGATCAACAAATTGAATGATCATATTATGTAATGGACGTTACACGATTCAACTACACTAATGAATATCTGCTTCAACAACAAGAACCTTCATGGTATCCATGGAATGGTCTTAGCCAATACAACTTTCATGTTAAGAGGTTCAAAGACACCTTACAATCAGAGTTCCAAACAAAGTTATAATGATTATCGTTATAAAAGGAGCACCATCCCATCTTCATGTCAGTATACTCCAGATCTTTTCATTATAAAACACAAAAAGAACTTATTTAAAATGATTTTAGTGGATGCTTAAGAGCCCAAGTAGGTTACCGGAAATAATTCTAAAGTTTAAATCTTTTCCAACGAAATGAACATATCACATATCACGCTAGAAAGCATTACATGCCCATCAAGTCCTTAACAAATGAATGAATCCAATTAGGCTAGAGAAATCTGAATATTAAAAACAACTGCTACAACAAAGATAACACAAAAAAAGGCCATAAACAGCTGAAACAAGGAGCGCAAATGAAACAATAATAGAAAGAGAAAGGAGAAAATAATGTAGAATTGGTAATGGGATCGAATTTTTCGAGATAATTACGTCGGTAAGGTGGATTATGTAAGCAGCTCACAATGGGAATCAAGTCAACTCGTTCAAACCAAATGCACAATGTGTTGATCATATTACTCTCCAAGAATACGGGGTGTTGATCACTTCAAGTGTTCTGATTAGTAATTTCTAAGAGATACCAAGAAAACACGATAATTAACTGCTATATACTCGAGCACCTGCAGTTTTAAAAGAACTCATATGCTTCCTTTAATTTGTGAGTAGAGAACTTCCTGAAGTACAAAGTAGATACGGATTACATAAATTCAGAACATAGAATGCTATCCCTAAGCAATCCGACTTTGCCAGAGAAATGTTAAGATTGAATGCACAATGTTAGATACTGAAGTGCTGACACTTCTTTAGCAAAACCCAAAACTATTTTGTGTAGTATTTCCATACAAATAACTTGCACAGATAATTTTCAACAGATGAGATCTAAAAAATCATCCAACTATAAAGAGTTTTACAGTAAGTACCTGCATGATGAGCTGATGGACCTGCATAACCTGCTGGGGGATATCCACTTCCTGGATATGCTGATGGTGGGTATCCCCCCGGTGGAGGATACCCAGCTGGTGGGTATCCACCCGGTGGAGGGTATCCAGCTGGTGGATATCCACTGGATGGCGGGTATCCAGCGGGTGGATAACCTTGCGGGGGATATGGATATCCTTGAGGAGGAGGATATGCCCCATGCTGTGGGGGGTAGTGTCCAGCTGCATATCCAGCAAGATTAGAAAAGAGCCCTCTGTCACCGTCCTGCTTTCCATCTCCCATTTTTCTTCAACTTGAATTGATGATATAAAAACTGTAGAAATAGACAATAAGAATCCATATAAGAACATTGGAGAAAGAGTACTAAGAAAGTAACATACGGAACCTTAAACTGCAACTTCCTGCTAAAAGACATTAAAACATTCTTAGGTATTTGTTAAGACTGTCGAAGAAAACTGCGCATATATTTCACTTAAAAGATAGAATATTAAATGGAATTGCGCCTCACCAAATGATGCATTTACAGCTAAGATGGCATTCGGTACACAAACTCTTTTCTCGAGTACCAAAGAATTTTAGAAAGCTTCAGAGAATATTGGCTAAGTTTAAATGAAATACAAAAGTCAAAAACAAACGACAGAATGAAAACAGGAAGCACTAGTGGATCGACTTGCACAAGGAAACAAATCAAATCTCCTCCTAAAATAATTTGTTATTATCTTTTCTTCTTAAGCTCTAGAATGTTTTACAACAATCTATTATCAGAAACAAGCATACCTTCTAATAAGAAGCACAGACAAAAATATTTTTTAGTTGGTGCATAAATAAACAATTCCATCACATGAGTTTTGATTAGTAACTACCTAGCAATAATGTTTGTGGTGCACATGAATGGGCAATCTCAGGAATCATATCTATAAAAAGATTAAGACAAATTCAAGGACCATGTTCAAAATAATGCTTCCTCCATGTCGCTGGTATTTCTCCCTTTGACTTCATGCGAATTCCTAAGATTCATTTAGTATACGTAGACATTGATTTTATTCGTCGTTTTAACCTAACTTGACTTGCTAAATGATACTTAACTAGTATCATTCTTGTATAAGTTCAACCCAGTGTTGGCATGTACCAAATCTATCCTATATGTTGCAGAAAGTCAAAAGGGAAAATCAAATGAGACAGAGGAGTCAAGTTGTACCAATCAAGAGAAGTCCCGCGGACAACTCATTGCTGAGTAAAAACTTTTTTTAACACATTTGAGGATCAAATTCCGACATTATAGTGGTAACATGTATTTTTAAAAAAATGAAAACCAGTTCCGACATGGAAATGATTCTATTTTCCGCAACGTGATGAGTTCTAGTTAATTAATGGCAGAAGAGAACCCAGAAAATCAAAATCCAACATTCACATACACCAAAAGAAAAACTGTATAATCTACTCATTTAGACAACCACCACCACCAATACATGATACAACCACCCATTTTTCGCTGGTAAAAACTTCAATGATAAAATGATTTTCGTATCACTACAAAATGGAGGGGATACGCCTTGAGCAAGATAAGTGATGAAAGCAACCGTACCACCCAGCGCCACCGACCCATCAACTCATATATTGAAGGTTCATATATGCAACCGATATCACGCATGCACACAGATGGATGAACCCATCAACGATTCATTATGAGCAGGACTACTAATTCTCCAGGAGAACTCAAGCATTTGACAGCACTAATAAATATCCCCACAACCCCACCCTCCATCTTGAGAAACAAGAACAGCACAAACACATATAGAGACATATAACCGCAAATCACACCATATGGAGAGGAAGAGAGGGAGAGGAAGAGAGAGACAGACGCACCCAATTGCTTCTTGACAATCTGAATTGACGAGTACGCGAAATTGAATTTGGTTCGACAGAGATCTCCTCTGGGTCTTTTATTGTACGAAATAATGTAGTTATAGATTATCTGTATTACACGTGTCCGGCCCCACGCGTTACTTAGCTTTATGTATCTTTTACGCGTTCAAAGCGTGTGGCGTGTTGTGTATGGGGTGCATTCTTACATAAGCTTTGGGTTGCTACTTTCCTGCAATTTTCGAGCTTTTAGTGGCGAATGGGAAGAATTTAACAGAAAAGGGTGGACTGGAGACTCTGTGAGATTTGGAAAGCGGGGTTATTTTTGCTGTAATTCTTTTGTCAGCTCAAAGTTGCATTAGCCTGCAATCTTATCTTATATTTTTAACAGTGCAAATGCTGTGTTACTTATCAAAAAATAGTATCACTATACAAAACTCTAAGAAAATATATTATGTGAGGATTGAGGAGATTGATCGTGATCGTTAAGAAATAATTGGGCAAGAAGAGATAGATCAATCTCATAACATAGCCTTTATATAATCTAAAAAGAATGAGGAACTAACTTTTGAGCACCATTTTTCACTTTTTGAATGCGAGTTCAATCACTAAAGGCCTTTTAAGCATGGCTAAATAAGACCTTGAATAACACTTAACACTTGTGGATCTCAACTACTAAAATGGATCTCAAATATCACTTTTTAAGGACTAAAGAAAAAATAGCTAATAACCCTCTCTACTGTAACTGATATACAATTTAACCCGTATACTTTAAGATGGTGTACCAAAACCCACAACAGTTAATAATTGGGTTCCATACTTAGGATCCATCCATGCTAACCGTGCTTGAAAAACATGCATGCTCACTAACAATTATTTTTCTCCAACGACAACCTTGCTCCCTTCTTCCTTCCACCCGCCCCAACCCCCACAAATAGCGCCAACCAAATCCCCCCCACCACACACACCAATGCACACTCAAACATGCCTCCCCCCCCCCACCCCCAAAAAAAAAACACTCACTACTACCCACATCCTCTATAGCCCAACACCACACACACAGACACTGCCACCTCATCTTCCATCACCCCCACCGATCATCGCCACCCATTTCTGTTATGGTGGGTTGTTGCCCCTATCAGCACTCCTTTTCTCTCTTTACTTTTTCACTTCTTTCTCTCCCTCTCTTCCCGACTTTCATGCCAGCCACCCACCACCATTTCCTCTAACAACCACCTATGTGCCTTTTTCCTTTATTTTCATTTGCCTTTGATTTTAAAGAGACTAGTTGCACATTGATTTGGGGGTTTTCCTTTTGGTTTGATTTTTACTTGAACCCCTAAACTAATAATGGGGATATGTTCATGAATTTAAGCAGCGGTGATGAGGTTGGCAAGATCCTTGAGTAAGGTCTGAATAGTTATGTGATGTTGTTGTTGATGAGAGGAGGGGGGGGGGGGGGGTCCAAAGGCTCCAAGTGCATTGTCACAAAATGTTATATGAAAAGGAAGGGTATTGATCTCAGTCCATTGAGATTGTAAAGGTTTTGTCTAATGAGTCCAATTGCATTAACTATGCGTGGGGGGGGGGGGGGGGGGGGGTTAGTATATCATTTCGAAGTGACGGGAAAAAATGGCACATCATGTATTGTAGAAGGGGTTATTAGCATGAAAACTTTGTCAAGATGATAACGTAGTAAAAGATATATTTTACCAGCGAAGTGGGGATGGGCAGGTGAGCACCTTGCTCATTCTCCCTTATGTCGTAGTCCATCCATCGCTGTCACCGGCCAAAGACTTTGGCCCAAAGTATTGCGGGTAACCGTAAACAATGTAGTGATGGCGGTCAAACCTGCAGGGCTTCTCATATCTATATCTATACTACTTATAAAAATATCAATGTTGTAAATCATGTTTGGACCATTATGTCTTCCGTTAATTACACAAATAACAATCATACCCTCCATTTATGACTCCTTTTAAAATTTGGTTAAAATTAAATGAACATTGGATAATGAACATGTTCTAACATTGAAAAATGAAAAGTCTCATTACAAAGAAAAATAAAATAAAGAAATTCATTTATTACTCCCTTTCTAATTTGGTGGAAATGAAATAAATATTGGATAATAAATATTCTCTTCGGTAATAAGAATTGTGATCTATTTTCTTTTTCTTATATTTTTGGGTTATTGAACAATTAAATAATTGTAAAACTGAAATACTTGAATAATCAGTTAAGAAACAAAAAATTGTTGAAAAAAATGAAAAACAAGGTTAATATGCATCAAAAATGAAAAAAAGAATGCTTAAATACGGTGCAAATTAACAACAGCTTTATACAGAAATTGTACTGTTCTTTAAAGCGAGATTACTGACTATTAAGAATAATGAAGAACCATGGTACTAAGCATTCAAAAGATGCTGCAAGAAAGTTACAATCACAGAAAAAGGATGGGCTTGTAAGGATGAGAAATGTGAACTTCCAATTCTTACTAATCAAGGTAAACTAGAAAAATTAAGAGTATTTGTTTATTTTAACAGAAATATTGCAGATTGAATAATATTGATAAAATCAGGTACATGATGAAACTGGTCGTAATTGGAGACATTCAACAGTCATTCATAATTTTGTTCGACGCAATCAAATTTTAATTTGGATGTCCAGTCTCAAAATTGATACAATCAAATAAGGTACACAAATTCATAATTATATACCTTATGAAAATTTAGGCAAGAACGACGTCTAACAATAAAAATTACACGGAAAAAGGAAAGAACCTTGAGAAAATAAAAGGGAAAGAATTCAACTTCATCATTAGGATGGACAAAAAGGTTGAAAATGACAGAATCCGAGCAAGGCTGATAAAACAGGAAGTTCAAGAATACTATCCAATGGAAGAACATGATGGAAACCATCCAATGACCGCTGAAGATTCAGTGCGCAAAAAAAAAAAGATCACTTCAATGAAGGTTAAGATAATATTATATAATAAAGTAAAACTATATCTTCTCATCCTACATGCTAAAAGTTGAAAGCCTATTGCATGTATCATGAGTGACTCTCATAACACAAAATTATTGATTTATGCTAATTCAGTGCATCTTATTATTGAAATCAGAAACGTGCATTAGTCATAACATTCCTATATATTATTTTATGTATAATTGATTTATATGCACATGTATAGTAATTGTCTTTATTGTGAGTGTTAGTTTGTAATTTGGACATATAATATTTCAAACAGCTTCTCATTGATTGTTAGCTAAAAAATCCCTTTCCCTCTTTTGGTGTTTAAAGAGAGAAGGAACTGGCCTCCTCCCTCAATGCCGCAATCAACAGACAAAAGTTCTCTCTTTGTAAACTTCTTTGTTTAAACCAAAAAAGAAAAAGGAAAAAAATTGTCTTTCTAAGGCTTTGAGTTCTTCTTTCTTGTTTATTATTCAATAGAATTCTTTTTTTAATAAATAAAAAATCTTTATTTTTGTTTTCTCATGATAGATAGGAAAAAAAATAGAAAGCTCACAGAACCAAACCTGACTACAATAAAATGATGAAAATTATAATTTTTAACTGTATACCATAAACCAATCTAACATATTACAAAAATAAAGACGTAGATTGATTCTTTTAAAAGTTTTTCCATTTACTTTTTTTTCAGCAGGAACATCAAACATTTCTTCAATCCAGAAGCCTGAAAAAAAAGATTTTCAATTATTAATCACAATTGCAAACATCAAATATATATTTCTTCTAGAACAACTCACACAAAAATAAGAACATAATTGAATTATATTATTTGATCCAAAAAAGCTAATAATATCATATCAAAAATTACTCTCGACCACATTCACGTGCAAGTGCTCCATGCTAGTAAGTTCTGAAAACACCTTAAATTCCGTTCTCCATGCAAGTGATTGATTCAAAGGTTGTGGGCTTAGGTGTAGCTCACCAGCTGCAATTTGTTTGGGAGCAATTTAAGATGGGTGGGTTTTGGATTCTTTTGGTTTTTCTTTCTTATTAATATTATCTCTTTTCTTTAGGCACATATATATTGAAAATAGGGTAAGGGGGGTGGATGTCCTTAAGGAAGGTGCCCTGGGGAAGGGGATGGGGGGGAGGTGCGTGAGGCATTTCAGCCCTAGGTTTGCATCTATTAGGAATCGCAACAAATAGAGGGCCTTGGTGATTAAACGCAACAACGCAGTCCCCCCAAAGTGCAGAGGAATCGAGTCCGCCTACAACATTCAAACAAGAGAATAATTCATGCTAGTTCTCCGCAAGAGGAGTTGTTAAAGATTGCATGTAGTGGATACTTTAATTGTGAATCTCATTCTGCTAACTTTGAATGAAGTGATTTCATCAAACAATAAACTTATAGTAAAGAGAAGATGCCATGACATTTCCTTCCAAAGTGTTAGGTTGAGATGGTTTATCTAACCCCCAAAAGGACAAAATTTCTTCCACATTCTACGTTTTTTGGCTTCTGGTAATGCTACCTGCTCTCTTATCCTCTCTTTGTCTCTTTCGTAGTGTCGCTAAGAACATGTAAATGTATCTATCTCATATCCCTACCTGATCCTTTAAAAACTGACCGTTAGTTTTCCTTATGAGCGAAGGAACTATTTTCACCCGCTAAGCTACTGAGATTAAGATAATAAATAAAAAAAAAAAACAAATTTTGGTCAATCTCTGGTACCAGCAAACTCATGTCGGTGGGATGGGTTAGAGTGAAGTAGGAAGCATAGTCTGACTAAGTCAATCGGTACAAAGATAATGCATTATTCCCTCGGACTGAAAATCAATTGCATCATCCGATTCAATTAGTGCACTTTCTGTTAAGGTTATCAACTAGTTAGCTTCGACCCATGCGTTGCTAGCAGGAACATTCTAGACTCTTTTCACCATCTTGTTTGTTTTTAAAAGGTTAATAACTGTCGTTAAACTAGATTTTTTAGCGATAGAAAACAGTGAGGAACATATGATGAGTTGGAGTTAGCATTTTCCAACCATTTAATAAGAGAGGTAAAGTATATGTTATTAAACCAAATTTTAAAAAAATTAAAGTACCACTAAAAATTATAAAAACTGACATGTCAATTTATGAGGACTACTTGTGATGCACGTGAGTTGTTTTCTACAGTGATCAATATTGTTAATTAAAAAGGAGGATATTGTGAAATTGCTTTTCACATCCGTGCTAAACAATGTGGTGGCAAAGAATTCATAGTGATGGTCAGAGGCATTACATTTTCCAATCAGCAGTTTAGTAGTTAGTCGCATGCTATAAATAGGAGAGAATGTAGTTGAAAAGAGATAGCAGTTGTTAAAATCCAAATAGGCACAACTTTAAGTGTTCGAAAGTTTACCTCATTTATTGTGTACTTTCATCGTGTTTTATGTTTGATGATTCTACAATATTAGTTATATTTGCAACACCTTAATTTCCTTTTATTTGGTGGAGGAAAAGAGAATGGAAACCAAAAGAGAAAGAAGTCGTTAGTCTAATAAGTTGGTCTAATAAATTTCATCAATCAAATAGTCTTCACATGAACAGAAGTATGAATATCGAGTTCACTTAAAGAAATTCGAAATGAAAACAAGTTGATTCGGCATTTCTTGTCATCGAGGATCCCGCCATATACACAGACTTATGGCCTTCACATAAAACCAAATTGATGTTTGAAAAGGCAAGGTACTTCTTCTCTAACGTTATAAGCATGAAATAACTTGGGTGTTCATCTATATAATTGTGTTGCATACATGGTTGCACCTGGCCAGGTTCAATTCTTTTGTATGTATTAAATATGTAACTATGGCGTGAAAGAGGAACATCTATATACATGAGTAGGTCCATACATTTGGCCGGATACAAGTGCCCATTCTTGCTCCTGCCGGTGGGTATGCAGATAGAGAACTAATCTAACGTTCAATACAATATGCACAAAGTTAGTGATCCAGGACTCAAGCTGACTATCTCATACTAAACGGGAATAAGATTTGATTGACCAAGCAATGGTTGTGTACGTTAACAATCCTAATAATTTTACAAGCAGAGAACAATTGACCAGTATATTCTATTAGATGGTGTTGACAACCCAGAGTCTATAAACATATACAAGGAACTATGATATCATTACAACTAAGCCCAGGAGCTGATAGAGACAGCCCATTCTTGCTCCTGCGGGCGGGTATGCAGATAGAGACCTAATGTAACATTCAATACAATATGCACAAAGTTACAAGGCCCATGCTTTCGGGACTGTTTATCACCTGTACGAGCTTTGCCTAGATTCTGAAGGCGTGTTAATGTATATATAACTCGATTTTCAGGTAAGATATGTAAGTGAACCTGACTATCTTGTTTTTTCTTAGACTATGTTTCTACTTTACATACCCTGGACTCCAGCTGGCTCTGTCGCTTGGTGATCTTCAAAAGTAGATTCCTGCTCATCGTCTGATGATACAACATTAGCAAGCTTTCTTTTCCTTGCCATTGTCACCTCTTATTGCATAAATTGAATTCCTACAAAAGCAAGTCAAGGAAATGAATATAGGCATTTGGCAGATGGCAGATGGCTTGATTCGAAAGCAGTTTTCAAGTAAACAATCTGCTCATATGCATATAGCAAGATATGCATACTGCTGTTATTGCATATTCATAAAGTTGTTACAGTAAAGTAAATTAAATTAGGAAGCACGTGCATGACAATGCAATGTTTATATGTGTATCAGAAAAAAGTGATATGTCGATAAACTACAAGAACTCCTAGTCTCATCCCTGCCAATGCTAATCATGTTGAGTATTGCAATATTTCATAATTGTTAAATGCAAACCAGAAGAAGATCTGAGCAAGAAACTGATGAACGTGGCTTATGCAAATTCTCAAGCATGACATGCCTTGCATATGTTGTTTGTTGCCAGTTGCTAGAAGCCAAGGTACAAGAAAGAAAAAGTTGCATTGGTATGGGAATGGAGGCATACCTTTGGTTAAGTGCATGGATATTCAAAAACAAGTAGCAACCAGTAATGGCCAGTGCATTTGCTCTTCCCAAGCTGCTTAGAATGGACATATTTTACACAATTACAAGAAAATCAATAGACACGTGTGCATGTACACACACTCAAACACTGGCTATGGACATTTTCAATCCAATATGACTCCATTTCTTAGTATCGCATTCAGTCCAAGCATGTTTTGCAACAAAATAAGTCTCTGCATAGAAATCACATATCCCTTCAAGAGATCTCTCTCTTTGTCAAATTAACTAACTTGGTATCAAATCAGAAAAACATAGGAAAATGTTTGGGATCAATGTAATGAATAGCTTAGTGCTGAAATTAAGTAAAGAAGAAACTGATGTAGCATCACCAAAGGAACCCCAAACATAGAGGAAGCAAAAGACCATAAATGCGGGGCAAGTGATCAATGGATCAAACTCATGAATTTGTCACCTAGTTCATAGTAATTATGTGCATCATATCTATTACTACCTTAACTTTAACATAAATAAACTATTACCATACTGTCCACGTAGACCAAGAACCAGCAAATATCTATTGTACTTTTTAAAATATGTCAAAAAATTAAATGGGGAGCTGAATTGCCATTGGTAAAGCCAAAACAAAGGATTCACTATAATTTTATAAACACTAAATCCATAAAAAGCACACTAAGAGGCTGACCAAGCCAAAGGTCCAAAACATACATGAAACAAACTGACCCCTATTTGCTTCGTCAGAGTATACCTTGAAAGGGGTAATTTTTTAGGCATACATACAAGTAGGTGGTGTACTATGTTATTTACCACTCACACGATCTTAAATGACAATCATATAAATTAAAATATGTTTGTGCGTGAAACAATCAGAATTAAGGAACACTGAAATATGCAAGATTAACGGTAACAATTACGATTATAATTATCGTTAGTGAAGAACTGGAAGAAATATCAAAAGCTCTCACCAGGCATCGAGAGTTTCTGGTGATTGTTGTAGCAGTTGATGACAGATATATGGTCATATATTTATGGAGTTTGAGTTCATGGGACATGATTTTGGAGGTTGTCAATTTGAATTCTTTCATCATCATATTGGCGGTTGTCTGATACAAAATAGGTGGGATCTTTGAATATGCTTCAACGGTCTTCAAGTATCGTTGCCTTAATTATGCATTCTAATAATTTTCAGTTAACAAAAGTATTATTAGTTGTATATTTATCAATTAGTTGTACATTTATCAATTAGTAGACAGTATGGCGTACAATTTCATCTGGTTCACCAGATTTTGTACCAAGCTAAAAGTTTTATTATAAATAAAAAGAGAAAAAAATTGTTTAAGAGGTAGTTCATATGTCCTTTGAGAGCATCACAGTAAGCAAAGCAGTGGTAGGTACACCTTTATTCCCAAGATATGCAAGAACTATAATAATCTTCTTAATGTATATTAGTCTTTATCTGCATTACAGAAGGTAAAATCCTTGCCCAAGTGTCTGCGTCCTTGCGTATCAATGAAACTTAAAGTGTGATAGAAACGAAAAAAATGTAAAGAAAGAAAAAAAAATCCTTGCTCAAGTATCCTTTGTGGAGTAAACTGTCAAAGAACAAAGAAGACAGCAAAAGAATGACATAATGTACATGGTGTCATCTCTGGGATTTCTTCCGTCTGAATCTGTGCGATTGCAAGTGATTTTACATTAATGCTCCGCCTTTTTCTATTTCTGGACACTTCCTCTATATGTTGAGCTCTTTGTTCATTGGTTAGTTGAGCATATCTATTCCTCCGATAATTGCGATTGAACGATATTCTTTCCTGTGCACATGTGTGAAAAATTCTCAATTGTTATCATATTCTTCATGTGCGTTGCACATAAGTGGTTCATCAATTAGTATTCTTTGTTAATTCACGAAACATTAATAAGAGCTCGTGTGTCTCGTGCAAAAACCTAAGCATTCGAAATGCTAGCAGAAACAAAAAAGGAAAAAAGCTCTCAAGAGAAGGTTGCTGAACACCATAGTCCAAAACTCAACTCTTTCGATGCGGCGATTGCTCCTTGAAAACACCTCAATCTTTAAAGGGAGTGCTTTAAATCACTTTCCCTTCTGTTCCTATTCTCCTTTAAAAAGGAATCTGGAATCGTTCAATGCACCTAATTTTAAAGCAAATTCAGCAACTTACCAAGATCATGAAAGAAAAAGCCACAAACTTCATAAGTAAACTGTGTCTTCCATCTGTTTTTCTCAACAGATATAATCAGTAGGATTTGTCCTGCCCAACTCAATTTGAGAGAAACTGCTAAATACCTAGAAGTTAGTCCACTTCCAAGGATCCACCTTTCACTTTGGACATTGGAGACTATAAACCATAGTGAAAAATCTATTGATAAAATATATCCCCAGAGAGTTCAGCAGAAAGTTGGTAGCAAAGCAATGTCTTTTCAAAAGGGCTATGCAATTGAACTCAACTCGGCAACTCTACTGGGCAATCTGACCGACTACTCAATATTTTCTACAGGAAAAAGGTTTCCTTTCAGTTACTGAAATTAGAGTCTTAGACCTTCAAACTTCAAAAAAGCTTGTTTCGAGTCTTTGGGTATGCAACATACACAATTTGCTTAGTGTGCATGACATTTAAGTATAATTCCAAAAAACTCCAAAAACCTGTTTTTTGTATTATTTTTCCACACGCAAACCATGACGCCGATTTATAATACCCCAAAAGTGATGATGGTGTAGTTGTTGTCATGATGATCTTAGAAATTATTACTGCTCTAGATCTACTGAGCTCGGAATGCTTCATTCTAGCACTCCAACATTAAGAGTCAGCAGATAGAAATTCTCGGGCTGATGAAAACTGCAAGTAAAAGCTATATCTATAGATTTTTATTTGTATTGTTTCCTTTATAGTAACAATGCTAGAGAAAAATGCAACTTTCGAGTTTGCTAGCTGCCTACTCTCTCTCTCTCTACCTGCACTCTAACACTCATGATTATTCCCCATATGCTGAATCAGCCAATCACAATTTAAAGTGTGCGAGCTAAATCATATCACCTCCAATATCTCAAAGTATATGTTCCTAATGCCTATTCTTCATAGGCTAAAGACGTTGGATCAGCCGACCATTATCTATCTATAATATAGGAGTAGAAAGCCAATTCAGCTATCCATCTAACAACCAAGAAACTAATGACACAACATACCTGGTGTAATCTTTGGCCTCTTTTTGGTTCGAAGGCTTGCAATGGCAATTGAGTTTACATCACTGCTTCTCCGTTTCCTGCTTTTGGAAACCTTCTCAACGTACTGTGCTTTTTCTTCGATGGTTATTCGTGCATATCAATTTTTTTTGTAAGTACCTTTTCTCTGCATGTAATACAATAGTTTCCATTTTTTTACGGGCCACGAGATAAAAACCAATTGGATTATTAATTTTTCAAAAGTACATGGAGATATAAGATAACATAACCTTCTCTTTCCATCTGGTACTACATGCTAAACTCTTCCAGGTGGTTTGCTTCCAGATGCGACACATATACCCAAATACTAAGACACACCTGCAAGTCAAACACAAAACATGTGAAATGTGAGGCAGTAGATGTCAGTGGCGTAGTATCTAACAATAACCAAGTCTGACACTGCCTTGGAATGTTACACATGCCAATACCATGGTATAGATCTAACATGGTGGGGAGTATCTGCACTACTGTAAATGCTGCAGGCTCTCAAGGCCATAATAACAAATCATTGGCCTACCTATTAAAGCATGCAAGGTAATCTGTTATTTTTTAGTTTAAGGAGGTTCCTTTTATTGATGATCAGTATGCCAGGTTTCCAAGGAAGTTGAAGCCGTCTTCCAAAATATGGAAACAAGAATTTTCCCTAACCTTCACCAACCAAAGTAGGAAACTGGGCCTAAAATAGGACCGTGATAGAGAACGCTAGGCCTAGTTTGATTGTTTTCAGTTATAGTTTTGGTGCCATTAAAGTTAAGCACTTTTCTTTTTTGTTTCTGGAATGATTTTGATGCAGGCTAATTGAGAACTTTCAAATCTTTACCCCTAATAAGAAATGAAAATTGGGAATGATTAAGTTGAAGAAGCTACAATGATACAGAACATTCACTTAAACAAAACATAGAATTGAAAGCTAGAAAAGAAGTAGTAACTGAAAGGAGTATCCTTTAATGCATTTTGAATGCTGCTGATCTACGATGACTGCGTTAGATACTATTCACGTCAATCTCCTTCTAAATGCCAAAAGAAGCAAAATAAGTTTTTTTTTTAATTTTCATCAAAATTAATTATAAAGCTTTTTACCTTTTCAGTTTATGTTTCTTAGATTTACATAATAGTTGCTCTTTCCTGGTTTAACAAGTTTAAGTGATGGAAAAAGATAGTCGGATCATCTTTTTGTAAAGGTTCTAAGCAGGCCAACATAATTGTACAAGTGTAGTAGACGCATAGAGGGGCTGCAACGGATGTTGTGTAATTGGTTCTTGTTGACTTTACGTTTTGCAGTGATTGCAAATGGACTTTGTAAGCAGTTGTGTGTGAAATATTTTCCTCAGCTTGTCGTTGTTGCTGGTGTGGTTGAACCAAGCTCCAGAAAGGATTCAGTGGAAATTGGATCTAGCACACGTATGGAATGGGAAGTTCTTGAAAGAGACCACAGAGCCTATGCTTGTCTATTCCAAGCTCTTAAAGCATTTGCAGTTACCGATTGCATAGCAGATACAGTCAATGCTTCCAGCACGGACAGGTATCCGGATGAAAGTATTGCAAATACTCTGGATCTAAGGGAGAGATTTCTATGGGGTTATTGCTATTGGTCAAGCAAAGGTCAAAGTGATCCTGATGTTCCTGAGAGTTTGATATATGGATTGAATGCCAGTTTTTGTATCATTACTGAGATCAACATTAAGCCTTTCTGGGTAATTGTTTTTCCTTCCATTGATCTTTTGTATTTTTTCATGTGGTTTAACATACATAGTTGATGTCAAGATGTATGTTATGTGCAGCCTATTTTCAGCCAGGCCTTCCAATATGCTCAACAAAGTGTCTGCGATTTCGAGTGGGTTATCTTAAATCCTCTACTGATGTCAAGAGTAATCTTGTGCAATTTCAAACGGAACAATGGGTTGATGACAAGTTTATATGGACATACACTTCACAAGAGTTCCCAATGGCTCAGGTGAGCATACACACTACATGTATAAAATAATATGTACAAGTGTGCCTATCAAGAATGACACTAATATGTACGATACAATCAGCTCCCGCAAGCGACCCGTACATTATCTAAACATTTGCTTCACTTAATTTAATTTTATCTATTTCGTAACCATTTATAATTAGAATTTAACCACTCAAAAGCATGTGATCAGTTTAGAACTTCCAGACTTGAACAATGACATAGAATGTGCTTCAATTTTTTGCTTTTATGTATCTCGTCAAAGTACTTCACGTCATATGCTAATTGATTTTATTTTAGGTATGAAATTTATGTTCTCTTTTATGTTTTGGTTTTTCTTTCTAGCAGTCAATCAGTTAATTTGCCACTTTTTATGCGAATCCATTTTTTTGTATCTTATTGCACGAGTAGAACATGATATGAAAAATGAATGTCTCAATACATGATACTTATTTCGGCTTCAGTTTTCAATCATGTGTAAAGTTCTATGGTTGCAGAGATTCTTCAGTCCCACAAGTAAGTTATCTTCTATTACATTATCTTAGTTCACGGGAGCCTATCAAAGTTTGAACTTTAGGGAGCTAATGGGACTGTAGCCGAGCTGTTACAGCCACCAAGCATGACGACATTAATCAGCAATTGTAAGAGCAATCACAAAAATATGATAAGTGTAACTATCCTTTTCCGGGATTGTGCATTACTAAGGTATTATGAGACTATTATCGCATATTAACATCTAAGTTGTTAGTCAAGGGAGCTGAAAATGCTAAGGTAGGTGGGAAAAGATAATATCTTTGATATTTTTGATGTGATTGGTTTGTACAACATGATAGTGCCTAAAATGTTGTTGATTTTATTTAGGGTCTAACTGCGTAAAAATGCAAAAAAAAATACCAATCTTTTGAAGCCCAAATGAATTAGGCCGCTTCTAAGTAGCAAACAAAGGCTACTAACATTTGTGCCCAGATCCTAGCCTTCAGAGCTAGGGACACTCAATTTTAAAGCGTGGCAGGCGGAGAAGTCAAAACTTCAACACAGTATGATGCCTTGAAATTACTCTCAGTTTCATTGAAAACATGAAAACCCTAAACAGTCAAATATTGTCTTCTCCTTGGACATGACTTCAGCAAAAGATTAGTACAAATTGGTAGTGGAAGTCATTGGAGGGCAAGTAAGAGACTTATCATTGTATGGTAAGCTATCAGTTTTGTAAAGAGCAGTGCTATACTGACAAAAACAAATTGATCAAAAAGTGTTAGTACCCGATAGGGTACATGAGTGAAAATATTAAGAACAGAGCTTGAAAAGAAGTCTGTCGACTCCGTTTGACAAATTTTTTTATTTTTTTTATTTTCAGTTTCCAGAAAAAAAAAATTAAAGAGCAATTTAATTTTTTTTTTTACAAAAACAAGTGGGTGTTTGATAACCCATTTTTTTTTTTGAGTTTTTTTTGTGGTGGTTTGCGCTGGCAGTGGCCAACGGTGGTGGTGGCCGGCGGTGGCTAGTGGCTGCCTGCGGTGGTCACCGCCGGCCGCCGACGGTGGTCGCCGGCCACCTGCGATGGTCGCCGGCCACAGGCGATGGTCTCCGACGGCTGGAGGCAGTTGTCGGCGGTGGTCTCCGCCTGCCGACGGTGGCTGCCAGCTGTGGTGGTGGTGGTCTCAAAAAAAAAAAACCAACACTGAAAAAAAAACCAGTTTTTAGAGTTTTTAAAAACAGCCTTGATTTAAAAATTAGGTTTTTAAACTGAAGGGAAAAAAAAGGAAAATATTTACCAAACGCAACTTTTTTTTCCAGTTTCTAAAACTGGAAAAAAAAAAATTGGTGTCAAACAAGGCCTTAGTAAGCAACTATTGCGTCAGTTTGAGCACTGAAGCACCAATGAATCGCTAAGGCACTATCTAACGCTCCTCCAGAGTTAGGCTCATGGATTATTTAGACAATTAGCCACTCTTTGATTATGTTTTTAAGACCAACGATTATTTTTAGTGGAATCTTGGAAAATTATTGACGATTGAGCCATGATAATGGGATTTCGACCCTACCTTCATTTATGCATACATAAGCTCCATTTTTGTGACACCCCCAACCCTAGTGATGTCACCAGAGCCAGGTCATCAGTCATGACTACATTATAAACCCTGTCGATGCAGAGCAATTCTAAAAACATCCTTGAACATACATAAGGTTTCACAAAAAGCCATCCTTACAAAAAAATTTCATCGTAAAGCTCAACATGAGCACAGTGAAAATATTTACACAAAATGTCTAGTTCCCAAAATGCGCATATCGCCGTCTTACTTTTCGGTTTATTCATTAAGCGCTTTCTCCTTCCCTTTCCTCGAAGTTTCCCCTACTTTACCCTGACTGCCTGAAACATTATAGGTAAGGAATGAGCGCAAATCGCCCAGTAAAGATAATACGAGGAACAATGCAGACAATGAAGTAACAGCCTTGGGAGAAATGATAATCAATCTCAATGATATTAAGAAATCCAGAATTTCAAAGGATGACACAACATCAATTCAATGGATCAAGCAACATATTTTCTTTTCTTTTAGTCAGACTAAGCGGCTTTAAGGCCCAACAGAACAACTTATCACCACATTTAAAGGACTGGACCGACCGAACTGACTGACTGGACCGACCGAACTGACTGACCGACTACAATGCACGTGAACACTAAATCGCCAAATTAAACATCAATGAAATATAAGCCATTAAAATCACAATGTCATAATAAAGTCAAATGTAATGCAGACACCGACCGGACTAACGGGACTCAATCGACACGACTGACTCGAACCGCGCGCCCTACATCCTATTTGCCGGTCATTATATTTCACTGGCCCTCCTATGACATAATGTCCCATGCTCTAGGATGTTCATCTCAGTCTCAGAAAAATAAAAGAGACAGCAAGCATAAGAAGGGAACTCACAAAGAGTTGTTCGTCCCCAAACCACGTTATCGTCAAAGCACATAATACAACAATTGAACGGACTAAGGGAACTGAGTTCACCCCATGTCCTCAATTCAATAAACCACTCAACAAGAAAATTCAGTCAAGTATACGACCGAGGTTCAACAAGATAACTCGAAATCATCACTAACGCACACAAAGTAGACTAGGAAACAAGCTAGTCGAAAACCACAACAATATTTCAAGTACGAGAGGCACATGCACAACAACCACCGATACTTCATATTCACCATAAAACGTTCATCATACTTCACCCTAACAATGATGGGTATGCCACGAGGAACAATTTCGTAGTATGCAAAGAGCCGTACTATCCTTACCTGGCTGGCTTTTAGCCGACGAGCTTAATAATTTTAAACCGCCGCGAGCAGGGTCACCTATTCAAATAAGATCTCACTCATTAGCCACTAACCATCATAATATAAAATTATTCTACTTTCATCTTATGTTATTTACAGTGTTCTATAGCGGTCGGTTACTTCGACCTAACAGTCAGGTCTTTAACCTAACCGAGCACCACACTAGTGCTGATACCTTTCATTTAGGAATTTTCATCCCATTCCCCGCTTCTTATTATTTTAGAATGATCAATTAAGGCATTCGTGAAGTTCGGAGTTCATGCGGTAAAATTACCAAAATACCCTCCGTCTAGTGGCAAATTACCAAAATGCCCTCGGGGTCCACTCTCACTCCCATCACCTCAAATCAACTTCAAAACAACCTTACAGGTGTTTTACCGCCCTTTCCAGACTAAAATTCCTTCAAAAAATTCTACCAGAAAATTACCAAAATACCCCTCTCCGGTGACAATTTACTAAAATGCCCCCACGAGGGTTCCCGCACCAAACAAATCTCAAAGGCGCTTAAAAATGTTATCTTTACCCTCTCAAAGTCATTCTCAAGCTAAAAAGTATTTTAGAAAATTTTCGTCTGAAAATCCTGGACCGGTGCCCGGACCGAGCGCTTAAAAGCCTGTTCGGCGAAAAAATAGTAAATGACCTCAGAATGGCCCAAAATCTTGGGAAATAAACTTCTCAACATCCTAAAATCCCCATAAATTTTTTGCGCCAAAACGTGCTCGTTTGATATTTTAAATTACACTATAAAGTTTCACGGTTTCCCATATCGGTTAACCCCTTTCCAGCCCTCAGAAAAATCTGAAATTTCTCCCTGATATAGATCTCCTAAAAATAACTGGGGTCCTTTTTCTGTACTTTGGCTAAATCTAGCTCTAGCCATTTTTTTAAAATTCATGAAAATCTGCCCACATGAATTTCTAGTATTAGCGACGATTTCAGTCACTATTTGGATCAAACCACACACTAAAACACATTTTTCACACATAGACTTCATCTTCTTCATGTGACTGAGACACGGCCATCCCACACACTCACTTCCTTCCACTGCTACCCATCCATATACCCTCTAATAAACTCAATACAACACTTTAACACACATATTAACATCTATACATACTCTTACAACATGCACGATCACACGCAGACTTACTCGAACACACACGCGCGTAGTCGGCACACACCCACTATCAACACACACTTGCACCCAAAAACACCCAACAATCCCTCGACAACCCACTGAAACTCACCCTCCTTTATTCTTATTCAATTTAACACAATCAACCTTCGGATTATACCTACAAACACCCTGTCGCAGCCATGAACCAAAACCCAGCAACCCACTTTTCACGCATCTGCCTACCTAAACACACGAGTTAACCCACTTTTGCCCACACCCAAAGCCCTTAAACCCACTATAATATGCCAGTATACACACACACAGAACCACCGCAAGCTGCACCGCACCCAAACACACACACACATGAACCCACACACTGCCGTAAACTCACACATACCCCTAAATTTTTACACCCAAAATTGAAACACATCCAGTTTATGGCAACTAGGTGAAGATTCACCTTAAGAGAATCCAGGTCAGATTCTTCCCGCGTGTCTTCTCTCTGTGCTCTGTTTCTATTTCTTCCCTTCTTTTGTTTCCTCTGTTTTTTCTTTCTTCTTCTCTGTTCTTGGTTTTGCTTTTGCTTTTTGTTCTCTTTTCCCTCTCTTTGTGCACCCGAAATTCAACCACCCATTATTAAAATTTTTCACTTTCACTTAGTCACCACCCTAGCATGAGGTGGCAACCAGAAACCAATTCCCTTGAACACTTGGCAGATGGGAAAGGTTTTTGAAATTTATGAATTGACCCCAATGGTTTTTCATATTTATAAAATGACCCCTAAACTATTAAAAATTTACGCTTAAGCCCCAAAACTACACTAACACCTCTTCCCACGACCTGCCACTTAATTAACGCCAATATGACGTTACTCAATAAAATAATTCCCATTAATAAATCAACTTAGCGCTAATTTTTTTTTTATACGTTCGGGGTATCACAATTTTAGACTGAGGCAATAGATGCCTCTTATTCACGACATTATCACCATACGACCCTTCTCTGCTTTCAGTGTCTATGCTACATAAGTTTGTCACAGAACCTTCTTGCTGCTACCTTCATTGACTCCAATTCTGCTTTTTCTTTTATTTCCTCACTTAATCTGTATTTAGTCCTTTCAGCATCGATCTTTCTCCCTTGTTTTACTCCTTAAAAGACTTTGTCATTTGATGCAAGCTGCACATTTGAACATAAATTTGAAAAATGGAAGTGAGAGGCAATCTTAAAGTAGATAGCAATGGCCAAGAGATCTTTCTGGTGGACAAGGTATACCTTGCATAGCTGTCTCTTGTTCTCACCCCTTTTACTCATACTCTAGTCTGGATGAGAGCCATACCATTGTTCAGTAGTTATTCATTCTCTAGTTGCAAACTTTCTTTGGGAAATAAACTCCTGCTGCCTCACTATTTCTCCACTTTTGATGCTTCAAGTTTTATATTTGTCATGCTTCTAAAGCATAACTTTTCCAACCTTTGCAACCTTTTCCAACATTGTGTAGCTAAGAATTCACCCCAAAATAGTCATTTTGCCAAATGCCTAAACCTTCAGGGGCATTTCCCTGGCCTAAGAATTCACACCAAAATAGGCATTTTGCAAAACATCTAGAGACATCTTCTTACGTCAATCCTCTAAACTAGGACTAATGAGCAAATTCCCTACAAGCACTGGGTAAGACAGTTTGGAAAGTGTTCTTAAATCCTCTTTTATGTATGCCTACCCCACGTACCAATAATAATTAGCAAATGGCATTTCCTTGGTAAGGAATTCACACCAAAATAGGCATTTTGCAAAACATCTAGACGTCAATCCTCTAAACAAGTATAAATGAGCAAATTTCCTGCAAACACTAGGTAAGACAGTTTGGAAAGTGTTCTTAAATCCTCTTTTACATACGCCTATCCTACGTACCAATAATAATTAGCAAATACCTTGTTTTCTCCACCCAAGGCATAATGGCAAGCAACACATTTATAAGCTCTTTGAATTGTCTGTTCTCTGTGATGCTGAGATTGCCATTATTGTCCTATCTACTCGCGGCCGCCTTTACGTATATGCCAACAACAGGTATATGTATGCCATTACTACCGTATATCACTCACATCTAAGAGTTTTGTGCCTTTGACATTTGATCCGATTCAGATCCACTCTTAACACAATTCCTGGCATGCCATTAATATCATTTCCATTCCCTACTACACATCATCCCTTTAGTGGCATTTCGCTGGCCTAAGAATTCACCCCAAAATATGCATTCTTTTAAACACCTAAAGACATTCTGACGTCAATCTTCCAAACCAAATTCCCTGCAAGCACTGGGTACTGGGTAGGACAGCTTGGAAATGGTTCTAAATCCTCTACGCCTATCCTATATGTACCAATGGTAATTAGCAATTCCCTTTTATTTTCTCCACCCAATGCTTCTCAAAAGCAGATATGTAATCTGTATTGTCATTTGTCTGTGATTGGGTAACACAAAATGATGATTTGGAAAAAAATCGAGACACACGTGACATGCTTAGAATGTGCATACTAACACAGTATGCTATTGCATAATATCAAACACCTTGCATGCAATGGTCAAAGGGGAAGAAAGCATGAAGCCCTTTTATTAAGGAAAGACGTGTAGGAGACACATAAGGAGAGAATAAATCAGAATGTCCATTCGTAGAATTGAAATTACTGGATTGAAGTATGTCATACGTATGCACATATGTAAATCATGATCATATGATCTGTTGATGAGAGACTCGCGGTGGTGGTAAAGGATGCAATCATGTGTGTATAGTAATGAAATGCATCATAGATAAATGACATGGAAGAGCAGAATGCATAATTGCAGAAGAATCAAAAGGGAGAATAGAGTATTTTTGTTCATTGAGCCATGAAATAGAATTCTGTAAATGAAAAAATCTGACCTGCAGATGATGCATGGGAGGAAGTCTTGTAGGAAGAACTTTGAAGTAGGGAAAGCAGGAATCGTTTGATGTGAGATTTGCCATTTAAGGATGTCCTTGTTGAGGCAGCAGCAGATGTGTGCGAGGAGGGAGAGAGCCTGGCGAAGGAGAAGCACCATTTTTTGTTTGAAACTATGGCACCGTTTAGAGTTGGCGTGAGCGGGTTGCAGGATGTTTCTCTGGTTTTGAAAACAGGTGGGCAGTTGGTATTATGGAGTATTTCAGAGGGTATTTTAGTGATAGAAATGTGTAGAAACATGTCTAAACACATTAGGCTTTTAAGGTCGAGAGATAAGGGCAAAATTCTAGAACCAATTGATTTTGGCTGTAATTAAAACAAAAAAAATGGCTTTGAGACCTTAACATCTTATAATGCTACCCCATAATTATCGCCAGAATAGGAAAACACTAGGACAAGGAACTGAGTTGGATCACTACTCGTGACCATTTAGCTGTAATGAAGAAATTAAAGTGATGAGAACAATTTACAGTGAAAGTAAGAGATCATGAAGCATATTGGTTTACAATTTATTGAAAATTAAAAGCTACTATGAAATTTGAAAAGTGAAGAAAAATGGTTTTAAAGTTAAAAAAAAATTGTGTGACGAAATGAAAGACGTCCAAGTAACATATGATTTGATTTTATATTCTACTCCATAATTAGATTTGGGAAAATACAAAAAAAAAAAGGCAATGAAATAGATTGATCAAATTCCTTTCTAGTGTTGGTTAAGTTTGGTTATCCTACACAGAAGCAACAGTGATCCCTCAATGTTTTGTATTAAGTAAGTTAAATCTGAGAGGTTTCGAAAATAACAAATCCTATTTAATAAGCAAAATATTAACTAGTACACTAAAGAAGAATGGATCCGTTAAGGTTTGTTCGAAACCAATTCTTTTAGAGTTTGGATTTCAGATTTGGAATTGGATTTGCAATTCAATTCACTTTTTTTTGTTTGCAATGAAAGGGAATTCAAATCACGGAATTCCAATTTTGTATTTGGAGAACAAAGGAAATAGAAAGGTAATAAACTTTTAGACAATTATATCATTGACTTACGATGAAAAATAAATTATGGCAAGTGGTTTCAAGTGTACTAGTGCCACCACATCTTAGTGGTTGTGGTGGCAGGAGCACTGCACGGGGTAGCAACATCGACAATGGAAGTGGTGGGGTGGTCAAGTGATAATAATGATGGTGGTGGTGGCATTGAGGTGTAACAGGCATAGTTATGAATACCGTACCGGAGTGCGTACAATTTTTTTCACGAAATGGTACGTACCGATACCGGTACCGTCTCGATACCATCTCAAAATTTTCATCAATACTATACATATGAAATATTCATTCATTGGTGAACAAGCAATATATTACATATATTTTTTTTTACGCACCGCTCCTCTAGAATAAAATGTTTGTCCTATAAAACATGAAGTATCTTAGGTTTCAAATAAACTATTGGTTCCCAAATAAGTTGTTTATCCCACCTTTTTCGACGATCTCGTTTGTAAATTCTTGTATATGAATAAACTGTTTGTTCAATAGTGACATTTTTGGGTTCAAGAATAAGTTGCTTTTCTGGGTGTGCGCACCCGCGCATGTGTAAAGCAGTACATTATGCAGATGAAAGAATATAATCAAAACTTCCAGGTCTGAAGTACATCAAAGCTATGTGAAGATTGAATTATCAGGAAAGATTTTGTAAATTGTAATGAATATTATGAGAAAGAGGTTTTGATTGGTATATAATAGAACTTATAGTGTTTTTCTATTTAGTCTTTATTTAATTTACAAATTTTCTAATAAAATATGTCACTTTTACATCTTTTAAGGGATCGGTACAAAAATCACTACCTTGGCTGGTACGTAGTTCTCGGTCGGTATGACATGTACCAGCCGATACAACCGGTACAGAGCGGTATTTTAACCGATACAAAATATAAGGGATACAGTACCAGTAAAAGGCGTACGTACCGGCCGTACCGGCCGGTACCAGTACGGTATTGATAACTACGGTAACAGGGTGTAACTGGTGGTCGTCAACTGACGCCAATGGTGATGCCGGTGGCAAAAGTGGTGGCGGCAGTAGTGACGACAGTAACGGTGGTGCAGTAGTGGTGGTGATGGTGGTGGTGGTGCCAGTAGTGGTGGTGACGATTGTAGTTGTGGCAGTACAAACAGTGGTGGTGGTGATAACGGTGGTAGTTGTGGCAGTAGTGGTGGCGACGGTGGTAGTTGTGGCAGTAGTGGTGGGGGGATACAGTGGCGGTGGTGGTGGTAGTAGTGGTGATGGTGGCAGTAGTGGTGTTGGTGGTGACAGTAGTGGCAGCTACAGTGGTAGTTGTGGCTCTTTTGGCAGTGTTGGCGATGACGGTAGTAGTGGCGGTGGCAATAGTGTTAGCGGTGGTTGTGGCGGCAGTGACAGTGATAATGGTGGCGGCGTGGTGGTGGCAGTGGTGGTAGTGGTGGTGGCACAACGGTGATGGTGACGACAGTAGTGGTGGTGGCGGCGGTAGTGTTAGCAGTGGTTGTGACGGCAGCGACAATAGTAATGATGGCGGCTTGGTGGTGGCAACGACGGTGGTGGTGGCGACGGTGGTGGTGGCGGTGGTGGTGATGGTGGCAGTAGTGTTGGAATTAGTGGTGCCAGTGGTGGTGGTGGTAGCAGTAATAGTGCCGATGGTGGTAGTAAAAATGGTGTGGCGGTAGCGGCAATGAAGATGGTAGTTGTTGGTTCATTATTGAGGATATCCAGAAAAAAGGGTAAGATAGGTAAATAATTACTTTTAATTCAAGTAAATCGAAATTCTATGAAATCCGACCATTTTTCATCTAATTTCACACTATAGAAACAAATCCAGTCAAATTCCATGAATTCCAATTCCTTTTTTTAATATTCCAAACAACAAAATTTGAGGATTTGAAATGAAATTCTATCAATTTCATGGTTCCAAACACACTCTTAGTTAAATTTTCACATAGATAGGAGATGGAGATGGCATGAAGGAAATTGGTTTTCACTTGATGTATAAAGGTTCAAACAAAACTTCTATGGTGTGAAAAAAAAAGGAAATGTAATAAAACATGGAATATAATGAATAAGTAAAAACATAAAAAAGAAAAGATGTAGTATAAGAAAACAAACTAAACTGTTATTGGAAGACATCATATTCCAATAACCAATTAAAAGTATCCTAGGAGTGTACCATGTTTCAGGACCTAAGCTAAAATCAGGTGAAGTTGCAAAATGAATGACTAAATAAACATGAAGGGGAAAAGGCATTCATGTTTATGTTTGATAGCAAACTACAGATATTACGTAGAACAGATAAAGAAATACTCCACTATTTACTAACGTAGAGATTAAAAAACAGTAAGACATTCATCTGCCATTAAGTAATTATATATATATATATATATATATATATATATACACACACACACACCATTTAAATTGTCAAAAAGATACACGGCGATCGGGGCCTAACGTGGTGCGGGAGGCAAAATCTTGGGCTGCCGATGAGATGGTGGTGACGTTGGGGGGTGGTGGTGACGGTGTGGATGTTGGTTATGGGCAGGCGGCGGCGGCTGGCATACAGCGGTGGTGGCTAGGGGAAAAGAAATGGAAATTAGGGTTATTAATTTTAAAGAAAATGTCTGCTTTACCCTTAATAAAGTAGCACATGAGAGTTTTAAAGAAGAGAATAACTGTCTTTCATGCTAATTGCCATAGAAAAGTTTTCTATGACATAAAAAGGTTGTCTTCAAGTTAGGTGGATTGAAAGTACCCCTTCATTGCCTTAATTCCAAAGAAGCTATAACCAGAAACTTCCACGAATTTTCGATCAATCAGTCTTTGTAATGTTATTTACAAGATCATCTCTAAGGTCCTTGTTACAAGAATGTCACCTATCATGCAAGAAGTTGTTTCCCTTTCCTAAAATGCATTTATTTATGGGCGCAGCCTCTCTAATAACGTCTTACTGGCGCAAGAACTTACGGCCTGTGTCTAGCGATGGAATTCATTGTTTGATAGGTAGAGTGTGTTTGAATGAGATATTTCAAGTAGAGATTTCAATGAGGAATTTGGGATGCTAAAATCCCTAGTTGAAGTAACCACTTAGAGTGCGTTTAGATAAAGTAATTGAACTGAGAATTTTGAAATACATTGTATAAGATGGATTTACTAAATTCTTGAAGGGATTTGGAAAGGAAATTTGGTGTGCTAAAATCCCCTCTAGAAATAACTAGTCCAGACTAGTTATTTATCAAATCCCTTCTACATAAAGAGTCTCCATTATTTTAGATAACTTCTTCCATATAAAAAGAGATGTTCTCCCTCATTAATTTGTACCCATACAATATTAAATTATCTATGTTCAAATTTTCAAATGTAAATCCACATATGAAATACTTAATCTACAAAATCGTTCAAACACAATATTTGCAATTCCATAAATTTGTAAATAAACAAATTTCAAAATAAATGAATTTTAAAATATAAGGTAATTTGAAATTCTTCATCTAAACACACTCTTAAGACCAGTTTTTTGTTAAATCCGCAAGAAAACTACCTTTCACAATTCAAGTCTTTTTAATTTTGTGCAACATGTCTTTGTAATTTTGTAACAGTTCTTCACTTCCCTCCCCCCCCCCCCCCCACGTTTTTTAATCCCAACCGTCTACTTTTTATTTTTTGTTTTAACAATCTATTTATTATTCATTTATTTCATACTAATTATTGTCATGTAATACTAATCAAAATTGCCTAGCGCTACACACTACAATTTCTGAGATTTCAAAATACAAAGATTTAGAATGAAGGGATCATAAACTTCCTAGTATATTAAAATTCTTAAACACGCTCTTAGAGTAACTAATGCATCTCTTTTAAATTTGAAATGGTTCCATTTAAAAAAGGAAAGGATAAAATAGAAATAATTTAATGCTAATAAAGGGTGTTCTCGTGGCAAAAGAGAGATTGTCCGTGTAAGCAATGACATGTAATGTTTTGTCCCAAGAGAGAATGAGAGAGGGATAAAAAAAAAAAGCAGGCGAAAAGAGAGAAAAATGGTAAGTGAAGATTAAGTGCGCAAAAAGAAATAGAAAAAACATAAAATAAAAAAAAAAGATTAACGTAGAAAACATCCACATAATCTCTCTTAATTTGAAAAATGAATATTTTTCGTGAGACAGCCAAAAAAAAATGCTCAATTAATTAAGGACGGCAGTATATACATAAGGTACGTGTTCTAAGAACACTGCACATTATTCTCTTGGGCATTTCCTACTAATAATCGTATCGGCCGCCAATGATGGCCGTGATGGCAGCATTAGGAGGTGAAGGTTGCTGGGTTGACGGAGGTTAAGGAATAGCATCTTAAGAAGTGGAAATAACCTTCCCTTTTATCGAGTTACACAATTTTCTTTCTGATTTAACCTAAGATTACAAAAACGACCAAAGAGATAAATTGGGAAGTAATAATGTAATGATAACCACGAAAAAATACTACATATAGTACGGAGCACATGGTAAACCAGGTCAATGCTTGCAACAGAATTGCTCCTCTGCTATGGCCATATGGATGCCCAGTCCTACATGGAGCCGGGGCTGGAATGTATTGAGTGGTCTTGAACCAATGATCCTGACCATCTAAACCCATTGGATTACTGAGAATCCAACATTAGGGACATTGGACTCCAGCGAAGATGAAGGTCGTACTTGCAGCCAAGACGATACAGTGATTAACAGCATCCTGAAATTGAGCCTGTTCTGAATCAACAGTGAGTAGAACACTAAGGATAGGAGCTCCTACTTGATGCCGGCCAAGTTAGATTATAGAGATTCCAACTCCTCAGTCTAAAACTGTCCAACAAGAATCAAGATTGCTCAAAATGTGAAGAGAGCATGGTCGCCTGTAAAACCGGCCAGTCTTGGGGACGAAGACCAGTCAAACAGCCAAAAAAAAAAAGATACTTCAGAAGAAGTCTGACTGCAGCTGATCGAGTCTTGAAACACCCCAGGCATACGTAGCAGAAGTCCTCAAAAATGTCCTCTACCAGTGTCATCCTCATCTTCAGAATAAAAACAAATTGACAAAAATATCATGATCGTTTTTGGTAGATCCTCCTAAAGATTTTTGCACCTTCAAGTTCTGCATGGACTTCTCTCTCTGTCCTTATCCCCATTGGATTACTGGATAACCATCCATCATCGTCGCAGTGTATGTTGGGGTGAATGTCGTCAACATGTACAAGCATATCAGACTTGGCATCAAAATGATTCCTCATCTCAAGTGCCACTTCATGCACATCAGACTGTATAAATACCTGTTCAAGCAACAGTTAGCATATTCAGGCATATGTCACACAAAGATTACAAGCAAGGTCGCATAAGCAAATGGACAAAATGGTTAATGTTTATTACTAATGTTTGTATTCGTGGTTACAAGAAGTGTGTGACGAACGAAGAGGAGGGAAGAGGAGAGGGGGGATCTAATTTATAGAGGTGCGGGAAGAATAAATTAAGACAGATTTTGCCTCATATCAGATGGTTTCTTCCTATGTAAACCATCATTTACGATCAGACATATTGTTTGTGATTCTTATAAGCCTACCCTTAACCTAACTTTTCCTAAGGTAATGAGAGAAATAAAATGGTAAAAACTTTATTGTCGATTAAACATATATACTTTAACCAGCACAACATCTCCAGCCCTCGCACATCCGGAGGGGGGACAATCCCATAAATGAAAGTTTTGAATTGACTCAATTTGTATGGTTCAACACTTCAACTTCATTCAAAAATATACAAACGCATTACTTCCAATTAAGAACATGAACCCAAGCTACCGAAGGAGAACTCAAATGTCTAATGGAAGATAGCTACCCGAATAAACGAAGACTTTTTTTTTATTACGAAGGCTAATAAAGTATTAGACGACAAAAATGAAGATAAATCCCTGCAACTAGAGGGCATTATCCTGAAAAATTTATAACTGATCCAACGAATGAAGCCTGTGGGGAGCACATACCTGTCCTCTAGGCGCTAAACTATCCACAATAGAATCCACTAAAGGCTTCTGCACGACCCTCCTTTTACGATACCTTTTCTTGAAATGAGGGTCAGGGCACTGCATATATAAGCCAATAAATACTGAATTTCAAGCAACAATCATTGAGCCAACTGTGCGGACAAAACTTTGAGAAGATCCTCTGTCATATAGTGCACTCACCAGTATGGACACTAGCTCCAAAGGGCCAGGATATGTGGATACCAGTTGTTTGAAAGAAACCATGGCATTTGCAAACATGAAATGACTGCATACACACGAATCCTTAACCTAATAAAAACAATGTTCCTTTTTAAACTGAAAGAATGATCCTTAACCTTACATATTACTCAGTGCCAGCTCGTCTACCCATTTCTCAGCACGTTTCACCAACTGCACAAGGAAAAGAAACTGTTACTGCAAGACCAAGCCACAGTGAGATATATAATACATCAAGCCAATCAGATGAGTTCTCAGGAGCATTTGGAAGTAATTCAAGGTACTCGTGGCCGTACTTTTTGCCGTATTTCCAGGCCCAAATAATTCTTGGAGCTAGGATTTCTTTTAGCAAGCCACAAGAGGAATCTGCCACTACCTGAGATTCATTACTGTCAAAAGGATGTTTGAAATTTAAGTTTCCATATCTGTCTATCCAACAAGCTAAATTAGTTCACTTTGTCAATAAGCAAGAATTACAAGCTAGAGCAAAGTTAGTTGCCTCATATAGTTCACAACACATGTACCAAAAATAAGATACTAGTTGATCCCACCAAGTATTTATCTTGGAATGTTATACAGAAAGATGAATAGAGATAGTGCTTGGTCTTAAGAATCCAAATGCTGGATTGTGAAAAATTCACAATAGAAGAGAAGGTTGTCCTTGTGTCCACTCATCGAAAGTGGCTACATGGATTATTCTATCCTCTATTTTCTAAATAAAGGAGCAGCGTTGGGAGATACAAGAGAAAAAGACACTTGTATGTCAAACACTTGTATTTGACATACAGTCTCATTGACTTACAATTTTAGAAGTTACAGCAGTACTTGTATCACTTATGAACAATGAGTAAAATCTATTACTATTTAATATCCTCTACAAGGACCAACCCAACACGTTCAGAGCCAGAAATTGAAGTCTTCCCTTACCATCAACAATAATGGACGAGGCCTGCAAATTTCCAGCCTAGGCTGTCCAAGTCCAAGCTAGCTCTGCCTAAATTGAGAAGTTATTTCACATTCTACAGCACCTTTTTCTAGTAAACAAAAAGTTGAATTAGGGTATTGTAGTTTCCTTCCCGTTTCTATGCTTTCAATTGCTTTCAAATGAAATGATTAAAACTCACCACTAAAAGGTATGATGCATGTAGCCACAATGAGCCAAATGCAATTAGACTCTTAAGTATGAGGTTTGTTCCATACCAGGGAGGACATATTATGGAGAAGGTGGCAGTTAGCAGGCTTCATGGGTATATGTTAGACGGAGGCAGAGACGGCGGCCTGGAAAGGGCACATATGGCTTGTGGAGGAGAATTGCAGATGGCTGGTCAGATTTCTTGAAGTTCATTTTTTCTGGTGTGGGTTTTGAAGTGATGAGTAGCATGGAGGAAAACCATTCTGCTCAAGTGTCCCAGATTTGTGTACTAGTCTATGTTACTTGGACTTGGTATGAATGTCCGGGTCAAATACGTGTCCAAGTGTCGGATTCGTCTAATTTTTAATACACACAACAGAGGGACACGGCAAAATGTTCATATCTCTCATTACATTTTAGTTATTTCCAGGGTACAATGGTGTTTTATGTGGAGCGCAAGGTTTTAATTGAGAGCTTGTCTCATCTCAAAGCAATAACAAATGAAAGAAACACTACAACATGTTGTTCTATGTGGCATATCCTATGAGATGTGTCAGACACATTCCATGCCCAGGTTTAACATAGCTCATCAAAAAGGATTATGAAATTTGTCTTATGTCACACTTGTTATATGTTCAATAAAGTAAGAAAAAAAGCATGGCCAGCTAGTCGTCATTAACAAGTCCACCGATAAATATCTACTACCTCAACAACTTCAATTACTCGAAACATAGGTAGATAGAATTGAGATATAGCTACTTCTGCATGGGTTTTGTTTCTACTCAAGTATAATTTCAATAGTGAATAACAAGAAAATAAAGTATATTTCACTTCAGATAAAAATGCACAAGAGCATGACATGGTTTCAAACAATGAGGCACTTTGCAAACATTGAGGCACTTGCTGGATCTGAAAGGAGACACTAGGGCTGAAAACGAGGAATAATCTCACTTCAGATTCTCAAATTTAAACAATAGTTGGTTATCTATATGATCCAGTATGCACATAATCTGCAACACCCAACTGTATGACATACTGATTTACTCGCATTCCTGAACAATTCATCGGAAATCAATCAAGTGATTAAAAATTAGTCAGTTTTTTTTATCTATTACAGGCACGTTTTCTATTTTGTCGCCTACCACTCCCTATATCCACCATGAGAGGCAATGTCGAGTCCTTGAATACTTCATTCCAGTCTGGCACTTGCGTTGGAATCTACAAATCAAGGAATTTGTACACTTTGAAGTCAACAAACTGGTAAAATATCAGAAAAAAGTGATCAACCTAGTAAACAGTAACTGTTGTATGATACAACACCCTTCAAACATTGGAATGGAATGCTAGCTAGCAACCAAAACGTAAAGAGTGATGTTAGCATAGTAGTATGGAGCAAAATGAATAGAGAATTGAGCATAAGGATATATGAAAGTCATGGATTTGAGAACTGGAAACGGTCGCCGTAAATCCCCTCCACCCTGCAACAGCCCGAGCCTAGAACACTTGGCCAAGAGTGGATCAGGCATGTTAATTGACCACCTTGATTTTTGGAGTATAGAATTTTTTTACTAGTAATTTATTCATAAATTTGGATTTATGGTGCATTAAGCAGAGATGACCACCATACTCTCTTGAAATTTCTACACTAGTATGTTTGACCACTTCAGCCATCACTCGTGGCTCTGCCACCGACTGGGGCAGCCTCTTATACATACTCCAATTACTCCATAATGTTTGCGCAGTTGAACTTAGTGCAAATTTAGAAGATATAACTAGAACATCTGGACATTCGAAATGAACTCCACTAACTTATTATACTAGTTTCGTTGTTTGAACATGTAAGCCTCTGCTTTAGTCATTTATCTGACTTATCAAACACAACTCATTAGAGTTCTAGAGAAAGATATAGAGAGAGAGTTACCAAAAGAGAAGATTTGAGAGGGTTGACATGCTGCCGAATCCGAACACCCAATTCCTGGAAACACCACATCACAAAAACAGCGTCTATCAACTATTAAGCCACAAAACACAAAATCTAAACCAGATTTTAACAGTTTAAGTATTGGTTCGTGGGTATACATAATCAGGGAGATTGAGGTCTGCGTACTCCAAGGCAACGAGTTCGGGGCTTCGAACTGATCGACTCAGTCCAGAAGCAGGGATTGCTGCGCAATACCGCCGAAGCTGATGATGAAGACGATGAGGCATGTGTGCGACTGAGATTTTGGGTTTGCGAATTGGGTTTGAGAAGAAGGTGGGAGACGAAATGAAGAGTGTTGAGCACAGAGCCTCTCGTGCCCTGGGCATGGCGGCATACAGGGAACCCATTAACCCTGTTTTCTCGCTCGCATTTGCAGAAGTCCACCGGTAGTGAAGTACCGGCACTCCCCTCCTGCTCAATGCGTGCACTTAAAAAAGGTGCAAGTTAATTAATGAAGGTTGTAAAATGGGCTCTAATTTGGCAATGAAGTACTAGGTGACATGAATTAAAGGGAAAAACATATTGGTTAGTCACTAATGGTCTCGCTCGGATACATGGCATAGTAGTGCACTATTTCTTTAGTCCCTCCTCCTATGGTCACTAATGATCTCGATAATTCATAGGAATACATTGTTTCTTTTAGTCCCTCTTCCTGTTCAATGAAACTATAATCCAACAATCATAAATGTCGAGACCGAAATGTCCAGAATTATGTACTATTAACTCAAATTAAATAGACAATTTACACTCTTAAATTGAACTAGAAGTTTTCACTAGCTCCGTTTGGTAATACTTATTTTTTAATTTTTTCTCTAATTTTGTAAATTGAAGAAAATAAACACGTTTGACACACAGTTTTCGTTTTTTTTTCTTCAGTTTTAAAAACTAGTTTTAAAACATGACTGTATTTTAAAATTCCAAAAAGGAGTTTTCGATTTTCAGTTTTGATTTTTATTTTGATATCACTACCACCCCCCACCGTCGGCTGCCATCGCCCACCATCACTGCCCACCGCCGGTAGCCTCCGACGACGACCTTCAGCCACCAGCCACTGCTAGCGGCCGACTACCACCACCTTCGGCCACCGCCACCGCAAACTACCATCAAAGAAAAAATTCAAAATAAAAATTGTATAATCAAACACCTATTTATTTTTGTTAAAAAAATTGGAATTTGTTTTTATTTTTTTAAAAACAGAAAATCAAAACTGAAAATGTTACCAAACGCTACCTTAATTTGTTGGTTTAAGTTTAATAAGAGATTGTCAATTCGTGTTGGTTTAAGTTCAGCGAGGGATAATCAATTCATATGACCTATGTTATTTCTACTATAGTTGGTTGGTTTTTATAGAGGAGTAGTAATCAATTCTCAAGGACACATGTCACAATATTATTACTCATACAATTTTTTGTGTCTTTGAACCTGGTTGGGATAGACTCAACTTGATTGAATTTGGATTAAATCAGGTTGTTTGGTATTTGATAAACATATAAAATAGACTAAATCAAATTTTCAAAGCTTAAAAATTGATAAAATCAAAATTCAAGTAAGTAAGGATTAGGCATTAGTTACTTTTTAATTAATAGGTTTGACAAAGTAAGGTACCTAAATATCCATATTAATCACAAACCTTTAACACCTTATATCCAAACACTAGTTTTTGGCAATTTTGCGACATTGACATTGACATTGCTTGTAGTACTTTAGCCAAGTACTATTCATAACATAAAGCTAAATTTGTCAAAATATCATAAAGCTAAATTTGAACGTTGAGAAAGATTTAATTTGAAATTTACTTTAACAATCAATCTTAAACATATTCTTATTTTTCAAACTAGCTATTTTGACCAAGTCTTGCGTACTTTAGTTGTACGACACTATGGTTAGCTTTTGAAGTTGCAAATCATGCTTTGTTGATATTAAGACAATCCACTATCAACGCTCTTAACTAGGTCTAGTTGGTTTGCTTTGAAGGCCGAATACAGAAACTAAGCGATCAACATCAATCTGGAATTTAACGAAAATTCATATGTATATACAGAGTTGAACGATTGATTTCCCCAGTTTGGTTACAACGGGTTAGAAGCATTAGGTAGATCGGTTTTGACTAACCGATCGATTTGGGACTCTAGTCACTTTTAGACTTGTTCAAGCTTAAATATCTGAGTACCGGGCCTATAACATTAATGATCACTACCACAATTATTATGGAACAAAAGTATCAAGAGAACTATCTTTAAAGAGAAGTGGAGAACATAGAAGTTAGGGTTAATCACAAGGAATCGACAGATAGTAACCATGGTTGGGTTAGAGTTAAAAGAACATTTTAATAGTATGTGTACTTGGTTCAGTTTGATCCTAACCAGTTCCAAAGGAACTCAAATCAAATCTACTAAAATGAAAATTTTGCATTTCAAAAGTAAACCAAATTGATTATTTTGTTTAATTGATTTGTGAATTACTCTTTTCTTAGTACCTAATATTTTTATGATAATGGATCACATGGGTCCAAACATGTGAGACAACTAATAGGCCTCGAATAAGTATGCTAGTATAGACTTAAAATAATCTGCATGCCAGTAGCAAATATGGCGATTCGATTAATGTTGGGTCAGTTTTACCACTTTTTGTGCTCACCCCTCGCCTTGGTCACAATTGAGCGACATTTATTGTTATGTCAATGAGAACTGTTTTGAACGATTGAATTTTTCCTCTTGGTATGCTTGAATTCATCATGTCCGTGAGGGCGCATGTACTAATCAATTCATTCTAGATAATTTTCATAAAGTGTTGTTCCTAACCTATTCTGGTCGCACTTAAAGGTCCACTTGGAATCCCATTGTGCATAACGCGTCCGCACAAGCACAGTATTCAACGCTTTGAAGCGAACAAAGTGCACGCGCCCAAGTCACTTGCATTCTTTGCCTCACATGCCTCACGTGCAACTCAGTCACCAATGATTTCACGCTATCGTGACTCACAGTACCACGTTCGTCTAGCCGCGACCACCTAAGCACCTTTTCACCAAAAACATCGACCGTTGGCACAACCGGAGCAATGGGGTCAAGGGCATAGGCCTTGGCCAAAGCCATGGGGTCGGCCTCGGCCTCCCCCAAGGCCATGGGGTCTGCCTCGGCCTCAATGGGGGGTTGGCCTCGGCCTCCATGGGGTGTTGGCCTTGGCCTTTCCCCCCGGTTGTTCACTCTTCGCGCAAAGTTCCTTTCGCGGTTTGATCGCTTCATACACTCCGTACCTGGCTTTGGTACCTTGTTCGTCATGCGGGTATGTTTCACGTCGACACGCTCGTCACAACACAACTTCTGGGTTTGTCATCGCTCATAAAAAGACCTACCGTCGGTGCCCGAAGTTCACCAAAAGGGGGAGTGGTTTTGGCCTCCCTTAAAGGGAGTTGGCCATTGGCCTTGGCCACCCCTTAGGGTCGGCCTCGGCCTCACCAAGGGGTCGGCCTCGGCCTCCCCAGGGGTGGTGGCCTTGGCCTTCCCCCAATCTTTGGCCTATGGCCTCCCCTCTCGCGCACACTTATTTTCTCAAGTCTTTGCACCTCTGCGATGTTTACGGACGTTCGTACATCTACCTCGCGACGTCCATCGTGCATCAACCTGAGAAATCCATTGTCCGTGAACCTCATTACGTTCGTCGTTCGTCAACCTCGCAACGTCCATCGTGCACCAACCTCGCGACGTCCGTCGTCCATCAACCTCGAGACGTCCGTCATGCATCTACCTCGCGACGTCCGTCGTGCATCAACCTCGCGACATCCATCATTCGTGAACCTCACGACGTCCATCGTCCATTAACCTCGCGACGTCCGTCGTGCACCAACCTCGCGACGTCCGTCGTGCACCAACCTCGCGACGTCTGTCGTGCACCAACCTCGCGACATCCGTCGTCCATCAACCTCGCGACGTCCGTCGTGCATCAACCTCGCGACGTCCGTCGTGCATCAACCTCGCGATGTTCGCCGTCCGTGACCGCTCACCGTTCCCGCGATATCCATCTCCCAAAGTCGCGCACTACCACCGAATGACCCGTCACTGACGACGGCATACCATCACTTCCAACTTTGTCATTACTACATGTTTCATTCATCATCTTGTTATGACAGGTACACTCAGCTCAAATCCCATCTTCGGGACACCCGACGCGTGCCCATGTGCCGTCTCTGCGACGTTTGTCATCGCGCCCGTGTGCCATCTTCATGATACGTGCCCCCACACAAAGTATAGCTCCCGACGTTCGTCGCTGTGCCCGTGCGCCATTCTCATCATGCGTGCCCCCGGCACCAACTATAACTTTACGACCTTCATCGCCGCGCTCGTGCGCCGTCTTCATGATACGTGCCCCGGCACCAAGTATTCCTCCGTGACGTTCGTCGCTGCGCCCATGCGTCATCTTCATGATACGTGCCCCCGGCACTAAGTATTGCTTCACGACATTCATCACCGTACCACTCTCATGACATGTGCTCCGGCACCAAGTATTGTCTCCGCAACGTTCGTCACCGAGCCCATGCGCCACAATCATGAGACAGGCCTTCGGGCATCACACTTATTCACCACACCATGCACCCCCGCCATGGACGTGGAACATGCTTCGACCCACTCTCCAGAGTGTGCAACATTCCAGGGGGCTCCGTTCGTAGTGCTCCGGCACGAGGACCCCTCGCAAATGGGATGGAATCGTTACCACAAAGTCATCGCCGCCACGGGATGGGCTCGTTACCACAAAGCCATCGCCGTCACAATCACGGGGGGCTCCGTTTGTAGTGCTCTGGCACGAGGACCCCTCGCAGCGGGATAGACTCGTTACCACAAAGTTATTGCCGCGACGGGATGGGCTCCTTACCCCAAAGCCATCGCCGTCATAATCACCGGGGGGGGGGGGCTCCGTTCGTAGTGCTCCGGCACGAGGACCCCTCATAGTGGGATGAACTCGTTACCACAAAGTCATCCCCACCATGGGATGGGTTCGTTACCACAAAGCCATCGTCGTCTTCATTCCGGAGGGCTCCGTTCGTAGTGCTCCGGCACGAGGACCCTTCACAGCGGGATAGGTGACTCCTCCGGGACACTGTCTCCACCAGGGTGCCTGCGTGACTGGCCTACGTGCTACGGTACTGGGGGCTTGCGTCGACACCCCTATGGACTATGACCCTCGGGTCACTCCGAGACGGGAGCAGGTCTTCGGAGGGCATCGCGCCTAGTCCGCCTGGCAGCTGGGCGTCGGGTCTTCCCCACCACTGCCAGGCCTGTGGGACTCTGCAAGGGCTTGGATTGGAGGCTAGATCAAGAGGGTTCTCTGGCCACACCGACGCTGTGGGAGCCAGTCTTTCCAGACAGATAGAGCGACACTGTGCGGGGCAGGCCAGGTGAATATGCAATTCGACAGTCCGTGAAGCACCGGCAGCTGTGGACCCCTCGGTGACGTGTCACTCCTGGGGAGCACCACGTGTCGCGTGATGACATCATCATCTCAACCTCTATAAATTGAGGTCTTGAGAATTCATTTGGGAGGTTGGACATTTTTAGAACACTTTTACTTTCTCACTCTAGAATCTTAGAGAGAGAAACATACAGGACCCTAACTTCGGACCTAAGCATCAGACTGTGACTGTCGTCGTATATTCATCCTGCGCCATCGCCTTCGCAGCACTGCCACCCTCAGGCTCTGTCTGGGAAGCCCTTGGTCTCTGCCCTTGCTCCGCCCTTGCTGTGTCTCACATCAACATACTTGGCATCTGAGTTGGACTACATTCCTTATGGCACCTCCACGTCGACTGCGAACCCACTTTCCTTGGCATCAACTGTGCTTAAATCTATCTGGGTCTATGAAGGTGACTCCAACTTGCACATTAGGCGAGAGAAACAAACATATTTACAATAGAATTTTTTCTCAATGTGCAAGATGTACAAGGTCCTTTGAAATTGCAGTATCAATTTAAGTAGGATTAATTGCCCGTAGAACTCCAACGTTTTGTTCGTGCTCGTGAAACACTTTTTTTGTTTCCGCCACCCCAAACTTCTATTTTGGTGCCCCACCCACCATTTGACAGTAGTAATTCAAATTCAAAGAACATCTATTACAATTTTGGCAAAGGAAAACTTTGGATAAATTGTCCTTGTTGGCAGCCACAACAGTGAAAGCCCTTTCTCTCACTTTCGATGAAATAGTTAAACCATTCTCCCTTTGCATTATCATCACAGTCCCATCTACTGAGATTGATAAAAAAAAGCGAGGAAGAAAGACATGGATGCCATCGAGATGAGGATGAAGTGTTCAACAAAGACTACATGTTGCATTAAGTTAAGAACTAAGTCCACATCTTTCGATCTTTTAAGTTACTGTTTGATTGATATGCTATTATGGGTGTAATGAAAATTAGGGGTTCCTCACTCTTTTTATCGGGGGATTTTTTCTTTATTGCGATCTATATGTGTATTTTTATGATAGGAATCGGGTGCTTGGTATGAGGTTCCATACGCCCTCTGTTTAGTTACAACGCATTTTATATTTTAATCACTCATGCTTGCTTTAATTATTACTTTGTATTGTTGTGTAGTTTATGTATGTTCAATATTTTTTATTGTGAACGTCGTTATTTTAGGGTTTGCTCAATTTTCTGACTAAAACTTGGGTTTTTGTTTTTAATTAGGGTATAGTCTAAGGGGGTTAAGTTCTTGGTTTTGTAGATCTACACGACACATTTTTCATGCTGAAAAAACACCAAGGAGAGGAGTTAAGTAGTGTTGGAAGTAAGTAGAAGTAAGGCTTTTGTGTGTGTGTGTGTGTTGAGGGGGGGGGGGGGGGGGCGCAGAAGTAGTTATTTTGACAATATTAACGAGGACAAAGTTGGGATATTGTTGAATTAAAAGATTAGAGCAATACTAGAGTATATAGAGTCTAGCGTTTCCATGTTTAACCCATGGTTGCAATATTGATTATCGGTTGGTGCATTTAGGTAGTGACTTAAACATAAGTACCATGTGTGAGGTAATGGCTACTAGCAGAAGTAGCTGATTTATTTCTAATAGATCCTCGAAGGATCGAAGGATTTGTGCTCTACGACCACCTTCGCAACCTAATAGTGAACATACAGTTGACCAAACTGAGCCACATTTGGTTGACCTAACACAAGCATATAAAGTTGGCATGGATATTTTAAATGGTAACGATAATGAACCCGGTACACTGAATAAGGATGATGATCATTTAGACTTAGGAATAATGGACATGGATGATGATTATGTAGACATAAATGGTTCAAATGAGTGTGACGAGGTAAGTCAAGGAAATAAGGAACTTGAGAGTAAATTTTGAGTAAATTTTGCGATAGTGAATATGAGTTGAAGATGACGTTGCATTTTTTTAGGCTAACACCGACTAAGATGCTACACGGGGGTCTACTTCCTATAATGTCCAAGATGACAATAATAAAGGCTACAATTGAAGGTGGTGCAGTTGGTGGTACATAGAACGGTGTTACAGTGGCTGTTCCTCCACAGCCTGCTACGATAGAGAGAGCTACTGTAATATTCCAAACTTCGGGAGTCGGTTAAAATAACTATCCAGGCTCCGAAAAATAAATGGGAGTTAAAGTTGAGTAATGCTCGGGTTTAGTAGTGCATAAGAGCTTAAAAAGATTTCGGGACAAAATATAATTTTCAAAACTTTGGAGGCATTTATGTGATTTTGGAAAAGCTTTGGGGGCATAATTATAAATTAATGTTTTTCTGATGAAAAATAATAAAACGAGTGACATTCTATGTCTTGGTGACATTTAATTTAATTTAATTAATAAAGATTAGGAGATTTTTGGGACAAAAATGTAAATTTTGCAAAATTTGGGGTTATTATGCAATTTTGAAAATCTTGGGGGTTATTTGTAATTTTGAGAAATATTTTGGGAGTGCCACCTCCTACTTAATCTAACATGACTGAGTTATTCAAATTATTTAATAATGTTAGATGGATAAGAGGGAATTCGGGTAAAGGGAACAAAATCAGAAAAGAAAAAAAAGAAAAAGAGAAGAGAAGAACCTTTCTATTTTGGGAAAGGATGAAAATAAAGAGGAAGAAAGCAACAGTGAAAGAAATGCAAAACCGAGGGGAAGAAGCAAAGCGCGGGAAGAAAAAAAGGAAAAAGAAAGAGAAAGAGAGAGGAGATATGGAGGAAGAAGAAGTTTGAAGATTTCTAAGAGGTAATTTTCACCTTATTGTGTGTTTAGTGTGCGTTTGGATAGATGTCGTGACAGTGTGTGTATTTGTGTTACAGGAGTGTGTGTGTGTGTGTGCGTGCGTGCGCGCGCGCGTGTGTGTGAGACCATATGCCTTTGTGTGTGAATTTGGATGGTTCAGTAAGTAATCTTGTGGTGTTATGAGAGTTAGTGTGAGAAGGAGTGGTTGCTGTGAGTTATAGCAGGCTATGTGTGTGTGTTCTGTATAATTGTGTGTGTGTTCTTAGTGTGTGTTTGTGTGGATGTGTTTAATTATGTGTAATGTGTGTTGTATAAGTGGAATAAAGTGGGTTTAAGAGTGGTAAACTGTTTTGGGTGGGTTTTATGTGAGTATATGCGAGTTAGGTGTGGATGTAATGGCTTCGGCAGAGGAGATGAAGAAGACAGTGTGTGCAATTTAGGTGTAATAATATGTATTTAAATCTGCATAGTAAGTATACTTGTCGCTAAAGTTAGGAAATTAATTTAGGCAATTCTGTCTAATTTTTTATAAATAGTTCAAACCAAAATTTGACAAATTCCAAAGCTGTAACCCCTAATATTTTTACAAGACGTACGATCTGGAAGTTTTTGAAAATTTTCGATGTCCGCGAAGGACACTAAATTAGTATATCGATTAAATAAAATTAGCAAATTATTTAACCTAGTAAACCAAGTTATTTTAATCTAAACATTTTATAAAAATCTTATTTTACTGATATGATTTATATTCTAAAATTCCATGCCATTCTGAAGTCAATAGATATTTTTTTTGAAATTGGCCTTTTAACGCGCGATGCGGACACTGGTTTTGAATTTTCCGACAAAAATTTTCTAAAATACTTTTTAGCTCAAAAATGACTTCAGGGTGCTAAAAATAGTATTTTTACGATATTTTTTCGATGCTAGGAACTCCAGGGGTATTTTGATAATTTGCCGCCTAGAGGGGGGATATTTTGATAATTTTACCTATAAAGGTAGTTTTGAGTAAATTCACACACGGTTAGGTTACGATTGGTGATTTTACTTGCAAGAAGATTGTTTTGATAATTTAAGTACGAAAGGGATAATTTCATACTTTTACACAAGCTCGAGGGTACTTTGGTATTTTCACTCACTTGGAGGAAATTTCACAGTCATGATTGAGGGTCGAGATTTAACACATGAATGGTTTATTGTTTAGGTTACCGTAGCCAAGAGTTAGGACTGACTTTTGAGCAAGTAGCAAAACCGGTTATCGAGTCAAGTAAGTACTCCTACCATGTTCCTCCGTACGACCTATTTTTCTAATATATGTGTATGTATATACGTGACTCTACAAAATGAAATTTTAAAAGTATTTGCTTTACTTTTTCTTTGTGAAATTGGTTGATGAGAAATGGAATTAAAATGGCCATGGTATGTATTGTGTTGTTTGAGAACGCTGTGTGAAGGGTGGTAAGATAATGAGAGGTTAATATTGGTTGTTGTGCCCCATACCCACGGAGAAAAATGGATTTCAGGTCCTAGTCAACGGAACCATACATTGGTGCACAATACTGTTACATCGTGGTTCGCCCCTGCGTCCACAATATTATTTATCTCAGGTGGAGAAGGGATTTTGGGTCCTAGTAAGTGGGATCAAACGCTCACCACAGCATACCACGGAAAAGTGAGTTGAGCTTTCATTTGATGTTAAAATACCATTGTGGAATCGTTATACAATCATTTTGGAAGATTTTCCTGCAAGCATGATTTGCTTATTAAAGTGTGTGTGTGTGTAGTAACTCCCGTGGAATCATTACCAGTTTTGAAACGAAGAATCCGTGGCATGTTTATTAAAACCCAAAACCTATTTTAGGAACATGGTTTGCGTACTTGCTGGGCTCACGTGCATTCTTTTATTTTTGCAAGTAATGGTATAATGGAGGCCGAATCCTTTGAGCCACACGAAGGAGGGGCGACGGAAGAGAAGTATTAAATTAATGAAGCATATATTAACTTAGAATTTTAGTCTTGTGATAGTTTGTCGTGAATGGATTTGTGTAAGAAGCTTAGGCCTCTTCAAATTATTCGTAATTGCTAGTGACATGTAATTAAAGGGTTATTGCATCATTGAGAAATTTATAGGTGAGGCTCTTAGTAGCAAAATTACTGTGTAGAGTTAGTAGTTGGATTGAATTATGAGTACAAGTTGTGGTAAGGCCTGGCAAAGCCATTGGTGGGAGTCCGATGGGCCGGCGGCCAATCACAGACCTAGTTCATTGGCTCACCCGTGGGTTCAGGTCGTGACAGAAATGGTATCAGAGCAGTAGGAAAGAAGGACATAGCAGTTAGGTCTTGCGTACTAAGAATATAGGTATATGATTCTGTAGTTATTAGAACCACAACGTGTAGGTAACATGATTCTATAGAATTGTATTTTGGTTAATGAGAATGGGGTAGTATGAGGGTGGAGTTAAAAAGTTTTCCTTTGACTTGTCGTTGTGTTATTCGTTAGACACGTGTTAGAATACCATTGATAGCTGTTAATTGCACAAGTATAGTCCGCACTCATAGCACTGGCAGTGGAGATAGTACGAAGGGCTTGGGGTCCCATATAGATGAGATTCAAACAGGGTTGTATAGGATGAGCAGGGATTAGTTATCTTCTAATCATGCATCTGAAGATTTTCAGGAGAAACCCTAGTAGTATTTGGAAAGCTCAAAAGGTAAGAGTAGTAGTTAAGTGGGTCATTTTATTTATGAGTAAGAATGGTGTTTTGGAAAATGACTGGTGTTAAGACTGAAAGTTTGGTTTAATGGTACTAGAAAAAATTTGAGATTCTATTATGTTATTTAGTTCATTCCTTTGTATATTGAATTCAATTGCAACTTAATCGAATGTTAATCTGCTCTGAGACGTCAGAGAAGATGTCATTCTTATTGAGTCATCTTAAGTTTTCGGGATATTCATCTGCTTCTGTTGAATCTATATGGACTTGACAGGATAGTATCTGATTCATTGGCCATGGAGAAGCTATGAATCCTATCAAGGACCTGGTTCACGGACTGAGATGACATGAGAAGTTTTCAAGAATGAGATAATTAGGATGATCCAAGGAAGCCTGAGTTTCCTTATTTTGTACTTTGAAACATTCAGTGAGAGATGTTACAATAATGAAAGGTATTAAGTTTGAGGTTGTTATGGTGTTTGGGGATGCAGATTAATTTAACAAGGCTACTAGGATACATACAATCAAGCAAGGTATACAGAATATAAAATTTTAAAAACTTGAGGCATGAAAGGTTTAAACCGTTTGTCAACCGAAAATGACAAAAAGTGAGAAGGCAAAATGGGGTACATGGGAAGTATATGCTTCCATTAAGCATAATAATAGTAGCTTTCAGATGAAGAGATTGAATTTAACCCACACATGTCCACAGATAAACGGGAATAGCATATCGAGCAAGATTTAAAATCTTATAGAACATATACGAGAATGACAAGCAAGACCTAAATATTAACTTGATCTCGTCAAGTGTGACGAACAGTATAGACAAGTTCAAGACAAATATAAGCCAAGTACGAGAACATCAATATGCAAATATGCCCCTCATGCACAAGCCAACCTTCCCTGAGTGCGAGAGACTTTTCGTATCGCAACCAACTGATATAGCGGGTTTGTTAGAAGAAGTCTAACGTCATCATAGGCATGCCAATAATTCCTTTCGAGAAGTAGTACATGTAGCTAGTGCATACTATCAAGACATGAACAAGAACGAGAACCCTGGCCGGATAACTTCCAACCCCGGCAAATAACACCCTCAACTCATTTTTTCCTCCTCCTTCACGTAATATGCATAATCATGTACATATGTCAACAAAATATCATCAAGTACCTCAAAAGAGGTTTAATCCCCTGTCAAGTCATATTTACCATATCATCAACAACACATGCCAAACATGTAACCTAATCTCTAATGCGCAAACTAATTCAGTAATCAAGCAAGAAATAATTTGATGTTTTCCTTAAGTACTCTACTCATATGTATACTTATACTATTGTGTAGATATTTGAGTGTCTATTTAAGACCTGGAATTTACCTAGTTATTCATCATTAAGCCTAACACAAAGAACTATTAGTTTAGGTTACATAATCTGCACAATATTTCTATTGGCAGCAGGAGTAGTCGGTACTCCGAAAATCATAACAATTTAATTACAAGGCCTCTACAGTCAAACTATATATTTCTGGAAACTGGACTTGAAGCGCTACATTCAATTTTTTTTTTTGGCACGAAAAGGTTATTTTAAGGTCATGTTAAGTCCTTCCAAAGACAGACTTCAGAATCTGTCTAGCAACAGTTTCACAGGATAAGTTTCAAGCCACGAAATTTAAACCATAGTAATAGTACTTGAAATAATCTGAAATTCGGTGTGTATACTCTAAACATGTATTAGCACAACATATAAAATAACCAAACCCATATATTAATTAAAACTATACATTTCTAGGCACCAAAAGTATGTCATTTTTATGACTGTTTTGCAGGTTTTGTAACATATCTCATTTAATATCATTATAAACAACTTTATAAGAAATTTCACTACCCAAAATAATTCTCAACCATGCTTTGAAAACCTAAAAGAACAAGATAACCTCCCTTAAAGAATTTTAGGCCAAGCCAATTCAAGAAGATTCTCTCCTTTGTTCTTCCTTTTCTTCTTCTCTTCCTCCCTTTCTCTCCTTTCTCCTTATTTCTCTCTTTTTGTTCTATTTTGACCGAAAGTTGGTCTTCTACCTCCACCTTCTCTTTTGTTTCTAAGTTCCCACTTAACTTCTCTTTCTATTTTTTTATTCTTTCCTTTGATTACTCACCCCCAAACATAGGTGGCACACCAAAATGCTATTAATCCCACACCCCCTTCACGTGACCCCTTATAGCTAACTTAGGGTATTTTGAAATTGACCCCAAAGTTTTGCATAATTACTTTTTAACCCTAAAGTTTTATATAGTTACATTTTGGCCCACAACTTAATTTCAATATTTATTTTATATAGACAAATAATATAATGCGATCATAATATTTTAATCATATTTAAATATGTTTAAACTTAATAAAATGATTAGAAGCTAATTAAGATCGGGGCCTCACACCTTGATATAGCAATCAATTACACATTCTGTAATAGAACAAACAAATCACATATACACAACGTCAACAGTTTCAGTTTTGAACCGTGAAGTGGGATTGATGTAACACACCTGACACCGGTGTAGTGCGTGGGCTTAGCGGTGGCACGGTCGGCAACAGTGGCGGCAAGGTGGCTTCCCAGCGTCGTGGGCTTGTCGACTAGTTTTTGGCTTGCCAGAGTGGGTGGGGTAGATGAGAACTGGTCTTCGACATGAGGTTTACGATGGTTGGGAAGATGGGAGGAGGAAGATAGGGTAGGAGAACAGAGAGAGATAGAGAGAGGGGGGGAGGGGGCTGCCGGAGGGTATTAAATACTTCTATTTAACAACCACTAAAGTGGTCGCTAAAAGTGGTCACTAATTTTAGCGACGGCTGAATCGGTCGCTAAAGTTAGCGACTGCTATAACTGTCATTATATTTAGTGACGGTCATAACGGTCCCTAAAATAGGTTGCTAATTTAGCAACCACTATCGCGGTGGCTAAATGAGGCTCCAATTTTTTTGTTGACCCCACCTTATTTTGACTAAACCTAGCGACTACCAAACATAGCAGTCGCTAAATTATGATTTAGCAACTGCCCAAAAACGTGGTCGCTAAATGCGATCCCTAAAGACCCTGTTTCTTGTAGTGAATGTTCTTGGTGAGTACTGCCTTTTGCTACTAAGTAAAATGATGCAAACAACCCTAAGATAGTATAGGATGATACAACTCGAAGATGCAAAAACAAAAAATGTATCCTAACAGTTGATACAAACATTGGGATATCTTCATGTTGGTCGAGGGTTTGGACATATAAATGTTGGAACCAGAATGTTCCTGAAACTCTTTTAAAAGATTGAACAATTATGCAGCTTCCAACAAAGTGCTAGCAATTTTACTCATCGCTTGCTATTATATGTGCTTATCTTTAAGTCAAGTTCTAGTTAGATTGTGTTGTCATACAAGCTTGGTCAAATTTAAACATAACATTAATGACCATCTCAAATAATAAGTCAACCTACTTAAAGAGAGGTCAGCAACCAATCTAAAAAGTTTTCAAACCAAAAAAGCATAGTTTGTTGGTCAAATAATTAAAATGATTGGACAGTGATAAATGCTTATTTGCTCGAGAGATATGGTAGCATGATGCACATTTTAGTTTATCATATAGGCCAAATAGACAATGATATCCAATCCCATATGTAGAGATTAAAATTTTGTGATGGTTGTAATCACCATTCCAATCAAATGGGGTTGCGCATTATTTCCAAATGGCTTCGTGATAAAACGTGTAGAGTACAAGTATGATCATAGATTACAATAAAAAAACACTTTAGTAAGGCAGGGTCTACCAACATAAACTCCTATTGTCATTTATGTGCAAATGGGAGGTTTATTTATTTATAAACACTCGAGCATGCAAAGGCCATCCCCCCTTCTTCCCATTGCAAGGATTTGCATTACAATACATATCTTTACAAAATATCACATCAAAACAAGATACTACATCAATTTAGTAAGTGTATTGAGGATGGAATCTATTATAGGTGTCAAACGGGTTGGGGTTCTGCAGGCCAACCCACAAAAAGCCCGACTCGGCTGTTAAGTGAACAGTGGAGGCCCGTATCCAAAAGGCCTAGAGCTTGGACCGGGGCTGGGCTCCATTTTCCCCTAAAAACAGCCCGGACAATTTTAAGTCCACACTCGGCCCTGTCCGTGTAAAGCCTGGTGCCGCTCGAGTCCAAGCCTGGCTCATTTCAGTCCAAGCCTGGCCAGCGTCCAAGCCCCACCCAGCCCTAAAGCATTCAAAAAAATTCATATTCTCCCCTTTTTCCCCAATGGCCAAATTTTTTGAGAATTACACTTTTACCCTCTAGCAGCTATATAACGGTTATTTTGAAGGAGATTTTTGTCCAACAACTCTTATATGCACTTCTACATATTTATCCCCCCAACAACTATAAACAGCTAATTTTAGGGCATTTTGGTCAATTATCAGACTCGCAAAATCTATAACTTGATTCATTCTCTCCACATTTTTTTTACTTCAATTCACAACTCTCTCTTATCTACTTTGTATAAGCTTTCTTATGCATTCTTACTTGTTACTAGGTACTAACCCTCTAAAAGTATTCTTTAATTGTTAATCCATAGATTTTGGCTACACATTATTATTTAGTGATTTTATTCTTTTGCTATTTAATTAGTCTTACCATTTTTCTATTTTTTATCTTTCAAAAACTTTAAAAATTTTATCTACTTCAAGAGGATCAAAATTACGTAGCCAGAAAAGTCCACCACACAAAACCATAATTTCAATAGCAAGCACCAGAATTTTAATAGGAATCACTAATGGGTATAGACACCCAAATCTTTTTGGCTATTAACCAAAATTTATTCCTGATTATCAATTTCAATATACATCTTTACAAGATCATAGCATTTTAGTCAAGAATACAGCTTGATTGGCAACTCAAATACTCCTAAGCACACAAAATCTTTACTGGTGAGTGGTCCATGGAGAGGAAGGATCGAGCAATCCAGTCTGAAGCCTGCCAAAAGTCCAATAGTTAGATAAAAAGCTCAAAGTTGGGTATTTGGATCATCTTATAAAGACTATGGTTGATGGCGTACCCAAAGCTCAATGTAAGTATTGCTTAAAATATCTTAGTTGTGATAGTGACAGTGGTAGTTCACTTCTTAATAGGCATTGGATGACATGTGCATCTAGATAGCTTCCATAAGTTCGTAATTTACTTGTTGGTTTGCTAAGGTTGATGCGCACCCCACATGTGGTCCACAGCCTTGACAAGATCCTACAAAGTAATAACATTAAATTGGTTCAAATATAAACTAAATATAAGGTGGACGTTGCTGAAATGATAATATCATATATAACTGATGTCATCAAACCCATTGAAGAAGGAGAACTAGTATGCAGCTGGGAGGGGTAGGTCTGGGGCTAGGGCCAGGCCTCCTAGATCTTTATGCTATGTGCCTCATCATTAGCAGGCAGTGGGCGAAGATATAGCCCAACATCCACCACGACCACGAATGGCCCGTAACCTATCCATAAATGATAGTAGAAACTTAAGGTGAATATTATGTTGTATATAGACTCTCTATTATGAACCTGATGAACAAGTAACTTAACATATTACTTCGGAGTAATCAAGTAGAGGTTATATCAGGAAGATGACTTTGTTATATCATAAAATTAAGTGAAATATTCGAGTTACTACAAGTCATAAACGTTACAACATTATAAGTCAATCATCATCTTCATCCTCAAACTCATCATCCTCTTCATCTTAAAACTCATCATCCTCTTCATCTTGTAATTCATTATATTCATCAGTAGACTCATCCTCATTATCTTCAACATTTTCTACATATTCCTCTTCATCATCTATGACTTCTTCTCTTAGATAAGTTATTGGTTGAAAGGAAGATCGTCCTCCGTGTTGTTCACTTTAACAGGCACCAAGACAGGTGCTTAGTCAGCTAGATAGGTGTCTACCTCACGTCATATACAATTGAAAATTTTTAAACTTGATAATGGTAGACCAATGAGATTTAAGATTTGAGATTTGCAACATCTTTCCCGTAGAACACTTATGAAGCTTGACTAGAAAACACAAACGGTTCATCTAATGCAAGTCTTGACTTAGTATTGATATTTACAATCTCTTGTGAGCTAACATGAATTCCTTTACTGCATGTAATATCAAACCATGTACATTTGAACATTACCAAGTAGTTTTGGCTACTGAGGTATGTTAGCTCAACAATATCATCCAGCTCCCCATAAAAATTCATACAATTCTCATCATAACAGTAGTTGTTGACCAAGATTCTACTAGTTTGGGTTTTTTTAGTTCGGTCATCATCTTTTGAGTTAAACCTAAACTTGTTGACGATATAGCTTCCATGATAAGATGATTGTTTACTAGGGCCTTGAGCTAGTACTTTTAAGAGCGAGTCTACTTATTTGTTGATCGATTGAACCTATTATAGAAGACGGTAAAAATTAAGGATATATAAGCAGACTAATAAATCACATAACCATAACACGTAGTATATTTTGGTTTGGGACTTACATTCTTTTGAACCATTCAAGAAATTGCAATTTTCAACGAGATTCAAGTCCAGTGGGGTTAATGATTTTGAAAGTCCGCATCAAACTCGTAGCAAACCCATATAGTTAACTGAACTTCTCACATTTTTAAGTGTTTATAATAATTATTTGAAGACACTAACTCAATGAAAGATGAAAATTCTTCACTTTAGAAAGGCATATATTGTTGCAGTGCTATATTCTTCATCCATGATCCACCCAGTATAGGTTCGTCCGAAAGGACTACCTAACTGTTTGAATATTGATAAATGCCCTTCTAAATTGTGTTGGTTTCGAGCTCATTTCGGCCTAGTTGATTTAACCTTATATCAACATTAGGCTCAAAATATTGGCCATAAGAGTTGGCAAGCTCTTCTATTATGTAAGTTTCAGCAATTGAGCCATCAACACGAGCTTTGTTATGGACTCTTTTCTTCAGATAAAACATGAACCTAGAAGTTTGTGAAATAGAGTTAAGTGAAATATCAATGATAACAGGGTTTGTATTGTGTGTAAACGAATAACAGAGACTTAAAGGATTACCTCTCAAATAGAGTCCATCGATATTTCATAGGTCCACCCATCTTAACTTCATACATAAAGTGCATAAACAAATTCTCCATTGAATCAAAGAAGGATGCTGGGAAGATTTTCTAAAGCTTGCAAATTGTCACCACAATATTATTCTCAAGCACTTCCATATTACTTACTCAGTGTCAAAGAACATATATCTCAAAAAAAATGATATTAACTCAGTCAAAGTCTCATATACAGCTTTTGGCAACAATCCTCGAAAGGCAATAGGAACGAATCTTTCTATAAATACGTAGAAGTCATGACTCTTCATTCCTTTGAACTTACACTCTGATACATTATAGGAACGAGAAATCTCTTATGCAAACCCATTGAGAAACTTTAAATTCTTAATCCACTAACAGAGCTTCTCTACTTGTTTCTTGTCTAGACAGTATGGTGCTCTGGAAGTGTCATCCTCACCCTGACTTAAACAGGATACAGTTCACATTGTACACCCAACTGTTGTAGATCACATCTCGCTTTAAGGTGATGTTGTGATTTTTCCTTCATATTCATCATTGTGTTGAACACATTATCAAAAACATTCTTCTCAATATGCATCATATCCATGTTGTTTCGAATAATAAGTGTCCTCCAGTAGTCTAACTCCCAGAAAATACAATATTTTCTCCAATTGTGCTCTTTTTCATATCCTAGAACTTTCTGATGTGACAAACCCTTGCCATATGGTATGTCAGTATCAAGTGTATGTGAGTGTGAAAGCATTTAATCACCAGATAGATAGTCCAGTGTGACAACCTCATGCTTTATTATTTCGTCAAATTTATCATTTTGCCTATGGAACTGATGGTCTGGTGGCAACAACTTATGGTGCATCCAAACCATGAGGCCTTTCCGCCATTCTTTAACGTATAACTGGGGTTCACGCTTATACAAGTAGGGCATCCTAACTTTTTATGTGTGCTCTAGCCACACGTCATTCCAATGTGGAAAAATCGTGTATAGTTCACATTAAATCAACTCTACTCTGAAAATTATGTTTAAGAGATGCATCATAAGTTTCAACTCCACAATCCCATAGCTATTTGAGCTCATCAATTAACAGCATTAAATACACATTTATGTCCTTACTAGGACTCTTCAGCTCTGGAATAAGCAACGAAAAAAATATGTATGGCTTCTTCATGCACATTTCAGGTAGAAGGTTTTACGGGACAATAATAAAAGGCCATGTGGAGCAGAGCGTGCTAGACAGTGTAAAAGGATTAAACCTATCGATTACCAAATAAAGTCTAGCATTCTTAACTTCTTGCAATGGTTGAATGCATGCAATCAAACTCTTTATAGGCCTCTCCATCAGTGGGGTATATCATCACATCGGCATCGTTGTTATGAGTCTCACAATAAGCCCTCATATGTTCAGCCATTTGGAGGAGTAGTACATTTTCTGAAGCCCTGATGTAACCATAAAATATCGTAATACCTTCCATGTAATGTTTTCTTTTTCCCTTTTTTCGGTTTATACCTCAGATGATCACATACTGGACACTTTATCAAGTTCTTATTCTCTTTTCAGAACAGTACACAGTAGTTATTACATGCATTTATCCTCTCGTAACCCAATCAAAGTTTCATCATCATCTTTTGGCATCATAATATGACGATGCCAGCTTCTCAATCTAAAGAAAAATTTTCTTAATAAAAGTTACAACCTTGTTAAATCCGTTCTCACTCAGCCCGTGGTCCAATTTTAACTATAACCTAGTGATTGCAGACAACCATGTGTGCTTCCTAATTCCATCCCACAACGGCTCTTCTACGTCTCTTAATAAATCATAAAACTGATGAGCGTGCTCGTTGGGTTGTTAGGCATGCCCACCATCATTGCGGTAGTTATTCCAGTCAACTTTAGCATGCCCAACATCTATAACCATATCTCGATAATCATATTGTGCCTCCATCCTAACTTCAGCTTGACTAGCCATATTGAATGACAATATTATTATTCTTCCGTGCTGAGTCTCCCTTGTGTATCCACCCATAAAACCGTACCGGAGAAGATGTCATTTTACTACCGTTCTTTTTCTCTAATGCATCAACTCATATTTACTGCATGGAGACCTTATATTCTCAAAATCCACATATGCAGGATACGCATAAGCGAACTCCAAAAATTCATCGACGATATTCTCGAAATCATCATTTTTTTCTTTATCCAACTTTGATCGACCGACATGACGACTGAACTTACTATATAATACCTTAAGTTAAAACCAATAATTAGGCAGGGTTGATACGTAAATGAATGTATGCATGTGAAAACACGCCTATATCCCCTCCATTCTTTAATAGGTAGTGTTTTTATCCCATTTAGAAAAATACATCTCTATAAAACAGTTACCGGCTCATGCTTTGTCCCATGACCACTGAAAATTCGGCAGCATCTCCCCATACTTTTCTAAGTACACGACATCGATTAGGTGTTTTAACATCTGTTTAATCTTGTTGATGTAAGATACCAGATCTGTATGCATCCGGAAAAATATAAGAAAAAGTGTACCAAATATTCAAGACATATAACACGGAGCATGAGTCAATACATTTTTCATAAACACTTAGCTTTTCTAAATTGTCCAAACTGGACATCCAAAGGTTCATTACAAAGTATTACTTTGTCATGAGTGCCTTTGAACGGACACTAAGGGTTTTTATGCATGCAATTACTTTGTGATGAGTACCTTTGAATGAGGACTAAGGATTTTTATGTATGCATGCGTTTATAAGTTGGTAAAATGCAACAATCTTTCCAAAATATTGAAATTTAGGAAAGATGGAATCATTAGGCTAATTTGTAAGAACATGCCATAACCAAAATGATTCAGTTTCAAATTCATTGACAACGAGTTGTAACCAACTCGTTATCAATGAATTTCATAAAATAAGAATGAATATTCCTAATGCTGGCAACCAGTTTGTTTCTCAGTTATATGGAGTTCATTCACGGAAATGATATAGTGTCATAATGATTGGTTAGGATTAGGTTTATAGGGTTGTATTTAGGGTTTAAGTTTTAGCATATACGACTTAATAAGGATTAGGTTTGTATTTGGCAATATGGTTTAGGGTTTATTAGAATTTAGGGTTTAGGGTTAGGGTTGCAATTAGTGTTTAGGGTTTATTAGGTTTCATTAGGGTTTAGGGTTGTATTTAGGGTTAGCTTATATTAATTAGGGTTAGAATTTATGGTTTAATTATGGTTTAGGGTCAGGGTTAGGTTTGTATTTAGGGTTTAGTTTTTTCAGTTAATTTTAGTTTAGGGTTAAATTGGGGTTAAATTAAGATTAATTAGGATTTAGGGTTCAATTACGATTTAGGGTTGTATTTAGGGGTTAATTAGGGTTTACGTTTAGTCAATCATTATATAACACTTATCTTTTTAATAGCTTTTAATTATTCATTTTAAAAGTTAATTAATTTAAAATTATGTCTAGAGCTAGTGTCCATCATTTTATAATTAGGGATAATTACAACAAAGTTTCTGAGGTTAGGGTAAAATTACACCATTAGTTTGAACAAATTATACTTATATCTGTTAACTAAACAGAATCTTAAAAACTTAACGGTTTTAAAAAAATGACTTTGTTGCCCTTAAGTTAGAAAGTTAATTTTTTTCAAATGCCATTACCTCCATCCAAAAAAGAAAATCTGACTTGGGGGGAGGGGGGAATCAGCCTGAACTTTACTCTCTCTCTCTCTCCCCACCTGCTTCGTCCGCCACCCTCCCCCCACCCCGCCCACTGCTTCCCCCACCCTCCCCTACCGCACCGTAGCCACTGTCATCCTTCCATCGTGCCTCAGTGCCTCAACCACCACCGTCCCTCCACCTCTCCCCATCCTGTAGCTCTGCTGCCACCACCCTTCCCCCACCCTGCCGCTGCTAACCGCACCTTCATCCCACCATGCCGATGTCACCATCATCCCCCCACACTACATCACAACCACCACTGTCCTTCCACCCTCTCCCCACCTCGCCCCTCTACTGCCACCACCCTCCCCCACCACAGCGCCGTGATTAGTGTCATGAATGACGCTTCGTTGTTACGGTAGCCCATGGTGTTGAGGTGACGTGAAGGCGGCGGCGGTGGGGTGGGGGGAGGGAGGGGCGACGATAGCTGGGTAGGGGGTGTGATGTGTGTTTATATACCTTAATTTGAAAATTAGGGTTTTGAATGTTTTTGGTCATGTCATGTTACACTTTGAAACTTAGTGTCCCTGAGTGTAATTTCACTCTAACATCAGGGACATTGCCGTAATATCCCTTATAATTATGTCCAAGTTGTGGCCGGAGATAAAATTATGTCCATCTATTATCGAGGGATCCAAAACCCTAAGGTAATTTTTAACGTAGCCGTAACATAAATTTAACAATAATAACAAATACAATACCACTTAAACTTTGTCACATATTTCTTTATTTCTAACTATCAATATAATTATAACAAATATTTTGTAAAATTATAACAATTATAGCACATTATAATTATTTAAGAAATACATTATACAATTATAACAAATGAAAAATAGATACAACTAATACAAATACAATACACGTCTAAAATACATTATACAATTCTAAAATACACATGATAATTTACAAGAGAAAAAAATACAGATTGTGGGCGGTGGGTGGGGACGACCGGTAGAGGACGTTGGTCAAAGCTGCGATGGGCAATTGGCCAGCGTTGCGTTGGGAGGTGGCCGTTAGCTGGGGTTACAAGCAATGGGCCGTAGGGCAGTGGGGCACGATGAAGGTGGGGGCGAAGGGGGATCGCAACAATGGAGGTGAGTGGTGGATGAGAGAGATATAGAGTAATGAAGGTGAGGGATCGGCTGCGTGTTGGCGGTGTCGAAGTAGAGAGAAGAGAGAAAGAGAAGAGCGAAAAAGAGAGAGAACGACGCGGGGGAAAAAGAAGGAGAGGATTAGGGTTTTCTACTTAAGGACTTTCAGCGACAGACTTTTATTGTAGTTAAAGTCTGTTGCTAAATTTTTTTTCTTCAAATTTTTGGACTTTTAGCGATGGACTTAACCGTCTCTATAAGTATTCTTTTTTTTTCAATTTTTTTGGACTTTTAACTACGGATTAGACCGTCATTAAATATTTGTCGCTAAAAGCATTATTTTTCACGACTTTTATTGATAGAATTTAAGCGACGAAATATATTCCTTCCCTAAAACAATAAAAATTTTGAGAAAATAAACATTTAGTGATGGATTACATTTCATTGCCAATTATATCCCCAAAACTTGCCTGAGGGTTGGTGGATGACGAGTATTAGTTGACGAGGCTGAGCTAAGGGTGTAGGAGCATAGACTTGGCTGGGTTGGTGGTGATGGCGGTGGCTGTATGTGGGGTTGGGCTAGTGGACGAGAAAATTATTGTCACGGCCCTGATCTGGAGGCAGAACTTTAGATAGTATTTTAAAATATTACTACTTTGGAGAAATAGATAACCAAAATATTTTGCAAAAACATAACCTCAAGAGGTAATCAGAGCACTAAACATATCCCAAATCAATAACATTTTCATTCATCATCTATGTCTAATAATTGCAACGGAAATCTAATAACAATAGTCACCTCCCAAACTTTGGCATTCCCATGAGTCTAAAAGTAAAGAACCACTCTGAGCTCGTGCTTATAGATAATTCCTCTACTGATGTCTCAGCTTAATTACCTGAAATGAGAGGAGAGGGGGTGAGTACAAAACCCAACAAAGATCACACACACACACACGCAGGTACCCAAAAACGTAAAGCAGAGTCCAAACGAAGCATATGAAATGAAAGTGCAAAGACGCTAGATAATCTTAGTACGACAAATAATCTCACTACGGGATATCCAACCCATCAAATATTAAATCAAAGCCAAAGTCAAATGAACTCATTCGAATAATTGAACCAATAATCAAATACGGTACAATCACGTAATTCGTGACAGTAAAGCACGTTAACCTAAGCACGTGAAGGTTATAAGTTCAATGTTTGCATATCGGTAGCAATTGAAGTACCATGTCATGGCACCACGTTAACCTAAAGCTCTAAGATTAGTTCAATTCAAAGGGGTCTAATGGATTTCAAAATATCTCAAACGCATAAGAACCACAAAACATCAAAACTTTGTATTTCAAATAGGACAATTTAACGATTTTAGAAAATACTCGATATTAGACTCAAATCAAAGAGGAAAAAAAAGTGAGTTTAAAGAAAGTAAAATCAATTGAATACGAGTTCATATGAGCTGAGAATTATAGAATAATGAGATATGAGCCCAAAAAGATAAACAAAAGTTTTGTATCACCCACAAGGTGACACGTGGTAAACAATTTTGCAATTTGGACACGAGATCTTGATTTCAATGGGGATTTCAATTTCAACAGTAGCACTACGGCCCAACTATGGCCGAACAGTAAGACTACCGCTGAACAGCAGGGAAAAGGAAAAGAATTTGCAATAGAAGACACCCTCAACGAGACACAAAATTGATCATGAATTAGTTCACAAACAGAACAACACCATCAAATTATGTCACGATGTTCTACAATTGATACACAATCGGACAAAAAATCGAAGAGTGTTATGAGTGTAACCCTTACCTCCATTTATACGCAATAATCTTCACCAATTTGCGTAACCTTTCAAAAATTTGAAAACTTAAATAATAAATCAACCACTAACATTAAAATCTTAAAATCGCAACTCTATTTTGATTAAAATTTAGGATCACTTACCAATTATGAGTAGAAGGATGAAATTCTCAAAGCCCTAATTTTCTCCTTCTTCTCTTCTCTCAAAGACCAAACTCAATTTATCGATAAAATACAAATTAACCGGTCTTTTTATTTCTCTAAAATTGGTAAATCATTCAAAAGACCCCTAAGAATATATTACTTATTTCAAAGTACTTTCAAAGGTTACTAAAACTACAAAGGTAGCCCAAAAATAATAAAATAAGTCGTTATAGATTATTTGGGGTCTTACATTTTCCCCTCCTTATAAAAATTTCATCCTCAACATTTATGTTCCTCTGTCCTCGAATATGGATGGATATTCTCCTTTATGGACTCTTAGAGTTTCCATTACCTAAGGGCTCTTGCTCACCACCAAGGTGACAAGCAAAGATGTAGAGACATTCCTGGAGCAAGCATCAATCAAAGTATAAGCTGTAGCTGAACTTATGTAAAATTTACCTATCCCTACATCATGGAGATGCAGTGGCATCCTTCTCTGTCAAGGCAGAAGCTCAAGCCCGAGTAGTTATGGCTTGATTAGTTCTTGGCAGCTGGTTCTACATCCCCCTACCCTGAGTAAATTGGGGCCTAAGCTGCTGAGGGCAATCCAAATCCTATGTCCCTGCTGCTAGCAGTTAAAACATGCGCCACTCTGCCAATAACACACCTCTATGGTTCTTCCCACAAGTTTTGAAAGCTTCGACAGGCTCCTGGATATTTTCAAGTGGTTTCTTAAATAGCTAAGTTGTTGTTCTTACTCTTGGGCTGAACCACGTCATTGCCCTTTGAGCTACTCTATTTTCTTCCTCTCTTTTGTCTCTACACCTTGTAGTACTTATGCCCAGCCTCGTCATCTTTCTCTACTCTTTGAGCCTTGTCTAAGACTTGATCATACGTATCAAAAGTCACAACTATTAAAAACTTTCTGATCCCGTAACTTAGTCCATTCTTGAAACGTGTTACATGCCTCTCCTCAGTATCTATCACATGTGTCGCAAACCTCGACAATCTAGCAAATCTAGCCTCGTAGTGTTTCTGCGACACCCTCAACCTAGGTGATGTCACCGGGCTGAGTTATCGACCACAATCACATTCAAAATCCTGTGCTGATTACAGAGCAACTACATCCTCATACTCATACATCATTAATAGATGCTCCAAAATGCGTCCTTACAAAAAAAATTTCATACAACGATACATCATACTACAGCAGAAGACTTTCAAGTCTCTAAACAACATGAATGGTTACAACCTAATATACAACTGTAGTCGTGTGGCTCTTATCAACTTATCTCACAGCTCAATCTTTATCTCACCATTTCCAGCTTGTCTTACCTCACACAACTTATCCCCTTGCTCAACTTTTTCTAGCTTGTTTCTCTTCTCTTTTCTAGAGGGTTCTCCTTGATCAACCTTATAGCCCACACAATACAACATAAGGAATGAGCTCAAATCGCCCAGTAAAGACAACACGAGGAGTATCGTGTATAAATGATTCAAAGGACTCTGAAGAATAATAATCATCTCAATGATAGCAATGAATCAAGAGTAGTCAATAAATTTTTGACATCAGCATAATTGTCAAACGATAATTTTTCTTTCGTTAGACTGAGCGGCTTTAAGGCCCAACAGAACAGCATTACTGCCACCTCCTCATGGACTGGACTGACCGATCGACTATGCAAGTGGACCCAAAATCCAAGGTCGTAAAGGCAAACATCATTGAAATACAAATCATTAAAATCATCAACATCAAAAGAAAATCAAATGCAATGCACATGGACACGACGGACTAGACTCGACCGGACATGACAGACTCGACTCGCGCGCCCTACATCCTCTTTGCCAGTGATCATGTTTCACATGCCATCCTCCTCATATTTATGTCCCATCTTATGGGATGTTCATCTCAGTCTCAAGTAAATAGAAGAGACACTGTTAACAAGCAGGGAACTCATTTAGAGTGCTTTCGCTAACCACCTTACAACCAAGCAACATGACATCATCAACGGGGCGGACTAAGAGAAAATTATTCCACCTTGTGTCCTCAACAACTCAACTCAACAAGGAATACCAGATCAGAAGATCAACCGGTGTTCAGATCTAACAACAAGAGTTCAACGTAACATCATCAATAGGGCAGACTTGGGAGAAGATTACCGCAAGCCCTTAACAATGTTCTTACATAAGAGAATGTCGACTACCAATAAGTGCCGACATTTCACAACAACACGCAATGACCTCAACAACATCATCATCAACAATAGGGCGGACTCAGGAGAAGCTTATCACGAGTCCTCAATGGTGTTCTCAAAGAAAAGAGATATCGGCTATCAATAACTGTCGACATCTAACAACAACCACACGATAACCCCTACGCAATATCATCATCCACTTCAGGTATGCTAATTGAATCGAATCATAGCATACTAGGACACTCATCATCCTCACTAAATTCCATCAATAGGGCGGACTAAGGGAATTTCTTCTACCCTAAGTCCTCAACAGCACAATTCAAATATACGTATATCGGTTGCAATGACTACCGGCTTCCAATCATAACAACAAGAATTCAACAACACATCATCAACATGGCATGCTAATCGAAACAATGAATTAGCATATCAGAACCGCATTATCCTTACCTGATTGGCTTATAGCCGAAGCAACTCGCAATCTCTGATCGTAACGAGCTGCATCACCTAGTCAAATCATATCCTGCTCGTTAGTCATCATTCAACATATACGCACTCTTTATTCTACCCTTCCCACTTAACCGTTCATAGCATCTTACGATAGCTAGTTAATTTGATCCGATAATCGGATCCTTAATCTAGCCTTTTCGACTTATTATCGATAACAACCCTCATTTTAGACATATTACCACTATTTCTCGCTTCCCACCCCTCTGAATGCTAAATTATGCACGTTCTAAAAAATTTAGCGCCAACATGTTAAATTACCAAAATACCCCCTGATGGCCGCTACATCACCAACACCCCCAAAACCGCTTTAAAACTACTTTTTAGATGTACTGCATCATTTATAGACCAAATATTTCCTCAAAAAATTTTAAAGGGAAAATTACCAAAACACCCCCTGGCGGCCATCGCCCTAACAAACATCTCAAAAGTACTTTAAAAAAACTTTTAGGATGTCTTAAACCCCTTCCCAAACCAACAGTCCTTCAAAGCATTTTATAGAAAAATTTACCAAAATACCCCCCGCTGGGCAGCAAATTACCAAAATGCCCCAGGGTTCATTATCACCGCAACGCCCCGAATTAGCTTCAAAACAACCTTTTAGGTGCTTTACAACCCTTTCCGGACTAAAAACTCCTTTGAAAAAAACTTTACCAGGAAAATTACCAAAATACCCCTCTCTGGGCGACAATTTACCAAAATGCCCCCTGAGGGTTCCCGGCAGCATAAAAATCTCAAAACCACTTTAAAATACTATTTTACGCATCGTGAAATCACTTTTGAGTTAAAAAAGCATTTTAGAAAATTTTTGCCTGAAAATTCCGAACCGATATCCGGACCGAGCGCTTAAAAGTCTGTTCGGCCAAAATTAGCAAACGACTTTGGAATGACTCAAAATCTTGAAAAATAAAACTTCTCAGTATTCGAGAGTCCTCATAAAATTTTTGTGCAAAACCGCGTTCGTTTGGTATTTTAAATTTTACCATAAAGTTTCAAACTTCCTACATCCGTTCACCCCTTTCCTGATCTCAGACAAATCTCAAATATTTCCACGATACAGGTCTTTTAAAAATAACAAGGGTCTCTTTTTCATACTTTGGCTAAATTTGACCTTAACTATTTTTAAAAATTCGGATTAGAAACTGTTTAACTAATTTCCACCTTTAGTGACAAAATCAGTCACTATTCACATTAAACACACACTAGTTCACCTTGGACACACACACTCATCTTCTTCCTCCTTCAGCCGTCACACACACCTGGGCACATTTCTCCTTCAATCTCGCATGAATTTCTCATTTGTTTTACATTCTAATCGCTTGGTTAGATCACAAACTACACATTAACACCCTAAATCCCTTTAATTTACACAATTACATCATATTGAATCCAAACCCATTAACCAAATTGAAGAGAACACTGAAATACACACCCACGTGCCTTGAAATCAAGCCCAATCCAAAACCCTAATTCGTTTTCTCTTTCTTTGTTATTTTAGGGTCTTATGTCATGATTCTAATAAGAATTCATCCCAATTTCTTCATCCCCAATCAAATTCATACATAACCGAGTATACATATATGTATCTATGTCACAAACTTGAACGAATTCAACTAATTTCACAAATTGGGTTCAAGATTCATACCCTGTTAGGGTTCGGATTCAATCCTTTCTTCTTTTTTTTTTTTTCTTTCCCCTCATTCTTCTTCCTCCTTTTTCCTTTCTTTCCTTTTCCTTTTCCTTCCTTCCCGTGGCTGCTATTGTTCTTGTTCCCAGCCATGTTCTTCATTTCTTCTTATTTCTATTTTCCTCCCCAAAACTTTTCTTGATAATTTTCCTCCTCATAATCTTCTCCCAATACTTTATAATTCCTAACCATGACTCAGATTATAGCAAGCAGGAGGTGGCCATCATGCATGGTCTATTTTCATCAGTTTATGACACATTTTGCAAAGTTTCAAATTTTGCACTTTGGCCCCTCAAGTTTCTAAAATTACATTTTGACCCCTCAACTTTGAGAAATTACAATTTGACCCCAAAATCACCCTAACGCTCCATGTAGCCCTCTAACACCTCATTATCATCAAAAGGATACTACTTAATAAAGATGTGCATCTCGTTCATCATATTTTCTAAAATTATATTTTTGCCCCTTTTAACTTTCTAAAATTACATTTCGACCCCCAAGGCCAACCTAACCTCCCATTTAGCTCCCTAACACTTAATCATCATCAACATATTGCGACGTAATAAAAATATCACCCCTTAATTAATCAAATTCACTGTTAGATTAATTTTCGGTATTTCCTGGGTATCACAGTTTCATCCTCTCCTTGCTCTAGCTTTAAGAGCTCTTCCACCATATTATCCTCTACATTTCTAGGGAAGTATGTGCCAAGAAATATCTCCTAGAAACGAGTCCAAGTCAAAGCCTATTCCTCCTCAACATTCAAAGTTCTCTCCACCATTTTCCACCAGTGGTGAGCCTCATTCTCTAACTGGTACACCGCAAGGTCCACATGTTGACAATCGGTGATGTTCAAAATCTTAAAACTCTTCTGTAATTACTCAACCAATCATCTGCATCCTCTGGCTTGTCAGCACTAACAAATGTCAGACAATTTAAAAGCTTAAATGCCTTGATTATATCAGCAGTTAACAGAACTGGAGGAGCGTTTGCTCCTGGGTTGCCCTCGACAACATTATTACCAATGACAATATTACCCATGCGACCCCCTATAGTACCACCTCTAACTGGACGCGGGGACATAATTCCTGAGATAGGGAACAACTTATAAGATCGCAACTCTAGTACAAACGCTTCAATCAAAAGTATGCAAAAGCTAGACTTTACTATATCTCAAACGTCATAAGATTCATCTCAAATCATTGAAAGTTTAAGTTTAAAAGTCTACAAAATCTTAAACCTATGCTCTGATACCAAATATGTCATGCCCCTGACCCTGAGGCAGACCTTCAGATACTATTTTAAAATTTTCGTACTTTGGTGAAATAGATACTCAAAATATTTTGCAAAAAGATAACCTTAAGAGGTAATCAGAGCTCTAAACATATCCCAAATCAATAGCATTTTCATTCATCATCAAAGTCTAATAATTGCAACAGAAATCTAATAACAATAGCCACCTCCCAAACTTTGGCATTCCCAAAAGTCACTTATCAAAACTATTACAAATCTCTTACTTTTAAGTCACTAAAAAGAGTCTAAAATCAAAGAACCACTCCGAGCTCATGGTTATAGATAATGATGTCTCAGCTAAATTACCTGAAATGGGAGGAGAAGGGGGGTGAACACAAAGTCCAGCAAAGATACACACACACACACACACACACACACACACAGTACAAACGTGGGTATCCAAAAACGTAACGTTGAGTCCAAACAAATATATATGAAACAAAAGTGCAAAGATGATAGATAATCTTAGCACGACAAATAATCTCACTTCAAGATATCCAACCCATCAAATATTTAATCAAACAAAAGTCAAATGAACACATTCGAATAATTGAACTAATAATCAAATACGATATTGTTGCTGCTAGAATATTGATCAGGAACCATAGCCGGGAAATGGACCTGTAAAATAGAACACGGAGTGACCACCAGAGGTGTTCCGATGGAGGATGCTCCGATGCTAAAGTCAGAACCTCGCTACAAGGGTGGAGCTCTGAATAGCAAAAAATGTACTGGGTGTTTTTGTGTGTCCCTACGTACCTGGCGTCCCTTACCTCTAATATACTTGGCTCTTAGACTCTTTTTTTTACTTCTAACTCTCTCCTGATAGGTCCAGAGATCCATTGAGATCCTATCAGAACTCTTTGGAGATTAGGATACTGTCTCTTTAGGATAGCATTATGGTTCTTCCAGGTTTCCCTCTCGCATCGAATAAAGCTTACCCAGAATATAAGTCCTTCGGTTGACTCAGGGTCAACCTTTCCACGTGTCATTGCTTGATTGGATGATTATATTTTAGCCATATCACAATGCCCCCTGCTTTTGATAGTTCTTCCCAAGGATAGCCAAAAGCATATAATAGCTAAAATCTGTCTGGTGCGGTCCAGCTAAAGTCTTTTCTTTTTTCGTTACCCATTGTTTAGGGGAAACTATGAAAAATCATCTCTGAACAAGCTTTGTTGGGATCTCTGCTCGGAAGTCCTAATCAAGAAACCTGCCTGGGTAGTCTATTCGGGAAGCCTATTCAGACATTCTGCTCGGGCAATCTATTTAACATGGCCTTCGCAGAAAGTTTGAGTGTTCTGCTTGGGAGGCCTGCTCGGGTAGTCTGTTCGGATATTCTGACCGGGCAGTCTCTTCGAGAAGCCCGTTCGGGCAGTCTGTTCGGCATGGCCTTCTCAGAACGCTTGAGCGTCTGCTCGAGAAGCCTGTTTGGACAGTCTGCTCGGGCAGTCTGTTCAGCATGGCTTTTGTAAAAAGTTTGAGCGTTTGCTCAGGAAGCCTGTTCGGAAAGTCTGCTCGAGCAGTCTGTTTAGCATGGCCTTCACAGAAAGTTTGAGCGTCTGCTCAGGAAACCTATTTGGACAGTCTGCTCAGGCAGTCTGTTCAACATGGCCTTTCGTAGAAAGCTTGAGCGTCAGCTCTGGAGGCCTGTTCGGATAGACTGCTCGTGCAGTTTGTTCAGCATGGCCTTTGCAAAAAGCTTGAGCGTCTGCTCAGGAGGCCTGCTAGGACAGTCTGTTAAGGCAGTCTGTTCGGCATGGCCTTCACAGAAAGCTTGAGCGTCTGCTCGGGAGGCCTGTTCGGACAGTCTGCTTGGGCAGTCTGTTCAGCGTGGCCTTTGCAGAAAGCTTGAGCGGCTGCTCGGGAGGCCTGTTCGGATAGTCTGGTCGGGCAGTCTGTTTGGCATGGCCTTTGTAGAAAGCTTAAGCGTATGCTCGGGAGGCCTATTCAGATAGTCTGCTCGGGCAGTCTGTTCGGCATGGCCACCGCAGAAAGCTTGAGCTTCTGCTCAGGATGGCTGCTCGGGCAGTCTGCTTGGCATGGCCTTGACAGAAACTTGAGAATCTACTCGGGAGCACTGCTCGGGCAGTCTGTTGGGCAACCTGCTCGGGCGGTCTTTGCCAAGTGGATAAAACCTTTGAGTGATTTTTGGAATAATCTTCAAGAAAATGTATCATCATAACGGCTCTCTTTCTGCCAAGATAAAGGCGGGAAAATAATGAATTCAAAATTTGAATGCTCCAATAATCATGCCAGACAGGTGTATTGAATGTTGATGCCCTCCTAGGGGCGGTTACTTAATCATCCTCTTATATATATATATATATATATATATATATATATATATATATATATATATATATATATATATATATATATATATATATATATATATATATATATATATATTTCAGAGACCATCTGCCCCCTGCTATTCATTGTCCTCAGGCTCGGCTCGATCTAATCAAGTAAGTCCCTCTCTCAAACCTTCTTTGTTCGGCGCTTTTTATGTCTACTCTTCCTAGTTCCCCTTATTAGTATTTCGATACAGAATGTCTTCCGCGTCGTCGAGCGAATCTTCATCTTCGTCAACTAGTTCTACAGAAGCCCTATAGAGAGTGAATCAGAAAGTAGATCCTCACAAGTAGGCACCTCAACCTCTAGGAGTAGAGTAGAAATTTCTGCCCTGCAAACTAGCACTGCATTCCCCCATAGAGATGCCTCAGGGGATATCAAGGATGAGGCTGAAGAACTGTTTGACAAAGACACTTGGTTTACCATAGACAAGAAAAGGAACAAAATGACCAAGGAAGATATAATAGAAGCCTGGAAGAATTTCCCTTGCCCCCTCCATTCTCTGCTTGAGTTCCTGGACTCCAAGAGCCTGCCAATTACGGCACAGATCTTGAAATATATGTCTATGAAGGCCAGATACGATCAGGTTTTAGAATCCCTATGCATCCCTTTGTCTCTGCCTTTTTTAACTACTACAAAATGGCTCCCGGTCAATTGGTTCCAAATGGGTGGAGAAAGCTCGTCGGGTTAATATACTTTGTTTAGACTTCGGGGTATCGGGCGACGGTGGATGAATTCATGAGACTTTACCTTGAGGTATGTTTTCTAAAGAACGTTGCTCGGAGTGTTGGGTGGTACTACATCCATAACAGGGTTAGAGTGATCAAAGGTGGTCCCAAATCCAATATGGGTTGGCACTCCAGGTACTTCTTCATACAACGCCTAAGTGACAAATGGGAATTTCCTTGGAGATGGAACGGGTTCTGCAAAGATTTTGAAAAGAAAGGCTTTCTGGCTCCCAACACCCTTACCAAGAAACTTATTGATCATATAAAGAGAAGGGGTGGTTTAAGCATTGATGAACCTCTTTTAGAGCAAGAGTTGCGGCACGGGGGGCTTATTCCTCCTGCGCCTGCTAGGTCTCTTCCCCCAATTCCCATTGTAGAATCTCGTGTCATTTTGAGGGATAAGGCTTCAGAGTTAGTGACAGAGATGTCAACCTCTAGGACTTTGAGTTTAGGTAGCATCTATAGACTATATTCATTCAATTGCCTCTCTTATTAAATCTAAACTGCATTTGCTGACTTCTCTCTTTCTTTCCCTTTTTTTTTCAAAATAGAGATATCTGGCCAAGGTGAAGGTGGAAAAGGCAACTTCCTCGAGCTGCTACAAAGAACCTCTAAAGGAAAAAGGAAAGAAGTTACCGGGGAGGGTTCATCTCCTGCTGTGAAAAGGCCTTGTGCTCTTGTTCTTTCCCCGCTCCTCCTCTCGTGGTTGAGGATCTTCCTGCAGACCAAGATCCTATTTTTTGCCCAAGATGGACTATCAAGAAAGGCGACTCTGGCATGCCGAGTTCCCATGTCTCTACACAACACTTGGCCCATGGTGTCTTACCCAACAACAATGCGATCCTGGAGAACCAACCCCACGAAGCATTTGCCATGGCTCACGTTCAGGCTGCTTACAACGTATCTCGCCTAACTCTTTGAAATCACGTCTATGTTCCTTTGTTTTCTTGTACGTTACTCTCTTATCTTTATTTCAGGCTTACTGCTATTGCAGCCAGATGCATGAAAGGTTTGAAATGGCAATGGATGTGGCCCAGGTCACTGAAACCGAGAAGAGAGAGGCCTTGTCCAAGGTTGGTGGCCTTGAGAAGGAGATCAAGAGCCTGAAAGCAGAGAAGATAGAACTGTTCACCAAGGTTAGCTGTCTGGAAAAGAAATGCAAGAAATTAAAGAAAGCTGAGGCTGATTCTAGGGACCGGGCTATTTAAGCATTTATGGACGGCACCGTAGAAGATGAATGGCTGTGGAAGCACACGAAAGACGGTCTTTCCATCTTTGAGCAAGGTTTTCAAAAGGCCAAGGAGCTTACTCTTGTCAAGTATCCTGACCTTGCCCTGAATGACATAACTGTGCCAGACTTTGGGTCTCCTTCAGGAGAGATTGCCGCACCCTCTGGGCCAGAGATGCTGTTTCCAGAGGGGGGAAGGGGCGCTCATCCTGGGAATGCCCCCGCGCCTTAGTATAGCTTTGCCTTCCCTTTGTAATTTCATTTGACTCTTCCCTATGCACTTTTGTTGCCCTTGGAGGCCTTCTTATGAACCTGTTCTTTTTCACTATCCCCTGGAAGGGCGTGTTTTATTTTTTGCAATACGATGCTCACCTCTCCAGCGGAGTCGCCAAAATGATGATGCGGAAAATGGTTCGATGCTACGTGGAGGTGCCACAAAGGATGCGGTCTGAGTCAGCTTCCAGGTAGGCAACGCGGGAGACAGCAAGGACGGCGTAAGGGCTGAGGGCAAGGCTCCCCAGACAGGTCGTGAGGGCTGGCAGCGCTGCGCAGGCAGGGCGACGACGAACAGGACTGACGGTCTACGGTCGCGAAAGGGTGCAGCGTCAAGGGTCCAGAGACGGGAGTCCAAGTGTATTTCTCTCACTAGAATTCCAGAGAGAATGTCTTTTTAGAGAGAGAAAGTGAAAAGTCCAAATGAGAGAAAAAGATCCTTGAGAAAGCTCCAAAGTCCACTATTTATAGGCAAAAATGTGCATGTGTCATAAGTTGACATGTGTCACCCCCTGGGAACGACACGTCGCCAGGGGGGCCAAAGCACTGATCCTCCGTTGGGACTGCCGGTCCCTAAGTTCGTGCTGCCCTGCCCTTGCGACATCTCTCTGCCTGTCTGAGGAGACTGATCATGCCGCGGTAGCATGGTCAGAGTAGCCCGTTGCCCCAGCCTCCAGTCCAAGCCCTTACTGAATCCCACAGGCCTGGCAGCGGTGGGGAAGACCCGACGCCCAGCTGCCAGGTGGACTAGGCAAGATGCCCTTCCGAAGACCTGCTCCCATCTCGGAGTGACCCGGGGGTCATAGTCCTTAGGGGTGCCGACGCGAGCCCCCAGTGCCAGAGCACGTAGGCCAGTCACGCAGGCACCCTGGCGGAGATAGTGTCCCGGAGGAGTCGCCTATCCCGCTGCGAAGGGTCCTCGTGCCGGAGCACGGAGCGAAGTCCCCCTAGAATGAAGACGGCGATGGCTTTGAGGTTGTGAGCCCATCCCGTAAGCATATAACATGATTGTGGCGCATGGGCGCGGTGGAGTGCGGGCGACGAGGGTCGCAGAGTGACGTTCGAGCAACAAGGGTCGTTGCGTGGATGGCGCGCGACCGTGAGCGACGGTTGTCATGGCGACAGAGCGGCCACAAGTGACGGTCGTCGAGACTACGAGCGACGGTCATCGCGACGAAGGAGCACGGCCGAGAGCGACGGTTGTCGCGACTACGGCGGAGCGCGGCCGCGAGCGACGGTCGTCGTGACAACGGAGCACGGTCAAAGGTGACGGGCGTCGGTCGTCAAGGCAGGTGGCCGACCCCCAAGGGAGGCCGACCCTTGGGGTGGCCGACCCCCAAGGGTGGCCGACCCCTTGAGGTGGCCGACCCCCAAGGTGGAAGGCACGCCGAGGTCGCTTCACGAGCGGTTCACGTGACTTGAGCATGCGTTGCTTTGACCGGCTCTCGAGCGTTGAAAAGTTGACCGCTGACTGGGTGATGTGTCGTGCAAAGTGGGTCCCTTAGCGGGTCCTGGGGTGCGACCAGAATAGGGTATGA
>JAVXUP010001769.1:0-194254 GCA_033070095.1 Escallonia herrerae | reverse complement strand
ACAAGATTAGCAAGCTCCCTTAACGGACGGCATTCTCCAAAGGCCTTTAAAAGAGTTGTGATGTTCTTTTTAGGATCTGGTCTCGATAAGGCCAAAATCATTGGTTTATGGGGGTTTGTCAGAAATCGCATCACCTACAGAGACAGCTCAACTGAGAATTGAATGATAACACTAAATGTTGATTTAAAAAAATTGGAAAAACAGAATTGTGCTCACCTCATATTGGTGGGATTGCTTTTGGAGAAGCCCCATCAGTGTTGGTAAGTCCTGTGAGTTCCCCATCAACGTCATTATCTTCTTGGACCATAACATTGCTGAAGTCCATTCCAGGAGGAATTACCTAAGATTTGGTACTGTAGTGACAAGTAGTTCATCTAGTGGTGTACAATGCACTTAACATTTGATCATTAAAGGCTACCAATTATTCCTGGAAGACAATATTAAGTTAAATGGGCCACTCTAGGTGAACACTGTTATTAATTGTATACCGAAAAACATACATTATACGCCCCATTGATGCACCCTTGATAATCAAATGCCTATAAGATCAATCGTGCTAAAGCATATGATTTTTACCTTTTCCTTAATTCAAAAATAACAAATTCTTTTGCAGTCGTATGTGCCCTGAAAATCAAAATTTTAAAACTGATTTCCTGAGAACCAGCAATTTATGAGGTTCACTTTATCTGATGGAACTGAAAGGGCGATTAGAAATAATGTGCTTTGCTATACTTTTGACTAGTTTTCTTGGCTAATAAAATGGGAAAAGGCGCAAAAGGAATGACTACTCAATAAGCAGTCTTACCACCATTCTTGGCATGTACCGACCATGGCAATTGACCCCTCGTCTAGCACGGGCACGCAAAACTTTCTCGAGCTTGACATCAAAACCGTCATATCGTCCCATTGTTCATCAATTTCCTGTTTGGTGCTTGTGATTACAAGTTCTGCTGCATCTAGTGAAAGCTCCTCTGCTTCTATCCTCCTCATTATCTTATATGTTGAATTGATATCCTCCTTTGATTGCCTTCCTTGCTTCAGAAGCTGTTCTAGCTTATTTCTACCAAGCGAATGTCCTGTTAGAACCATTGGAACATTTAAAGCACCTGAAAGAAGAGCGGCGCTATCCCCTGCATCTGCATAGTGGCCATGGATTACATAGGGCCAAATCGGCTGGCCCCGCCAATTTGTTCCCCCAAAACTTTTGACATGTTAAGAATGTGAGCCAGAGCTCCATCAACAAATTCTTGTATATGGGGCCACAAAGTTCCTTATTAAGATATTTGTCACGAGGGCCAAAGGGTATTCTTATTATATAAGCCCCACTGCTTTCTCCTACATCAGCAGCATCAGCATCTTCAGGACCTGCCGTAAGCATCTCAGTGGGTTCTCCATAGCTCCAATCTACTTCGGGAGAGGAAACTTGGCGGTGAATAGATCCACCCTATAAACCCCGGGCATCCTAGCAAGTGCCCGTGCAAGCTCGACCACATATTTGATCTGCAATTTGATAAAGCAGGCAACGCCATTGAGAGGAGAACTTTAAAGACAAAACGTTAAGTAGGATGCCAGATTCACCTGACCACCAGTCAGAATCCCGACCAAGCTCCATATTTTCTCCACGGACCAAACCATGCAAACTGGCGAAGAAGATAAGTTTAAATCACAAATTTTTAGAATCTTGCCATACAACTTAGCGCTAAAAATAAATTCAGCCCCAGAGATATAGCAGCGAAGGAGGTAAATAACTTATCTCATCAGGGAAATTAAGATTGCATAGAAAAATGAGTCATCTTTTGTGAAAATGGTGCTGTATTATGACAATTTGCATGTGGAATTGAAATAAGGCACTAATACAGTTTATTCACTATCGACTCTTAAGGTACTTTTCATTGAAGTAATTTTCACCACCAGCAGGAACATAGATGCTGAACAAAAATAAAGATAATCAACTCCCGGAGCAACTATGGAATAACAGGTGACTTAAGCAGAAGGAGCAACAGTTGCCATCAATAATACATTAGTAAACAAGAAGGAAATAAGCGCATACTTGAAAGTATTTTACCTGACAAGAATAATGTATAGTTTCTTCTCCTTGTTATTATCGGACCATACTTCCAAGTTAGAGAAGTTCCGCTGGAACCTTTTCTCGGGCTGTCAATTGCTATAGCCTCTCCCAAGTCTCCTCTCTCCCTCAGACAAATCCTCGGACATGTCTTCGGTCACATCCTGCGTCCTTGCTCCCTCTCCCACCTCCGGTTTGCCAACCGCTGGAAATCCTCCCATTCCAACTTTTCAAAGAAAAGCGAAGCATGTCAATCTTTTTCTGTAAGGTGACGAAATATATATCGAGCTTGCAAATACCAATTTGTCAACAGCAGGGTGTCTCTTTGCTAGCATTCTGAGAATGCTTCTTTTGCTTTTGAAAGCGAAAAACAAGCAGACTTTTTATATCTTAAGGCAATAAAAGCTCCTGAGATGCCATAGCAGAAGTGCTTAAGGTAAATTTTCTACAATCATGAAGCAAATGACTGACCATATTTCTGTTTACTTCGATGCGAAGTATTATGATTATTTGGTTGCTTTCTAGAGGTGAATTATACAAAGTAAAAAATCATAGCACTCCCTACAAGTGGACAGTCCAAAGTGACCAGATTATCCATACTTATAATGTTGGTCTAAATCATCTTACATACACATTCCTTCTAGACAGCTTCATTTGTATCGATGATCATGAGGCAGTGAATAAAGAATTCAAACCCATGCACCAGAAGCTGGAAGATGGGGCAGCCCACATCTTCCATCCTTGATCATTTGATCAGCTTTAGTAAATTTTGCCACCCCACCTGTGTGAATCGTAGAGAAAATTGAATACTAGAACATATTTGAAAATGTTTTAGGAATCTTTTTAAAAAGCTAACACAGATTTTTTTCTCCTCCTCCCTCTCTTTTGTGGCCTCCCTCTCTTCAGTGGCACAGTAGCAACATCCAAGCACATAAAATAACGAAGTATCCAAACAGATATTAAGCACAAGACATCTTCAGAAATGCAGCATATGAACTGTTGAAGTTCAGTACAATCAACTTCAATCTAATAGGAAGGGCTCCCTTTTACTAGATCAAACAGCAAAGAGAGAAAGTATTATCAGAAACCAATTGATTTAGAGAGCACTGACGTATGTACTTATAATAATAATAATTGCCTTAAAACTGGTTACAAAGGCCTTTAATTGTCCCAGGTGTGTGCGGTAAAAATTCACCTATTAGCTACAGAAGTTCACCTTTTAACAACAAAGAGTATCCAATTATTACAGTGAAAAAGCATGGATTAGCATTTTCCAAGTCAATATAGATACATGGATAGAGACAGGCAGAGACAGAAGAGATCCATTTCTCAAAGAAAACTAAAGGAATATTATTACTTTTATCCTTGCATTTAGGGGTACTTACACTCTCAGACTCACATCTGGGAAAAAATGACCTATGTTCGTTGACCACACAGAATTTAAACGGCCTTAACATTCTCAAGAAATTAACAATTATACCCTTGGTTAAGTAGGTCATATCTCAACTGCCCATGCATACCCAATGGAAGATGGATATATTAATTGTAACACCCCCATACAGCCCCGTCGCCTCTAATGTAATACTCCACTGTTGTCCCCACCGTCTCCACGCGCCACCATCGCCTCCACAATAACACTTCCCACCGCTGCCTCCACCAAAACACTCTAACCGCCACCTCCACCTCCACCGAAACAAATCTCAGATTAGAAATTCTAATTTGTTCAAAACCCATCCACCCAAATCCATCTCAGATTACCAAAAAAAAAAAATTGTTTAAAACCGATCACTGATTTTCTCTTTTAAAAGTCAAAATCCATCTCAACTTTTTCAAACCTAAATATGGAGAACTAGGATCAACCTAGAACTACAAGTATGGAATTGAATTCTGAAATCCTCAAATTTCTTCAAGAGAAACGGGCTGCTTATCTTTTTATTTTTTTATTCCTCATTTTGGAGATTGTTACAAGAGTTGGATAGGGAGTGGTTGATGGGGAATGGTGGACAGTATGGTGGTGGTGCTGGTGATAATTTTATGTTGGTGAAATGAGTGGTGTTTGTAGTAGCTTCATGAAGGGTTATTTAAGGGTTTTTTTGGAGATTCCAGTGGTCTTTGAAGGCTTTCCAATTTTGATAGCAGTGCAAACCGGTGTGGAATAGCATTGTGGGTCAGTTGACCAGTAATCGAAGGTGGTGTTGGGATGTGGGTTGGAGGTGGTGGGCATAGCCGTTGGTGGTAGTGGTGGTGGTAGGATTTGTAATGTTTGTGGGCTGTGGAGATGCTATGGACTTGTGGTGGGGGCTGTGGTGGCCTGGTGGGAGGCCATGGTGGCAGCAACGAAGATAGAGAGGCATATATAAAACTTCATACGTATTTGAAAAGTTAAGGGTAGTATTGTCATTTTCAACATACAAAATTGTCATTTAAACTAAACCTTTTAATAATTAATGTTACGAAACCCAAATGTTGGGGGAATCTCATACACTTTTTCTACATTTTTTAGATGAGTGTCCATTTTGTCAAAATTGGGTAGTTGACTCAAATTTACCCCTAAACTCAAGGATAAAGGAGATATTCCCAAAACTAAAAATCATTAACAACGTCTAACATGTCCGACAATTCTGGAAGCTCACGGATTAATCGCGCATAAAATCCCAAAGTTTGGGGTCATTTGCATGAAACAACCAGACTTTTTCTTTTGGCATCCACCACCTTGAACTTCCATTTTGGTGTTCAAGTTACCAATTGATGAGAAAACTTAATGTATGTTCAACTTTTGAAGGTATAACAGGGACTTCACCTCCTTGTGCTAACCTAACTCACCCCTTTCCCCATGCCACATGCTGCCCCCAATCTCCGAACCCACCCGCCACCCTCTTTCCCCAAATCCAGCTGCCACCACTTCCCATCCAGCCATTCCATTGTCGTTGCCTCCTTTTCTCCGCAACAATCACCATCTACATACATGCAAGTTGATTGGTGCAGTAGCTTAATTTGGGGCTCCGCGCATGGTTTTGAATTAGGGTTTGCTTTATATTCTTATTGAGCAATTGGGTTGGCAGCCAACTACAAATCTCTTTTACGTTGGGTGACGGGCGACAATGGCAGCAATGACGGGTACTCTGTTTTGTTTTGTTAGGGGTTGATGGTAGTGGTGGTTGATGTCGCGAAAGTTGGAGGCGGGACCCTTGGATTAGACATGAGTTGACAATGGGAGGAAAGAGAAAAGAAGAAGATGTGGCTGCCACAAGGGTTTGAATTTGATGATGTGGCTGTCACATGGGTTTTAACCGATGATATGGCTGTCACATAGGCTTTTGTTGTAAATTGCCGAATTAACCCTTAAGATCAAACAGGCATCCAAAAAATTGAAGTTTTTTTTCCGTCAATCAGTGTTTGAGGCACCAAAACCAAAATGAAACTTCAGGGCGATGCGTACCAAAAAAAAAAGTCGGCAGTGTTTCGGGCAAACGAACCCAAAATATGGGGTCTTATGCAAAATTATTAGTGTACACGTCAGGTTACATCCCTCCCCTCTTTTTGCATCCCCTAATAATGCCTCATCATCAATATTCTATCTTCTGCTTCAAAAATGTCCTAAATAAAATGGTGCAAACATAATAAACTAGGGTGCAATTCTAGCCCCATCATATATTACTAGGAGTCCCATTAATTACTACCCATCACAAACTCAAACAAATTCATGCAGATGCAGGGGAATTGTGCAGGGCATTTATTAACACACACACACACACACAAAAATATCAGCAATATGTAGATCAAGGGACAACAATAAATCACCCTGAAATTAAGAACAAACTTTGGCTCCTACCGGATTGTAGGAATCTCCTCCAATCTCATAGTGACAGACAATTAACAGCCGCTAAATTTTTTTAGTGACTTTTCTTCTAACTCTATCCGCAACAATCATTAATCGCACTTTTTTAGCTTGACTAAATAAAAGTCACTAAAAATATTTAGAGATGATTGATTGTCGCTATATTGGGGGTAGCAGCCAAATTGTTAATTCTAGATGCGGACAGAATGGGTAACTTTACCGGCTGACACAGAAACAAAATTCAACGTTAACATTAACAGAGAGAGGCACAGATAAAGGGGCACCAAACCTGCTTCTTCTTGCGGGTGAGATGCCAGATACGCCAGCACATGTTCTCGAGCCTTGAGCTCCTCTCCCTGGTATTCCTGGTGGCCACCACCTTTATCCATGTCCTGTGCAAATCAGTCTCGTCCACGCCGGTCACCACCTCCTCCACAAAGTACTTGGTGGGGTTGAAATGGCCCCTGTCCCTCACGTTCACCTGCGACACCTGCTTGTTCTCCTCTATGGCCGACGCCCCGCTGTCCAGTATGGCCTCCAAGTACCCGTTTATCCACTCATTCCCAGCCATTTTTGTTACAACCTTGGTTCAGAAAGTATTTATGGGTTTCCAAAAGAACAGAGTGAGAGTTTTGCTAGGAGAGGGAGTCCTGAGAGTGTGTGTATGTGTGTGTGTGTGTGTGTGTTTTTGTTAGTTGTTACGTATTGTACGGGGGAGAGGAGAGATTGGAGGGAGAACCAGATGGCGGTTAGTGGTGGGGCTGTGGAGTGACACGTGGAGTGGGGATTTGGGGGCTGTTTAATGGGTCTATGACAACACTTGTGTGATGGCTGGGTTGGGTGAAGGGGGGTGGGCGGGTTTACTTCGCTTTTTCCAAGGTTGTCCGCTTCCCAATGCGAGGTGGGCGCCCGCTTTGGCATGTTTGTCTGGCTCTGCCCACACACTCGGATTTTCTCCTCGGCTGGGGAGGGCCATTTATTTGTTGCTTGCTATTTTCATTTTGTGCAAGAAAAGGGTCGCTAATTCTCAGAAAACAATGCTACCGTGCTTTGGTAACAAAATGCCGCTAATCCATAGCTGCAGGAGACCTCACAATCCTCATGTGTTGTTTTGAAGTTCGAATGAAGCTCAGGACTTGTGTTCCCGGTGGCTCGAGAATTCGAATGAGTTGCGGTACTTTTAACAATGACATGAACGTTGCTCGTAAGAGCGGGACAGTGCTATTTTCATTTTAGTGTATATGTTTTTTTATCACTTTGTTGTCAGTAAAAATATGCTTCAGTTACGACTTTTTAAATTTTTAGCAATAAATGATGATTTGAACGGCCTCTACGCTAAAGAATGGGCCTCGTTAAGGAATTGTGCTCCATGAGCTTGATGCAAGTTCACGAGTCAAAATTGTTTTATCGGTATAAATCCAAGATAGTATTGATGAAACTTTTTAAAATTTGACATCTCAATTTCATAGAGAAACAAGGTATGACCTTACAAATTCCACCGATTTATAACATGAAGTGTATCGCATCTTAACCATTTGAATGACGAGCCTGAAAATTATTGTTCACTTGCCACAAGAGAGGCATGAAAAGCAACCTTTCACTTTTCCTCCCTATAAACCGTAAGTATGTGGCTGCAAAAGCCATCCTGCTAAGTTGCGAAAGCCACCATGAACCGAACTTTATCACCTTGTCCTCCTTGCCTTAAACGGGTGAAAACCTTTACACCCAAGTACCTATCCCAAGCCACAAATCAGTCAGAAGCCAGCAATCATTCTGTGATCTCATCCAGCGCACATGGTGCCCGTGCATGCAAACAAAAAGTTGAAAGGCACGTTTTGGCAAACATGCATTTGTGACGCTTTTGGCTTGCTTCACTCCTTCGGTGACACTTGGGATCAGTTAGCGGAAAAAATAGAACTTTTCAAGACAATTATTTGAAAGAGAAGCTGTTCTCTGCGGCTCTTCCCCTCACATGGCTGTCGTTCTCATTTGATTCTAAGTGACTGGTGAGTCAGTGTGTACTTGTTCTGCCTCAAATGAGGTCTTTTTGAAGCTACGAAGGAAGATCATGTCCTGTGTATTAAAGTGCAAAGTTATCATAAACTTTTCACGTTCAATGGCTAGTCCTTGATATCTGTATTATCGCATGGGACATAATAGAACTCGTCGCTCTATAGACAATAAAAGACTCAAATCCCTGGTAATGAAAAAGCGACAAAGTCCTTTCTAACTTTTGTTTGGGACATTATATAACCCAAGTCCTCTCTCTAGCGATGAAATTTTGTGACTTTATTATGTGATTTTATACCTCTTGCTGACCAAGAGCATTAATTCTTGCATAGACATTAACCATCCGCGTTCACTTTATACACTTCTTAATAGATTAGTTAATTGCATTTTTTGCTACAGTTTTTGAGTTTCACAATTCATCTAGTGAGAGGGAAATTCTTGCCACTTATTGTGAAAGGCAATTTTATAAAAATTGTAAATTGCAACTTGTCATTTATTTGCCTTCAAAACAAGAATTATGGACAATAGAAAAGTTTGACTAGTGTCCTTCAAGATACTACTACATTTCTAGTGTATACACCATGTCAAAAGATGCCATTTACCCAATAAAATTACTGCTTAAGTCACTCTCTCTCTAAAAAAACCCTCTTACAGCTTCCACAGGCTAACCCACCGGGCCACCCCACCATGCTTCAACGCGCGTGGGGCGGTGGCTGTCTCCAGTGTCATCATATTTGTCGTCCCTTTTGCGTGTTTGTGATTTGGTGTTTAAGAAGAGTGGAAAGTAGGTGGACGGCGGCAGAAGGGCCAGGGTTTGACGACCTAACGGTGGTAGCGTTAGGATCTAGTCAGATCTGGTAGGTCTAAGTGGTCCACTCGATCTGCTAGATCGTCACCTTCTCATCCATGGAGGTTGGAGCTTTTTTTATTGCTTGAAACGAAGCAGTCTTCGATTTGAAGGCCAAGTAGACCTTTGCCAGGGTGGACGGAATCTCACCGGCAGTGACAGAAAATCTCACCACCAATGGAAGTAGTCAATTTTCTGGTAAGGTACTAGCAGTCTTCAGGTGGGTTCCTGGCTCCATTTTCTAGGGTTTGGTTTCTGGGCAAGCAGTGTTTTCCTTGGGGAGGGAGAGGGTTGGGGTGGGCTGGGTGGTAGGGGGTTTCAAGGCCTGGGAGGGGTGGGAAGGGCTCTGAGGTAGTCAGCAGTAATCTGATATTGGGGGGTTTTATTGTTGGAAGTGTCCTATGTGGTGTCTGCTAGGTCTTTGTCGTTCCTTCAGCTTTTGGTGTGGTTTCAATAGTATTAGTGTAATGCCCCAGATTTTTAGCTAGGTGTATAAACAATAATTAGAATGTTATTTTCACACTGAATTAAGTCATAAACCTTAGAGAATTGTTTGAAAGTCCTTTTAGTGACGAAATTAATAGTTATAGTATCCGCTGTTGTTGTAACAAGGATTTTAAGTTGTACTGTAATTGCAATGGCAATTAGGAGTTCAAGCCATATTATAATTAGATTAGCAAACTATATAAGGAGGAGGAAGGCGTAAAAGTCTTCATATTTTTTTGAGGCAAAGGAGAGAAAGGAGTTGGTGCATTCTTTTGGGTATTCAAGTATATTATGATTACATCAGTAATGAGAATTTTAAGTTATATTATTATTACAATAGCAATTAGGAGTTCAAGTCATATCGTAATTAGATTAGCAAACTATATAAGGAGAAGGAACGCGTAAAAGTCTTCATATTTTTTCTGAAGCAAAGGAGAGAAAAGAGCTGATGCATTCTTTTGGGTATTCAACTAAAAAGGTTATGATTGATCTAAGATAAAGAGGAGATTTTTTATGTTATATTCGCTACTTTGAGGTAAGGATTCTTACGCAATCCTTTCGTTTTATACTCGAGAATCTATCTGCTATCGCTTGATTCCCAAAACGTATTTGTGTTTGAGCTTATTATTGATCATCATGCTTAGTTTTTATGTTATCCATAAAATTTTCAACTGTCTTCAAATTTGCATTAAAGACGGTTCCCACGATTTATAAACATTCTCTGTTCTTTTTTTATCGTAAAAAGTCATTCGCAATTCCTTAATGCTCCATGTCGCTTTCTGTTCATAGCCAAAAAGTACTTTTCAAAGATTCAACGCCACGTGATGTCATCCCTATTTTAGCGTTGTTATTGTTCACGGCATGAAGGCCATATTTTGCTTTCCAAATTTTCTACGGCCACGTGTCTCTTTTCTGTTGGTCATGCCATTCTTATATAATTTTTACCATCGTCTTCTACCCAGATTTGGGTTCAAGAGTGCACCCTCTTACTTCTATTTGCCACGTGTCAATTTTCTCGTGACTCTTAGTTCTTTTTACAATATTCTTTATTATCACAATTTTTGTGCAATTGAGTTTTCACCCAACAGTTCTTTTGACGATATCTTACTCATCCGATCTCCGATTGATCTGATTTTTGTTTCATTGAATTTGATTTTTTTTTCAATTTGAGTTTACAATGACTATTTTTGAACTTTGAATGAATCTTTGTTATATTTATCAAATTTTTTTGTGGGTGATATTTGTATTTGAAAGTCACTTTTGATGATGGTGACTTATATGTGACGTGTCGGCTCTAATGTTTGGTACGGTATAACCATGATTTATAATGTTTAACAATAAGCAATTGTGTGACGCACTGGCTGTGATTTCGACATGGTATGACCATGATTTGTGATGCTTAACAATAAGCAATTTGTGTGTGTGACACCCATAAGTTTTGATAAATAGTGTTGGATCTTTTGCTTATTGGTCATTTAACCCTTTTCTGGTCATTCATTATAAAATTTGATTGAGTTATCTAAATTCCTAACTATTGGCTTTATTCGATAACTCATATTTTGGATCTATTTTGGCCCTCTATGTATAAAATCTCTTACTGCGCAATTCGTGTTCACCCTTTTGCTTTTTCTTTTCCTTCCCCTTCTAGGCTAAGAGTAAATTGTAAATTGCAACTTGTCATTTTTTGTCTTCAAAACAAAGAATTGTCGATAATAGAAAAGTTGACAAGTGTCTTTCAAGATACTACTATGTTTCTAGTGTATGTATGTATACACCAAGACAAATGATTAAAAGATTCACTTGACGTTTACCCTATAAAAATACTGCTTAAGTCACTCTCTCCTCTTTATATCCTCTTACAGTTTATAGTCTTCCACCCGGCCAACCGACCATGCTTTAACGCGCGTGGGGCGGCGGCCGTCTCCAGCGTCATCATATTTATCGTACCTTCTGCGTGTTTGTGATTTGGTCTTTTAGATGAGTGCAAGGTGGGTGGACGACGGCAGAAGTGGCGGGGGTTTGACAACCTAACAGCGGTAATGTTTGGATCTAGCCAGATCCGGTAGATCTGAGTGGTCCACTTAATATGCTAGATCGTCACCTTCTTATCAATGGAGGTATGAGTGTGAGAACCCAACATTTCATATGCTTTGATTACATATTTAAGAATGATTAGATGCATCACTCTGTATGAAAATGGTTAGGATGAACTATGCATGATAATGCATTTGAATATTTGTTTAAATGTTAAACACCTTGAATTGAGTAAATTTTCTAAGAAGGCAAACGCAGTGTTAGAAATGGAAAAGAGTATTTGATGTGTAGAAATTTTAAATGATCACTTGGAATGACCAAATATATATATATATATATATATATATATATATATATATGGAAACAAAAAAATGGTGAAGATCTTGGCTGGCGGTAATCGGTTGTTGATCGGACTGCCTACGAATTATTTGTACTTTTTGCACAGAATTGTGCCACCTCGTGCTTGTGATGTGTCAACATACTAGCACGACATGTCGTGCTTCAAGTCTTGTCGTGCTTGAGTCTTGTCGTGCTTGTTAGGTGGCACAATCATGTCTCATCACCTCGTGCTTAGAGCCTCGTCGTGCTTGACTCTCCACCTCTTCACCTTCACTTAACACCTCCTACTTGCTTGCTTCTAATTTGAGTTAAAAGACCTAATTTGACATGCTTAAATCATCTTACCTCGTTTTTGAGAAAAAAAAATGTAAGAAAATCAACCAAAAACCTTTCAAACTTTAGAATTAAGGCCTATTTTTTAAGGAAATATTAATTAAGCAGTTGATTTGGAAAGTTTCTGTGAGCTTCAAATAGTGTTTTGAATGTGTCTTGAGGAGTCTTTTGAAGGTGTTTCAAATTTGAAAATTTGGTTCTTTCATCTCTTTTTTTTGGTAAGATAGTTGAAACTTTTTAATAGGTTTTTTAAAGACATGAATATTGATATATATGTTATGTTAGCGTAATTATTTTAGTATGAATTCGTTATCAAACTTTTAAATATTTGTTAGAGAATTGTTAATAAGTGAATCTATTCATGTTTAACATATTGGAGATTATAGAAGACGTGAAATAGGTTACAATACATGTGAATTATGCAATTATGTCAAACTAGACATGGTTAGTAATGGTTTTGGACATGTTTGTTAAGTTTTATAATTAAAGCTAAGTTGCTGAAAATAAATGATTATATTTCATATTCGAGATGTTATAAAGATGATGTTTTATGATGAAAGTGACTAAATATTTTTTATCTAAGTTTTATAGTGCAAGTACATGAAGATTACAATAACTACATGTATGAAATGATTTGTTTTCTTGCACATGAGCGTGTTACATCCTTTCATTATAAGGGATGGTTGATATATTGTTGATGATTATTATGTTACTCCATTCAAATGATTGGAGATTGATTTGATTGTGTTTGAGTAGCAGTGCACCATATGAGCCGAATAATTGTATCTTCACTGCTACCTGAGGCAGAATCAGTGTTCATTTGTTTCCGGTTACTCGACCTTTGGCCAAGGTAAAGGTTGTGAACTTATATCCCGGGTGTAGTGACATAAGGGTGGTCTATTGATGGAACTGAATTCACGAATGATAAACTCTTGCAATGCTTAACTAAGTGTGAACGTGTGATATGTGTAATGTGTACATGTAGAACTATTTAATGTGATTAAATTGTATTAGCGTGCATTATCAATATTCTTGTGTTGAAAGTTACATTAAATATTTTTTATTATCTTATTGAGCCAGTAGGCTGACGGGTTTTTACCCATAATATTTTAGATCAAGGAGCCAGTCCCTCAAAAGGTAGGAAAAAGGTGTGAGGCATGGTGAGAAGACGGGCAAGGGGACGCTTGTACATTTGTATATTAAGTTGTACTTGAAATAGTACAGTATATCAACTCTCAGATCTGACAAAGAATTTACTAGGTGTATTTTGTAAAAGTAAACTCTTTAATTTTGTATGTTATAATGTAATTACCAAGTGAGTTAGAATGAGTTGTATCATCAAAATGATGTGATTAGCAGTTGTGTCGTAATACTCCAGACGGATTAAGGTAACCCTAAGTTGGGACGTTACAATGAGCTTTTTTGATTGCTTAAAAAGAAGCAGTCTTCAATTCGCTGGCCAAGTAGACCTTTGGCAGGGTGGCCGGAATCTCACCGTCGGTAACCAAAAATCTCATCCACTAATGGAAGTGGTCAATTTTCTGGTAAGGTACTAGTGGTCTTCAGGTGGGTTCCTGGCTCCATTTCTAGGGTTTGGTTTTTGGGTAAGCAGTGTTGTCCTTGAGAATTGAAAGGGTGGGGGGGATTGGGCCCTCAGGTGGGGTTAGGGGTGAGGTGGGGTGGTGGGGGGTTTTGGGGCCCTTGGAGGGGCGAGAAGGGCTCTGTAGTCAGGGGTAATCTGATTGGGAGGAGGGGGAGCTAGGGCTTCTACTATTGGAAGTGTCCGTTGTGGTGTCTACTAGGTGGTTTCTTTGTCGTTCTCGCGGCTTTTTTTGTGGTTTCGATAATATTAGTGGGTGATTGCATACTTGTCGTGTCGAAGACTTTTTGTTATCGATAATTAGACATGGAAAACGGGTATACATGTCGGATATGGGTAAAAACCGATCGGGTATGGATAAAATCGGATCGGATAAATTTTACCCGATTTTTTTCGGGTAGCCATTTTTAAGGCCCATACCCTACCTTTGCGAGTAGGGTATTACCCGCAGGTAAACAATTAAATTTTTAATTTTTTGATAAATAAAATTTAATTACTACAAAATACCAACTATTTAGGGCTATTTTTTTTCTTCTCTTTTATTTCTTTTGCCTATTTCAGTTACCTAACATGTTCCCATGTTCCTCATTTCCAAATTTCACCAAAAAAATAAAAATTATATCAACATAAATGTTAAATACCATGTCCCTTTGACCCATTCCCCACCCACAATCCAAAATAAAGCAAATTAAATTTTCAATATATATACAATCATATTTCCTACTAAGTACTAACAATCTAAAATACAATAACTACAACTTTTATCAAAAGAAAAAAAAACCACTGCAACTAAATTTCACAGATACATCATATCATATGCATAAATAATAAAAATTAAATCTTCCATTCCTCGCAGAATTTTTATCAATCGACGGTGAATAGCGGAAAACAGCGGCGCCGTGGTGGTGATGCAAGCTTGAGATCGGAGGTGGACTGGACGATTGGCTGCCGGCGGTGGCCAACTAGCGAGAGGAGACTATTGAGTGAGTGTGAGGGATAAATAGAGAGGAGCAGATCGCAGCGCAGATCTGGGAGGAGGTCAACGATAGAAAGTGTGGCGCCGCAGATCTGTGAGAGGGCTTAGTGGCCGACGATAGGTGGCGGTCGGCGATGACCTTGTTAGTTGTTAAAGTGTGGTGGAAGACGGCGTGAAGGCTGTAGATCTCAATTGAGAAAGGTAGCGGCGGTGGCAGAGATGAAGGGGACGGTGTGTGAGAGAGAGAGAAAGAGAGAGAGAGAGAGAGGAGAGTCTGATGGGTGAGAAGTGGGAAGAAAAATGAGAGTGAATATGGTTAGGGCACAAAGCACTTATTTATATATGAATGAAAACTGAGTAAATCGGGTAACCCGCCATCCGACCCGAACCGACCAGAAAATTACTGTTCGGTTCAGTTTTGGGTCTAATTTCAACGGGTCTCTAATATACATACCGGTACCTCGGGGTTTTTGGACGGGTACGAGTAGACCTGCGGGTACGGGCAAAAAGTTGCCAGGTCTATCAGTCATGTTGTTTCATGTTCGTCTCCTCTAATCATATATTATTGGGTCTGTTTTTTTTATATTCTTTGTAACCTTTAAAACTTGGTGTGTTACTTTTAGTTGGGCTAATGTGTAAGATATGCTCTGTATTAGATTGATTGTACTGTGCATGAGTTTTATTAGAGAGTTAGTTTTTTTTTTTTTTACCGTTGTGGTCATGTATACAGTTATAGGTATGTTGTGATTTAATTTAATATGGAATGTCTTAAGGCAACTTGAAAGCTTTTGCTTTATTATCAATGTCATTCTCTTATTATAAAAAAAAATACATTTAAGTTATCGTCAATTTTTGTATTGAGGTGATCAGGCCCATTAAACTGGGTTATGTGCAGCTCAATTACTGCCACCAATTGAAATACCTCGAACTTTGGGAACGGGTTAAAATAAATATTTGTGCTCCGAAAAATAAACGGACGTTAAATTTGGGCAATGTTCGGGTATTAGTAGTGCATATGAGTTTAAAAAAACTTTGGGACAAAAATGTAATTTTAAAATTTTTGGGGGCATTTTTGTAATTTTGGAAAAATATAGGGCTATTTTGCAAATTATGAAAATTTGTAGTTAGGTATCAAAATTTTGGGAAGATGATCACACATGGAGCCATCTCCTACTAGCTTAATGACTAAGCTAGTAAAAAAACAATTTAATAAGGGATGGATAAGAATTTCGGGTGAAAGAAAGAAAGAAAAAAAAGAAAGAGAGAGAGCTCAGTAGCAGAAAGAAAGAAACAGATAAAAAGAAATGGGAAGAAACAGAACATCGTGGCAGAGGAAACCAGGGGAAAGAGAAGAAGAAGAAATTCTTGTGAAGTAATTTCTCCACCTTCTTTGTGTGTTAACCCAGTGTGCTTTCAGTGTGTATACATGCATGTATAGCTATTGGGTTGTCGAGGGTGAGCTGTGTGTGCGAGTTGGGTGTGCGTTTCAATGAGTGTGTTTGCCGTAAGAAGAAGGAGATGTAACACCCTGATTTTTTTTCGGAACGTTAATTTCAAATAAACAAAATCAGGAAACCTCAAAATATCCAAAACTCTCCCAATTGGGTATTCAGAACATCTAAGAATAAGTCTCCAAAAAACATTAATAAATGTCATACCAGTTTAAAACTATTACATTGACCTCAAGTACTCCTACACGGAGCTCCAAAATAAAATTTAAAGTCAAATCTAATCGTACAGTAAATATAAAAGGGAAATTCTTCCCTAAAAAGCTTCTTACTTTGCCATGCCTTAGAATCCTTTGTACAACTCCAAACACTGCCTGATAACCTGAAAGTAAGGGGGTGAGTACAAAGCCCAGTAAAAATAATCACACACACCCGCCCACAGAGTACAAAGCACGCTATATCGATAGTAGTACTTGGAGGTGATAAAGTATGATACCAAGGTGCATAGCGAATACCAAAACCAATGCACTAACTTTCAATTCAGAAATCAAATTAGCAACAAGATTAAATAGCTCGTATCAGTAGACAATACAACCTGAAAGTAAGGAATTACCATATATAACTAAATTTATAGAGGGTCAAAAGGTTTCGATGTGTTTAAAACAATGCAAATTTAAGTTCGAAACGTTTTCACAAGTTCTGATAAAGATAACTTATATTTCAAAAAGACTCTAGTGAATTCAATAATACTTCATATATGTTCGAAAACTTCTTCAAATAGATCAGATATCAAATTTCAAATGTTCAATGAGTACAAAGACGAAGACCACTGGAGCCATTCAGAAATGTGTCAAGCGTGTCATTACTGACATATGAGACATGGTTCAGAAATTAAGATCTCGATCTCTAACTCATCCCGCTGAGCTAGCCCACATTCCAATTCACGTGGGTAAATCAGAAATGGATAAGTCACATACACTGTGACATGGCTCACCAACTTATAAAAACATATACCAAATCAACTTAATAAACACCAAGAGTTTGAAGCCGACAAAGTCATTCTCGTTTACACGATTCTACGCAGAATAGTTTTATTCAAGGGCTAACTTCAACAATAAAATCGGCAAATTCTAAGAAAAATCAAAGGAAGTGGACTCGTTACTGTTTCCGTAATGTCTAAGATCATCAAAAACGGATAAGAAACGAATAAGATGGAGTAAGTCGAACTAAGTTGATTTACAGTGTCAAACAACAACTTTTGCACTGATGAATAATTTTCAAATTGAATTTTGATAAGAAAAGAAATAGATTCTAATAAAACACGAAACTAAGAAGTTTAAGAGGATCTTTAAGGTTTCCAGATTGTCGAGAGTTATGAAAAACCAATGAGAAACAAATGAGATAGAACAAATCGAAGTGGGCTGATTTACAGTGTCAAAAACAAAAAAGTCTGCACTGATAAATAACTTTCAAACTCATTTTTTACCAAGAACCAAATGGATTCTGATAAAACCTTAAACTAAAAATTTGAAGAAGACTCTTCAAGGATTTCAGAATGTTAAAGAACATTAAAAACCAATGAGAAACAAATAAGATACAACAAATCGATACTGGTTGACCTGAATTGGCATAAATATAAGCATAACAATGTTCAAGTCTATTTTTGAATATTGATCACTTGGAATTTAGGAAAATCCAAAACTACAAAGTTGTAGTAGACTATTTCCGGTTTTCAAAAAGTGTAAGAACACTAAAATTGGCTAAGGAACGACAAAGTTACGCACTTTTGAATTTGCTACAAAGATTTACAACAAAAAGATCAGGAATTAAAGTCAATAATCGGAAGTACAAAGAACTATTTAGCGTAATGATCAAGAATGTAATTAGGGTTCTAAATAATCAATAGATCTCTTTGAACAAAAAATTAATTGATGAACGGATCGATAATCAGAATTCAGATAGGGTAAATGGGTGAGAAAACCCTTACCTCAATTGCGTAAATCAACTCCAAGTCTTTATCTTTTCAAACAAATTATTTCAATTAGACTCCATCAATCACAATAGCTTATGCGTTTGTGATCACAAACCTTAATCCAAATATCAAAATAAAATCTTACCTCAATGTGATGACCAAAAATCTCAAGAGTGTTCTTCTTGGAGATTCCTTGAAGGCTCTTCTCAAATTTGTGGTGCTCCTAGGGATTATAATACATAAGTCATTAGCCTTAAATGAATGTAATTGTATTCCTAGAACAATAAGAATTGCAAAATATCCATTATGTCCCAAATTCCTCTAACTTTATAAATGGGTCAAGCTAAAGCCCCCAAATTCAAATTGGGTCATCTAATCCAAAAAGTATAACCTACTTTCCTGAAAGAAAATTTTAAATTTATTCTTAGGCCAACTATTTTTTTTAAAAGTCATAATATATTCTAATTCATACTTACACAAGTATCTTGATTGAAAAAAAAATCCGGAGTGTTATAGTTTGGGTATGGGATTAATGGTGTAGCTCATGTCTTTGGGTGTAAGGGGACTACGAGTGAATGGATTACAAAGGATTTTGATATATAAATACAATTGTTTTCATGGATTGCTGTGTAAGTGAGAGGTTCATGTGTGGATATGTGTATTTCGGGTGTGAGTGTGTTCATGGTTAAGAGTGTGTGTGTGTGTGTGTGTGCGCGCGCGCGTGTGTGTATATCTATCTATATGTGTGTGCGCGCGCGCGCGCGCGTGTGTGTGTGTGTGAAATTTATGTGGGTTAGATATGTGTTAGTTGTATGTTAGAATGCAATTAGGAGAGATTTAGGTGTTTGGAAGAAGGGTGGAGAGTGTGTGTGTGTGTGTGTGTGTGTGTGTGTGTGTGTGTAAACTATTTAGTGTGTGCACTGGAGTGTGTTTTAGTTGGAAGAGAAGAAAGGAAGAAGATGAAGAGTGTGTGTACAAAAGGTGTTTTAGTGTGTGACAATTTGAATAGTAAGTCTTTAGGCAGTTTTTCATAATTTTTTAAAAATAGTTAGGGTTATAATTAAACAAAGGGCAAAACTGTAACCCCGTATTTTTACGAGGCGTACGCCCCAGAATTTTTCGAGAATTTTCGGTTTCCGCGAAGGGTGCTAAATTGGCGTATCGATTAACAAAATTTATCAAATTATTTATCGTAGCAAACCAAACTATTTTGATTTAAAAATTATAGGAAAATATTATTTTACTGATATGATTCATATTCTAAAATTTTGTGTAATTTTGAGGCCGATAAGTATTTTTCACAAAACTGACTTTTTAGCGCTCGGTTCGAACACCAGTTCGGAACTTTTGGGTGAAAATTATATAAAATAATTTTTAGGCCAGAAATGATATCAGAATATTTAAAATAGTGTTTTAAGTTGTTTTTGGAATTTTTTCGGTACCGAAAACCCCCAGGGGTATTTTGGTAATTTACCACCCCGAGGGGTATTTTGGTAATTTTTCACGTAAAAGGTATTTTTGTGTAAATTAACATACAGTAAGATTATTTGAGTGATTTTACTTACAAAAAGGCGGTTTGAGTGATTTAAGCTGAGAGGAGCATTTTGATAATTTTACACCTAGGGGCATTTTGGTAATTGTATATACACGGTGAGGGATATTCATTTTGAGAGCATGTGTGACTCCGTATTAAGTTATAATATTGTACTGTAGGTTGTATTCTGACTATTTAATTATTCTGTTTAGGTTAAAGGTAAAGACTTTCCGGTTAGAATAATTTAGTTGCGGATCCAGGTAAGGGATTCTATCTGAACCCTGGGTAAGGACTTTTGTTTGAACCCTTATTTTGATAACTCATACTCGTAAGTACTCATTTGATCTATTTATGGCTAGTGTCGAACTCTGAATTGTGTACTAATATCAATATGTTATTGCCTAGAAAACTCCAATGTTGAACCTGAATCGATTATTTGAAAATCTTGTGATGCTCGCATGTATTGCATGCTGAAAAAATTTGACAATTGTTTGTATCCGTTCTTTTAGATTGTTGTGATTAAATTCGATAATTATTCACAATCATTTTTACTATTTATCTATGATTTTTCTTCTGAAAATTCTGAATGCTGATTATGTCAATAAGATTATTGTTATTGGAATCCGAATTGATTTCGGTGATTGAGCTCATGTTAAAGCTCACTAATATTGTTGATTTTTCTGCATTGACCTGAGTTTCTGTTCAGTGGGAGGGCGTAATAAGGCTGGTCTGAATCCTGCATGGAACGTAGGCTAGTACCCAGGTGGACTAGTAGTTTGGTACATCATGCATGTGTACACTCTGCTAGCTTGTTGGAATGGCAATGCAATCACCCCAGGATCAACATTGATTTTTGAGTTTCTCTGTTCTGTAAATTGTCGTGACTGCTATGGAAATGACAGAAAAGTATTCTCCGAAATAATTTGTGTTCGTGTTGAAATGTTTTTGAGAAATCTTCAATGTACTTTGGAAAGAACTGTCTTAGATGAATTGTGTATATTTTGAAATCCTTTGAAAAACCATCATCGTATCTTGGAATTGATGACCATGAAAAGAGTATTTTATTGATCGTTTTGGAACCCGTCGTGTTTGTATTTGGCGATTTGGTATTTTATTTATGATGAATTTTAATGGTTTTGGAAATCATTGAATTTTGATCGTTCGAAGTGTATTAAAAATCATCGTTGCTTGGATTCTAGAAAACCATGTTGTAATCTTTTTGTAGTCCTTGTACTACCTTACTGAGCTCTTAAAAGCTCACCCTTCATTTGACTCCCTTCTGCAGGTGATGATAAGCTATAGCAGGTTCAGGAATGAGTTAGAGTATGTGTGAGGTTCCGGTAAGCCCGCCACTACAGTGTAGTGAGACCCCCGTGTGGGTCGGTACTGTCACCGTATTTCATAAGGGCTTGAGTTTGTAAAGAACTTGGATTTTAACATTTTAAGTTTGAGCAGCCTTGTAAGCTTGCATTTGAAGAATTTTGAGATGAGATCGGATTAAATGTTTTGAAGTATGTGTTAGTGAACAAATTTAACATGTTTGATGTGATCCAGTAGGTTAACAACCTGGGAGTTCGGGGCGATGGAGCTCCGGATTTTTGGGGGCGTTGCACCAATAAGGATGCGGCTGATCATCAAATTTGTTTATCAAACTGTCCCAAAAAAATTGACCACTTTCTAATTAAGAAAGTCTCGATAGTATTTTTCCATGTTTACCCCTCTTACACTTTTTTTAATTCAATTTCTCTCTCCACATTTAATCCTCCACCAATCCATTTTTCTCTCTTCTGGCCCACTTTCTTCCCTCCCTCTCTCTCTTTCTCTCTCTTGGGATAAAATAAAAAAATTCATAAAATATAACTCAGCCTAAATAAGCACAATGATGATCAAATAAAAAGCGACGGAGGGAGTACTTATGAAAAATGATTATCAAGGTGACAGAATCTTATTAGACTTGGCCTCATATACAACAATATTAAGAGGTAATCATTGGTATAGAGTAGTAGAAATAAACGTAAAACAAAGCATGAGAAAACTCCACCATTCGAGGCTCTAAAGTGCAAAAAAAATATTTCACTATAACTCTCCTAGTCAAACTACAAAATCTCTCTACTAACGTCATCATTGTTGTATTAAATTCGGGATTAAGCTACAGGCCCTCGGGCTGATGTTTCAAGATCGACGTGGCCACCATCTCAAGATAATAGCTGATGGGGCCACTTGTGAACTGTTAAATCATAATCTTCTTGTCAAAGTCAAGAGAAGATTGCAATATTGAAGATTTATATATTCATAATTTTCTTGTTGGTTTGCAGATTCAGACTTTATGTGCACAAATTTAGGGTACGTCCAATGAAATTATTTCTGCATCTCACTTCTTATCTTCGTAATTCAAGTTTTAAGCTCTGATACTCAAAAGACAACTAACTTCAAGACTCTTGCCCTCAAACTCTTAGAGTTGCAAGGCAAAAGCTACTACTCGTATGCTTTTACCATTTAGGGGAATTTTTGTTGCTAGCTTGTCTTGGCTACCAAATTTGGAAGCATTTAGGTCTCAGCTTTTGAGACATGTCAACAAACATTCAACTGTCAATCATCATCAGTGCTCCCAAAGATGCGGAAGCTCAACTACCTTCTGCCAAAAGATTTAGGTCATAACAGCCAGGGGCTTCCTAGGTTCTCTGTTTTAAAGATTAAGAAAGACCAGTTCCTTTTGGGATGTAGGCCTACAAAGAAGAAAAAGAAATAAGCCCTTAAGAAAACAACCCGTATCAAGGAACCCGGGTAGAAAGATGACTCATAGATGTTTGTGTTAGTTTGAGGTCCCCACGTTGAATGAATATTTTTTCAAAAAAGGCGAGAAATAACCTTACTACGGATTCTCTGAGCCAATTTTCAATATGAAAATTGGAAAGCTGATGAGAGGATATGATATCTTCTATGAGTGTGAGTGGGTGGAAGATGAAGAAATACCAAGTCTTATGGAGCCGAGTAAGAATAGTGTCTCTGATTGGATGGATTTTATATTATTGAACGAAAATGATGAAATTGTTTCTACGATATGCACATCCATGTGCTTATGTGTGAGATGGACGACTAGAGTCTTGACCCTACATGCCTGATCACCTAAACCCAGGGCAGAATGTAGAATTGAAAGATTGAGTATGGACCACAAGCTGAGAGGGAGATAACTGAGGACCACCTTGATGCCAAGTCTAGATACCAGGCAAATATCCTAGATGCTTTTATTTCTCTGAAAATTTTGAATCTGATTGCTTATCATATTTTTCTTGACTTTTTGTTTGAAGATATAATGGTCGATGATGATTAGTCCTTGGTTGCTGCTATAAGTTATGATGAATTTATCGTATCCAAATGATTAATAATGAATCACAACTAATGGACAAATAAGAGAAAAAATATTTAAAAGACATGATGATGAAAGTATTTGAAAATTGAGATTCAAGTTGAGTCAAGCTAGTGACAGAAGAAATTGTTGTAGTCAACGTAGGCATGCCTAAAATAAAAAGGAAATCAAAATAATGGCTAGTCTAAATGAGGTAGAAAGAGAGAGAATGACTCCACTCCTACGAGAAGTTATTGACGTCTTTGCTTGGTCATACATCGACATGCCCGGTATAGATCCGTTGATCGTTGATCATCACTTACCCACTATATTAGATGTTTAACCCGTTAAGCAGAAGCTCTGCAAATTGAGGTCTAAATGGTCTCTCAAGCTCAAAGAAGAGGTCATGAAACTCTTCTTCATGGGGTTCATAAGGGTCATATATTACCCTGCTTGTTTGGTCAGTATAATGCATGTTCCTCAGCGATCAGCCAAGTGCAAATGTGTGTCGATTATAGAGACCTTAACCGAGACTCTCCTAAGGATAACTTCCCTCTTCCCGTGATTGATTTCAAAATAGACAATACTGTAGAATATGAGTTGGTTTCCTCTGTGGACTGTTTTGTGGGGTATAACCAGATTAAGATGGCTCTCGAGGATTACGAAAAGACAGCCTTCACTAACCCTTAGGGCATATTTTGCTATGCAGTGATGCCTTTCGATTTCCAAAGCACCGAAGCTACCTATCAGAGATCTGCTACTACTCTTTTTCACGACATGATCCATAAGAGAAGTATAGGTGTATGGAGATGACATAATTATCAACTCCAAGAAGCGAGAGGATCATTGTGCAGTTTTAAGGATAAACTTTGAAAGGTTGAGGCAATATAACATGAGGCTTAAAACCCAAAAGTATGTATTCAGTGCTTCTTCCGGTAAACTGTTAGGATTCATGGTCAGTAAATATGGGGTTATCGTAGCAAGTTAGAGTTGTTTAAATTTTATGTCTGTGTTGAACTGGAAAAATCTTGAATTAGGGTTTTGGAGTCTAATTTAGAGTGCGAAGAGGTAGAGGCCCATGCCAATAGCAATTTACTAGTGCTTTACTCCCGTAGAATCAATCTACGACCTCACTTTATAGCCTTGAACTCCTTGGAGGCCAAGAAAACTGACTTTTTACCTAAAAGGGACTTAAAAGCCTCAATATAATTAATACCGAGGGTCCCAAGACCTCTATACAAACTTGAGGCAGCGAGAACCGAAAGGTTCACTAGAAGAACGATTTTGGGTGTGGGTATACCAGCCGGTAGACCTAATACAATGACTGTCCGACAGGACTGCACATATAGGCCAACTTTGAGAGCTTGGTTCTCTTCCATTTGAACTATGATTCAGGCATATGTTACATTAATAGAAATTTACGGAAGTCTCTGCTTTCACATGGAATAAGAATTACTCAAAAATAATAAGTGCAACGCGAGATATTAAGAAAACATTAAAGGTACGTCAGATTCTTAACAAACTTGGTAATCCCTGATTATCTCAGTCAATACTTAACAAAATTAGGATCATGATATAGTCTACAGAAATCTAACTTACAGATCTTTGCATAAGACATAAAGTTCATAATTTAATTCCGCATGATGAGTAAATTATCGTTCACCAACGTTTACTGTGCACATCCACCCAAATTTGACTTTTTACAAAGCATTCAAGACATGTACAGATTATAATCTAACGTTCATGAAAGTCATATTACGATACATATAACCATAATGAAATAATAATCATCAAGTGATCAAACATGCCAAGTAACCTCAATATGGATGCGACAATGCAAAGATGGGAGTCAAAATGGGGTGTCTACTTGGGCTAACTTGAGCTAGTCTTGTGTTATTTCACACTAACTACTGATGAGGCTTGTATGCGATCAAACACCGAAGTCCGTGATAAAGTAAGTAGTTCAACAATGATATACCTTACACTAACTTTCTTTTCTTTGCTTTTGAGAAGGCCATGAATGGGTCAATCAAGTTTGTAGCCAACACTCATCTCTGGCGAATTGATCCGGTGCCTATGATGATGTAACTGTTTTGGGTCTCATTAAATCCATGGAATTTCTCACCAGTTAGCTAGCCTAACTTCTCCAAATGATATGGGTTCTCAAAATATAACCTAAATTTTCCAACAGCCTTTGAGCCATTAAATTAAAACCTTCATAAGTCTTCATGGTGGGGAAAGGTGTATGCCTGACAAAGTCTCGAGAAGGATCCATAAATCCCTTTAGCGTTAACTTAACAGTTCCAATATTTGTAAAGGGCACCTTAGCTTTTCTTTCAAGACTTGAACTTTCTTTAGGACCATCACGACATTGGTGTAGATTACATGGGTCTACTCCATTCTTGTGAGTGCAAGGTCGACCTATCATTAAGTTGTAAGACGTCTCGGCATCCATAGACTCACTGGCTTTTTTACGTTACCTCTTGGCAGCATATTGTTTCCTTTACAATGTTGTTGCTGCTTGTGCCTTTCTCGTTCTTTGTCTTCACAAAATAGTTACAAATGAAGTGCTTGTTGCTTCCTTGATTATTTTTGCGTGACTACCATCCACCCACTTATTTGGTTTTGCGAGCCTATCACTTTATGTGAACACCTTTACTTAAGATAGTTGACCTTCACTGGTTCCAATGTCTCATGAATGCTCATCAAATATCCCTTAGAGTTGATGTAATGTTCCATATGTTTGAATCCTTTGAAAGAGCCATATCTTCTAGGGATGGCAATGGGCGGGGCGGGGCGGGGCGGGTGCGGATTTTATTAAATCCTAACCCACCCCACTTATTCAGAAACCCCACTCTGCCTCACCCCGCCTCGGCACCGGGTCAATAGAGTGAATTACCATCCCCGATCCTAAGGTAGTTTAGGAAACCCGACCCCGCCCCGACCCGCCTCGCTCTTTCTTTACTTGCAGCCACAGCCTGAGCCATAGAAGAACAACACACAAAAATTACTTTGAGCACCGCCGGCATCCCCTATCCACGGCACAACCGTCACACATTCGCCATTATCACCCATCACCAGCAAATGGAAAGAGAGAATTCAATAGAAAAAGTAAAAAAGGAAAGAATTAAAAAAAGCCCATGTGATGATTTGCCACTCCGATTGCACCATCTTGTCCTTCACAGCCTCGCCGTAGAGGCTGCAGGTTAAGCGACCCTTATAGATCTCATAGATGCAACGTAGCAGCAGCAGTCACACTTTACAAACTGGACCACCATGACTATGCTATTGCACCGTCATCGGCATCTTATGCGATCGGTGGCTCTATTTGTTGGTGGCATGGTGGATGTGGACGGACGGTGCAGATGTTGGTGCACCGTTTGGTAGAGGTAGTGGGTGGATGTTTTGGTGGTGGCTAGGTGGAAATGGTTTGTGGCCGTGAGGAGGCCGATCACTAACGGTGGGTGGGAAGCAGCGGCGCAAAGTCAGGAGAAGAAAGAACGGCTGCTTCTAAGGTTTTTTCATTTACGGGCAGCTATATATATATATATATATATATATATATATATATATATATATGTGTGTGTGTGTGTGTGTTATATGGACGGCCGAGATTGGCTGATAAGTTATGATAAGTCAGGTAGCAATTTTCTTGAATACACGCGGTCATCATGAGAAAAATTGAAGAACCAAGTTTGAGTTCCGAAGGTCGGGAGAAATAGTTAGTGGACACTTTAATGTAGTATTGCGTGCATCGTTACGTTTACAAGGCATTTTACTTAGAGCACCAGATCTGTCACAAACAATTGCATCGATGAGAAATAGAAATGCTTTAAGGTACGCGTAACTTCTATTTTTTGTAAATCGCGTTTCCTTCTCAGGCATGCTATTTTTAGCATGAGACTAATCCCTTCTTTTATATTCTTATTGTTATAAAATTACTTAGAGACTTTAGATGGGACCTAATGCCAGAGGAGGATCAACCAAGATATTGTACAAGAAAGGGTATTATTGCAACCAATGTATTAAGAGTTTGTTCTCAGGATATATGAAGTTTATCTATGTACTACCAGGTTGGGATGGTTCAACTGCTGATTCTAGGATGCTTAAAGATGCTACTAGAGGAGAAATGGATGAAGAATTCCTATGGGTAATTTTGTAGTTAAAAGTTCGGTCATTCGATATTTGTACTTACATATACTACTTTCCTAAAAGACATTATTCTTTATGTTAGGTTATTATTACCTTGTGGATGCTGGTTATACAAACGGGCAGGGGTTCCTTGCACCGTATAAAGGCACGAGATACCATCTATCATTATGGATAGATGGATCTACAACAACTATATATCAACAACTCTTCAACCTGAAGCATTCTTCTGCTATGAACGTCGTAGAGAGATGTTTTGGCCTCTTGAAGATAAGATGGGCTATTTTGCAGAGTCCATCTTTTTATCCTGTTAAAACACAAGGAAGTATAATTACAACTTGTTATCTGCTACATAATCTTATATGAACAGAATTGGTTGTGAACCCGATGGAGGCCGAGCTTGATATGGTGATTGAAGATGAGGTTGACTTGGATGATGATGCAATCACTACCGTTGAAACATCTCCATCTGAGCAGTGGACGAAATGGAGAGACAACTTGACCAAAGAAATGTTTGATGAATGGAGAGGCCAAGCGTGAGATTGTAGTTTAATATTGTTTGTGGACGCTGTGATGTTATTTTAAGAGCGTGGATTAACTTATGTTTGTACTTTAAGAACGTGGATTGACTTGTGGTTGTATTTTAAGAGCGTGGATTAAATTATACTTGCATTATAAGAACGTTGATTGACTTATGGCTGTATTTTAAGAGTTTGCATTGACTTATGGCTGTATTTTAAGAGTGTTAATTGACTTATAATTGCTGTAATTGAACGTATTAACTTATGATTTTTTGCACAGAAATGGCTAGCTCCAAAGACAAAGGAAAGGTTAGCTACAAAGACAAAGGAAATCGTCGAGTTTGGACCACCGTTGAAGAACAAACTTTTATGGATATAATGGAAGAATGCGAATGTGCTAAAGAAGGAAGGAAACAAATCAAGATTAAAGGCTGAAACTTTTTCACATATTGAGAACAGATGGAATTAAAATTATAGGGTTGCAATCTTCTTGCAAGGCCTCACATCGAGTCCAAGTACAAGGGGGTTGAAGAAAATATACAATGCGGTGACAGATATGCATGGATCATCTGGCTTTGGATAGAATGAGACACTGCATTTTGTTGAGGTTAGGGGTACAGAATGGGAAGCTTACTAGAAAGTGACTAGGCAATTATTTCTTTTAGTTTTTGTCTTTTTTGCCAAGTCTAACTTTTTGCACGAGATACTATTTATGTCTTTGCAGAGTCACCCGAAAGCCAAATGTCTGCTTAATAAACCATTATTCAAGTATGATCAACTCGGATTTGTATTTGGCAAGGATCGAGATAATGGAAAAATAGCTGAAGCTCCAGGTAATGCGGTAGAAGATCTAGATCGCGAAGAGGATACTATTGGTTTGGATGACATAGATGATGTGTCTGTATCTATGACTGCATCTATGACTCAATCAACTGGAACAAACCATTCAAGAGGAAAAGGATACGAGGTAGCACGAATAAAGGTTTTGCTACTGGATTGCAAGACTTAACATGTATGCTTGTAACATACATAGAAAGTAATAGCAAGAGAATGAAAGTGCTGGCAGAAAAGCTTGGTAACACTAAAGATGCATCCCTTGACAAGAAGAGAGTTTATGAGGAGCTTTGCAGGATCGAGTTTTTTTTCGGATCTTGATTGTCTTCTAGTGACACAAAATTGTTGCTAAGGAGGAGAATGTGGATCTGTTTCTTTGTCTTCCTGATGATGCTAAGAAGACAAAGAAACAGATCCACATTTCCTGCTTAGCAACAATTTTGTGTTACTTAATACCAATATGTAGCCTGTTTTACAATCACTTTTCTATCGATTATTACTTGTCATCGATGGACTTGTAGCGATGGCTATTATTTTGGACTATCACTTGTCTATCGGTTTTTAGCTGTCATCGCCGTTAGATTTTTAGTTTTATGGATGATATGTAATGATGAATTGTTTTATATTTAAGTTTATGAATGGTTGTTAAGAATTCACTACTATATATCTTTATCTTATGAATGGTTGTTTAATTATTAGCTAGTTTCGTTGGTGTTAAGTTCATTTATATATATTTTATCTTGCGCTTGGGTACACATCTTTATTTGCAAAGTCATGATTGGATTATATTTCATGTTATTCAAAATGGGACTTTATGAATGAAAAATGGTGAAAATTAAACTTCCAAACTTTTTATGAAGACAGAGCGGTGAAAAAGGGACTTTGAGTTTTTTTTTTTAAATTTATTTATGTTGTTTGGCCTATATTTGTTGTGCTGCCAAACACAGTTAGCATGATATAACTACTTATCCAGCATGTAATTCTGGTTTGATCCAAACGCTAAACATGATAATTATCTTATCCGACCTTATCCACCAGGATAGCTTATCATGTCCTAACTGACTGACTTATCCCGCGCGCCAAATGCCACCAGAGGGTACAATGTCTCAGCTTACCCCACGGAGTCCTCTTTGTCTCCCTTGTACATCTCCAAAGAGAACCTAAAATCTATCAACGACAAGCTAAGGAAGCCTCCATATAGTACACTCCAACTAAGCCACATGAGCATGCACTTTATTCAGACTATGTCACTGCCATCTCCTACTCGCTTAGATACAAGCTACTAGCTTTCAAGCTCTTTAAGATCAAGAGGGCAATATCTGTGAGCACCTCAACTATTTTGCTGGCTTCTTGATAGCACTAAAAGTGACGTTTTACCTCCATTTCAAAAGTTGACTTGAAATATCAATCCTTTGAGTGTATTTAAAAGTAAGAATTTAGAAAAAAATATTAGGAAGTTTTGAATCCCTTTATCTTAAAATCTTTGCACGTTTTAATCTCAGAAATTTACAAATGTTTTATCTTTTTCGGATGAATATTGTCCAATCATAATTGGTTACATGAATTGCCGAAATGAAGGATCAAAATATAAATGACAAAGATTAAAAAAGAAGAGGAGGAAGTGATGAAGAGCAGGGAAAAGGGGTGCCTCTGCATAAAGGGGGTCCGTACTGACCAGGCCCGGGTGACTGTTTACCAAAAATGCAGTAGAGTCGGAAGAATATGTGACATAGTTGAGACAACCTTGCTTTCACTAATTGAATCTGACCGGTTAGCGCCTTGCTCTTGCTCTCACTTAGAAAATTAAACCGAAAAATGACATAAAAAAGTATTTGAATTGTGGAAGGTAGGATAATTATTTAAAGTAAGATTTTTGACCCTCCAAAATCCCTCTTTCAAATCCTCTTGTACAATACAAATTCTATTCTATTTTGCAGTTGTTCTCGGATATTTTCAAATACCCAACCGAATTGAAATTCGTAATACCTCCCGCAAAGTAAAACTTAAAATCCTTCAAAACCCTTTAAGGGACTGGGCAGCACAACCAGTGAGAGGCGACAAATGGGGAAGAAACAGCAGCAAGAAGACCTGCTCAAAACCCTGGGCGACTTCACCAGCAAGGACAACTGGGACAAGTTCTTCACCATCCGGGGCTCCGACGACTCTTTCGAGTGGTACGCCGAGTGGCCCCAGCTCTGCGACCCCCTCCTCTCCCACCTCCCTACCCCGCCGCCGGCGGTTGCGGAGGTGGAGGCAGAATTTCCGGTGCAATTCTCGTGCCCGGCTGTGGGAACTCCCGGTTGTCCGAACACCTGTACGACGCCGGATTCCGTGATGTTACGAACATTGATTTCTCGAAGGTTGTTATCTCGGAGATGTTGCAGCGCAATGTGAGATCGCGGCCCGGTATGCGTTGGCGGGTCATGGACATGACCAGTATGCAGGTAAACTTTAAATTCAACTCATATTTCTATTATAGATTAGGTAAGAATTATTTGACAAGTCGAACGGGGAAAAGGTCAAGTATGAGTAAATTACAATGTTTACATGCTCAGATCAATCCTAAGGATATGCAAAAAGTGAAAGGGGACGACAGTTAGGGAACAGAGGGATAGTTTTAAACTAAATCACTATAGTGGTTTGAGTAGGGCAGTCTCTATTGAATTTTCTTGCCAATAATGACAGAGAAATTTTTGGGTGGAGTTGTTACCTTGTTATCAATACCATGCTGTGGAGACGGTAAATCAGAGTGCCACCTCGTGGTGGCAAGGTAGGGCCTGGTGGTTGAGGTGGTTTCTCCCATGTGTATGAGGACGAATGATTGCATTCCTGAAAGGGGTTGATGTGTTTTTGTCAAGTTCTGTCATCTGTGACCTAGGAAGCACCGACACCTCATATAGGTCGAGGTATGGTGTCCGACGCCTACCGACACCTCGACCTCACCGACACCTCCGAACGTGTGTCAGACACCTCTCAGCCGTGTTTGAATTTATTTATTTTTTAATTTCCAGACACGGTGTCGGACACCTCTTCGAGAAGTGTCAGACACCTCTTGGAGAATTGTCCACACGTATGGGGCCAAAATACAATATTTCAAACTTATTTTAGGGACATGCCAAACCCTAATCAAATCGACCTAGCAAAAGGTACCTTCTTCTTTCTATCTCATCTCTTTCACTTTCCCTTCTTCTTGTTACCTAAAGCATCCAAGCTTTCCAGTCCAAAGTAAGATAGGTCAACGTCTGACTTCTGGCTATATAAAAACCTCTCTTTAAGGCCTTTGGTCCCATATTTTTTTTCCTTCTCTCTCATTACTGTTGAGAGACTAATTTTGGTACCGTTGAGATATTCAATTGCTTTCTTGTTACCGACCTTATTTCTTGTTACTGTTGAGGATATTCATGTTACTAGCTTTCTTTCTCATCCGTTTTGAACGAAATTCAGTTGCTCCAATTGATGTTTATTTTTATTATATATTTTTACATATATAAACAATAGCTAAATAAAAATATATTTGGAAAATTTAGCGGTGTCCTATGGTGTCCAAAATATGATTTTTTGGAAATTGCGGTGTCCGGTGTCCCAGTCGGTGTCGGACTCGGTGTCCGTGCTACCTAGTCTATGACATTGAGAAAAATTGGCTATTGGATGACGTAATTGAACTGTATGTTTATCAATTTCTACCATGTTTGGTTTATAAAAACGATGGACTGAATCATATAACATATAGATGCATTTAATTACTATGAGAATTTGACCTAAGTAGCACCGACACCTGTCACGCGTTGCAGAATCGGATTTGGGACATGGCGGGCTCATGGTAATCATAAACTATATACGGTGGCCTATTTGCGCTCCTATGCTGCTAATGACACCCCATGCATCACTTACAATGTGTCCTTAGCAGTTTAGCCACTGGCAACAGGGCTACCCATTAGGTACACACTGCACGCATAGTGCAACATTTAGTGAAATTTGAAGTTGTACTTGCAAACTATGTCAAACTTAAGTACTATTCCAAGTATGCAGTGCAGTTGATGTGGGTTGTTACTCCAATATATTTGAAATAAAATGGGAGTTGGTGGAATGGAATTATAACTACGCTGTTTAGTGTGGAAAGTGTACTACTGGGGAAACCTATGAAGCCACCAGAAACCTAGTGGGGATAATATAAATCTGGTAAAAGAAGGGATTTCTGAAAGTGTTCCAAACTTTGGGAGACAACAGAGTGACCTATCTGATGTGCCAGTGCTCACCTACGCTCTGACAACCATAAAACTACTTGATGTTAAGCGATGCTAAGATAATTTTACTTAAGCAATGAGAGGGTGCCCTCTGGTGGAATGATACGGTTGCTCCATTGTGACCTAGAGGTCACGGGTTTGAACTGTGGGAACTATCTTTCCACTATAAGGGGGAGGAACTACGTACTTTAACATTCTCTATACCCTATGATGGTGATATTCTTGTGCTCCACTCGTTGGCCTGCTTACGTACCTGCTCTCTCCTCTCTGCTCTTGTTCTATATATTTTATCAACTGCTTATAAATGGAATTCCAGTGACCAATTTTTGGGGGCATGGTTGAAGTGTTCTCGAGTTGATTATTGTTTGAGAATAAGTGAGTTGAGACAATTTGTGAGTTCGCCACTGAAAAGGTTCTTCTTGGATGCATATGCTGTTCTGAATTTACTTTCCATATTTCCGAACCTAACTTTTCTAACTCTATACTTGCTGTTTCTCAACTCTTTCAGTTTTTACTTTCTTGGCCTTCTCCTTTTTGGTTGTCTCGCAAATTGTCTTGGTTAGCTGGCATCAACTGGATTGCCCCTGCGAGCCTGTGACATATCGTTGCTTGGGTTTCATATTAATTTATGACTTGATTGTGTCCCCTCGGAATGTTGTTCTACTACAATCTTTTCTATTGCGATTGGAAGTCAGAAGTGGCATAAAGAGTGGTCCAATTTGTTATGCATTTGCATGGGCGAGATCCCCATATAGATATCCGTGTAATAACTTGCAAAAGAGGGGCAAAATTGATGCATTATTCTGCGATATTTATGTAAGACTTCAGATCTGAGGCTCAGTTGATGATGCAACACTAGTTTGAACAGATGTATCCCGAAGAACTTTATGTATATGTAACTAGTAGTAAAATTATCAGGTTTCCCTGAGCCCCAAGTTTTGGCGCAATTTGAACGAGTTAGAGAAAGTTTCAAATTGGTTATTGGTCTTACTTCATTTTTTTGATTCAATAGGTGGGCCTTATTGGGTCTAAGATCAGTGGCAGGGTAAGGGGTTCCATGAGAAGTTCACCCTACATTATTGATGAACCCTGCCCATTATTCTTGTTAACGCTACCCTCGTCATTTTGTTCATGAAAGACTCCATCATTTTGTACGAAATATGAGACTACATAGCAGTATATAGGTTCAGAAACATTCAATCCCCCCTTTATTCCTGTGAAGCCCCTTTAATGTGTGCATTCTATACCTTTGCAACGATAATAGTATATGATGTGCGCATGCGGAAAAGTACAAATTGGAAAGTCTCAAGTACAACGGTATACAATTAATTGTAGGACTGAAGTGACTTTGATCATCTTGATATTAAGTCAACGTTTTCTGATGTATTTTGTACTCTAAAAGAGGTTTTTGTAGCCAAATTAAAGATCAAATTACCTCTGATCTGCTGTTCTTTTTTCTTGGTGATGTGAACATTTGCAGATAATTCTTCTTTGGTTTCAATCTTCTGGTCGGAATCCTATAATGTCGGAAAGGTTCTAGTCGTAACAGTTGTTCTTTGTATCGAGTAGTTTTCTACTTTTCTCTATTTCCACCTTGTCTGAAGGACAATAGAATTCATGGCCCACAGAGTATCTGGTGAATTGAAGATTCGCTCGGATTTAAGTATGAACTATTTGGTAAGTGATGTATAGGGAATAGACCCTCAAAGCTAGAGCATATTATTGGAAAGGAAAGAGAGAACGTCATGTGAGCCTGTCGTACAAGCTTAACTCTATCAGGGATATTCTTCAGACCCTTTAGCTGGGACTCAACAAGTTTTATCCGAGCTTTAAACTCGACGGAGTCGAGTTTTTCAAGACGGCGAGAAATGAAGGGCAGATTTCCTAACCACGAGTATTTTGGACATATTAGCATACTTAGGGCAGATCAGATGTTCTAAGTCTATTTGTTATTAGGTTTGGGCTGGAGTAGTTACTATATTCTCAGAGTCCTTTTATTATTAGGTTTTATATTTAGTTTTAGTAATCTGGAAGGTTCTAGAATATGGGGATCCTTTGCTTAGTAGGAAATGTGATTTTTGTTTCTCTTTAAAACAAACATCGTAAGAACTATTAAAGGGAGCTCATGAATAGAATCCTCTGAAGCAGCTTCACTTTTTTTTTTCAATGGTGAGACACTATTCATTTTGTTCTAGGTGAGACTCCTAGAATGCCTTGGTGAGACTCTAAGATTATTCCTATCCTTTGTTATTTTCTTTGTTGTTTCCTACTTAAAAATAGGAAAATACTGTTCGCAGCACCCTAAACACCCCCCCAAAGCAGCCAACTAAACCTCTTTGTGGTTTCTAAACCTTAATCCTTGCTTCTCAATTCGAAATTCTATTAATCTAAGCCCCATCATAGTTATTAAAGGCGCAGGCGTGCACCTTTTTGAAGTGAGGCTCAAAATAAAAATAAATAGATATTAGTGCATTAAACCAATAAAATTACGTAATAAAAATTCAGAACATGGCAATTTAACAAACTTTGAACCTATGAAGCGCCGGTGCGGCACTTGGGTGAAGCACCGGCACCGGCACCGGATATGCGTCGGGTGCGAGTGCGGCTCGGGTGCGTGTCCAATTTTGTTGATTTTTTTTTAATTTCTTAAATACCGGGTGCGGCTCAAGTGCGTATACGACCTGTGACCACCGGCGATCTGTGACCACTGGCGACTCCAGTGACCACCGACAAAGCATCTGGAAGGAGAGAGGATACCAGAGAGAAGGAGAAGGAGAAGAGAAGAAGAAGAAGATCTCACCGGCGCTGTGGCGCTGTGCTGTGGCCGGAAGAAAGTAGAAACCCTTGAATATGAATCAAGATCCTCTGCTGTACAGCAAAGGTGCTGTACAACATTTAGCGACAAAAGATTGTCATTCAAAGTGTTTTGTCGCTGTTACTAAAATTTATAGTGACAATTTTTTGTCGCTAAAAAACATTTAGCGACATTTTGTGGGTATAGCACCTCTGCTGTAAAGCAGAGGATCTTGATCCCTTGAATACCAATGTTATCGATGTGGTCGGAAGTTAATAGATATTGGTTGACTTTTGCTATTTTATTTTTGTATCCACTTATTAACTTAAATCAGGCCCAATAATTCAAAGAAATAATAATAGTACACATACAAACTTCATTGTGTTCAGTTATACAATTTTAATATTTACAGAACACCTCAAACTAGCAAACTATCACTAATTTAGTTAAAACTTCAAAATTCAAGAAACAACCATTAAACTTAACAAACTCTCACTTCTTTAGTTGGAATATTTATGTTTTCTTATATATATATCTAACACATTAAGATTCAAATTGTTTAGAAATTTAATATAAGTGTATATGGTTAAAAAAATATTTATAAAATCTGCTGTATCCCCGCCCAGTGTTATCAAAGGCGCCTAGGCACAAGGCGCACTCCTTGCGCCTCGCCTAGGGGTAGGCGCAGCCCCTTCAAAAAGGGGCGGGCCTTGCGCGCCCAGGCGCAAGGCGGTGGTAGAGGCGCAAAAAAAGCCCAAAAATCCTAATTTTTGCATCGTGGCATCATCTCAACCGTTCATTATTGTTGATTCATAACATAATAAATCAATATTTAAATCATAGAAATACCTAGAACTCCAATTCCCTAATCAATCGATTCTTTTATTATTGTTCATTATGCTAGCGTCTCGTCCCAAATTGTTATTCTCTTTTAAGTAAATCTACTCCTTCACTTCACCTTGTAGATGAAGAAGATGGAATCGAAGAGGAATCTCAACTAGACTTGGGAGCCTATGATTTCCTTTTGAAGAAAACATTGTTGCCTTAATCCACACTGATAATAAAGATGACGATGTCATATTCACTTAGGATTAACTACTTCTTATTGGATTTGAAACTTTTTCTAGTGTTGAAAATTTGTTTAATCGTCATGTTTTGATTCTTTTTACGTGATTATATTAGTTTATTGAACTAATATCTATTTATTTTGCGCTTCACTTTGAAAAGGCGCGTGCCTAAGCCTTGTGCCTAGGCTCCAAGGACCCTCTGCGCTTTAGCTGTGCCTTTAATAACTATGTCCCCGCCGCACCCATTTCCTAAAATTTTCAAAAATGCTGTATCCGCACCACTCGTGTCGTATTCGCACCCGCACCCATGTCCGTGCTTCATAGTTTTGAACACTAGAAAAGTTTCAGATCCAATGAGAAGTAGTTGATCCTAATTGGATATGACAACGCCATCCTCATCATTAGTGAAGGCTAAAACAACAATGTTTTCTTCAAAAGGGAATCATAGGTTTCAAGTCTGGTAGAGATTTCTTCTCAATTTCATCTTCTTTGTCTATAAAGTAAAGTGAATGAGTATATCTACTTAAAAAAGAGTAACAATTGGAGACGGGATGCTAGCACAATGTATAACAATATGACAATCGATTGATTAGGGATTTGGGGTTTTAGGTTTTTTTGTGGTTTAAATATTGATTTATTATTTTATGAAATAAAGAATAAAAAATAATGAACGGTTGAGATGATGTCATGATGCAAAAATAAAAAAATTAGGATTTTTGGGCTTTTCTTTGGGCCTCCATTGCTGCCTTTTCTACGCGCGCCTTTTCGAAGGGACTGTGCCTAGCCCTAGGCAAGGCGCAGGGAGTGCGCCTTGCGCCTAGGCGCGCCTTTGGTAACACTGGGCCCCACCCGACAATCCTTGATCGTAGGACAACCTTAAATATGGCATTAGAGACGGTTGTCCTGACTGTAAGTTTTATGCAATCAACATCATGTGTTACTCAACTGAAGAAATGCCAGTCTTTTGAAGATAGCTCTAGGGGGATGAAGAAGAAATTTCCAATATTAATATGATGTTTGATAGGCCGGATAAGCTCTTGGGAAAAGGGGGAGGCCACAATAAATAAGAAGAAGCTTGCGGAAGTTTTGATCAACTATCACAATAGGTAGACTATGTCTTGAGACCGATGATTTCTGCAGTAACGAGGTAACTAAACTTGATTGGACTTTGTCTAAGTTATTTCTCATTACCCTCTGGAGAATGTGAAGGCTCGCTTTGCAAAAGGAGAACTTACAGGTAAACCTGGCAAACGGGTCGAACCGCCGGGTATGGGTAAAATCCGGCCGGGTACGGGTAATACCGGTCCGGGTAAAATTTACCCGGTTTTTTCTGGGTAACCATTTGCTATACCCATACCCTGCCCAGATGATCCGGGTAAATTTGCGGGTAAACGGGTTATCTTTTATTTTTTTAATGCAATATTTATTTGTTTATTTTTACAACTTAGACATAGTCTTAAATCAACATTCAATCTCATATAAAATTAAAAAATACAATTATACAACTTAAGAACTAATTCCTCAATGTCCTTCAACTTCTCTTCAAAAGTCTTCAAATCAAAACTGTCTTCAACTTCACACGGTCTTTAACTTCAATTTGTATCTGCAAGTCATATACTAAACCAAGTTATCAATATCCACCCAAAGCAGATTCAATAAATAATCCAAGGGGAGATAATTCAATAAAAAATTTAGTAAGAGATCGTCGCCGATCTGTGAAACAACCCTTACCTTTTCTAGTATTCAATGTTCGAGTGTTGTAGATGAGAGATCGTCGTCGATCTGCGACCATGAGGAAGAGATAAACGCCGATCTGAGACCGTGAGTAAGAGATCGTCGCCGATCTGTGACCGTGGGTGAGAGATCGTCTCCGATCTATGATGTGAGCCGTGAGCGTGAGAGTGTGAAGCCGTGAGCCCGTGCGGGAGGGGATAGAAGGAGAGTCGGAGAGTGGCGGCGGCAGATGGAGAAGCTATCGGCTGGTCCTCGGTGCCATCGGTGGCGTCAGAGAAGGAGAGGCGGTGATGATAGAGTTTGAAATGTGAGAGAGAGTGATAGAATTTTGAAGTGAAACCTAATTAGGGCAAATGAGTATATATATAGCTCAACAACCGGGTAAAACCGGGTTACCCGTCACCCAAACTGGAAAAATGGTCCGGTCCGGGTACGGGTCCAATGTCAACGGGTAGCATATTTGGCTACCCGTACCCGCAATTTCTTAACGGGCCTGGGTAGACCCGCGGGTACGGGTAAAAAATTGCCAGGTCTACTTACATGGGCAGCACGTGTACGGTGGTACAGGAGCTTTGTTGAAGAACTATCTGCCAGCTTTAACCTATATGTTACATGGGCTCCTCAAAATGCGTGAAGTATCCATGTCGGACACTTGGACATGGGTATGAGACACTTGGACATGGGTATGGGATATGTGTCCGACACATCCCGTAGAATATGCCACTAGGAACATATGTTATGGTGTTTCTTTTGGGTTATTGCTTGGAGATGATCTCAGCTTTAAATTAATATGATATGTGTATCATAAAACACTATGTAAACTAAGGAACAACTAAGAAACAAGAATAGGTAAGAATATTTTGCCGTGTCCCCGTGTCTTGGATTTTGAAAAATAGACAAATCCGATACTTGGACACCTGTCCGAGTCGGACACTCGTACCGGGTCCATGTAACATAGGGTTTAACTACGTTGGAGCAGATGAAAGGCATGTTGAAGTAGAGCATTCTACTTGCTAGATTTTGACAAAACTTGTATGACAAGGTCTCTCCACCTACTAAATGTGACAACAAAATTTCGGTATAGTAACTCAAGATGCATACGAGTATAAATCTGTAAGAGCAGAGGTGCTAAACAGAATAATGTCCTTCCCTCATGTCGAATTTGTGGTGACTGTGGTCATTACGCATGAAGTTCTTGAGAAAACACGAAGCGGGTTAAAACCTTGAAGATAAGCCTACTACGGATCTACCCGAGAAGCTATTCTCTTAGATGTTGAATTAAAGTATGCATAGGATGATAAAGAGGAAGAACGACTTGAAGTACTTGAAAGTTTTCCAATTGCAGTTTCACGTGCTTTGCACATTTGTTGCATGTATCTTACGGAGCACATTGAGCGTAAAAAGGAAGCTATTAAGGATGTTAGCCAGCGTTTTGAAGGAAGTCCTGATCTGATGGAATCCACCTCTAATTTCAAAGATCCAACAAGAGCGCCTACTAAATCTATTTGGAATGTTAGAAAGACATTCTATCGGCACTTGAACTGCTATAATGTTTGAGAATCCACTCTTTTGTCGAATGCGATGATTGAAGAGTTCAAAGGTGTCACGAATCAATTAAGTGACAAAGAGAATGAAGTATAGCAAGGGATCTCGGGGGCACAACTTAAATCTTCAAGACTTGTATCAAGGCTTAAACTCGTCGGACGAGTTCCTTCAAATCGTGAGGAATTGTCCGAGAACAGACCCTTAAAGCTAGAACATATTTTTGGAAACAGTAGAAAAGGAGAAAACATGGGCTGTTGTACAAGCTTAGATTAGTCGGTGGTGCTCTTCAAACCCTTAATTTGGAACTCTACAAGTTACCAAGCCTTAAACTCGAATGGAGTGAGTTCTTTCAAGACGGGGACAATTAATGGGCAAATTTTCTAAGGAAGGGTATTTTGGAGCATATTAGCTGTACTTAGGGCAGATTAGATGTTTCTAAGTCCTTTGTTATTAAGTTTAGTCTGTAGTGTTTACTATATTCTCAGTGTCCTTTTGATATCAGGTATCAGGTTTTATGTTTAATTTTAGTAATCTGAAAGATTCTAGGGTATAGAAATTCTTTACTTAGTAGTAAAGGTCTCTTTTGTTTTCTCTATATAAAAGGCTCATGAATAGAATTTTCAGAAGCAGCTTTACTTTTCTTTTCAACGGTGAGACTCTTTTCTAGGTGACACTCCTAGAAGGCCTTAGTGAAACTAAGGTTTTTTCCTATCCTTTATTTTCTTTTCTATTATGTTTCCTAATTGAAATACAAAAAATGCTGTTCATGGGCACTGTTCACAGCACCCTAAACAGTCGCAAATCAGCCAATTAAATCTCACTTTGTTATTCCTCGATCCTAGATTCTCAATCCAAAATTCTATTAATCTAAACCCTAGCCTGCAATCCTTGATCGTAGGACAGCCTTAAATACCTGTTATTAAGGTCCATCCTACATCATGATCTTAAGTCTCTAGATGTGGCCTTTAATAGTTCCCATTGCCGAACCATGTAAATTCTCGTACCTCTGGTTGTTTTCATTTGAATTTTGGCGTACTTCTAATTAGAGAGCTTTTTAGTGTGTTATAACTGAAAGAGGAAACTCGACTTTGAAAGAAAGAGGAAACTCGACTTTGTTTTTGTTTTCTACTTGAGTAGAATACAAACTTGATCGGTTTAGTTTTTCTTTTGCACTTGTCTTTCTTCACTTTCTCGTCCATATTTTCCTTTTCATTATTGCTGCATCTTCAGCCATCACCATGCTCCCTCACACACCAAAGCACTGCCCATGATCATCATCATCGGGCCAATGCTACCAGCATCATCATCATTTACTTATTCCACCAAGCAGTAGCACCAGAATCATCGTTACCCTATTTCTTCACCATCGAGCACCAACTCAAAAGTTCAAAGTTTAGAAATATTGAAATCGGGAATATTACTTATTGAGGGCCAAGTTAAAAATTGACGCAAAATCAAGATAGATGTCAGCCATTTCTTCTCTCGAGATTCGTCGTCATTGTTGTGTTGTCCTCAATTCGATTAAATGGAACGCTAGCTCAATCTCATCGTTATCACTTCGTCGAAGATTGTTGTATAGAGCTATCAGAGTTTGCTGTGGCTGCTAATTGACATTTGTTGTGTGTCGTGTCGGCACCGTGTTGCATTTGGAGCGGCACCCTGATAAGAGCTATTTGTGATCTTTGCATTAATGTTTTTTTTATGGTATTCATAAGAAGAGGGCTGTCCAGTGCATGAGGCTTCCTTGATTGTGGTGGCCTATGAAGGGTTGATGTAGGCAGCCCTTCCGCCGCTTTCGTCAAGAGGCTGTTTCCGCGAATTGAACCCGTGACCACAAGGTCACAGTGGAGCAACCTTATCATGTGCCAAGGCTCACCCTGGTATTCATATTATGTGGGATTAACTCTCTTTGTTGAAGATAAAGTTAAATTTCTCCCCACTCTATTCTTACCCTCATTGTTTCTCTAACATCTAGTTTTCAGTTTCCAGATGAAGCCTTTGAAGCTGTGCTTGACAAGGGAGGATTAGATGCGTTGATGGAACCAGAGCTTGGTCCTAAGCTAGGGAGTCAATACCTGTCAGAGGTGCAATGGACTAATTTAATTTGTGAATAGTGTCATAAATTTGTTATCTGTACTAGAAATTTGATCACTCTCAGCTATAAGTGTTTAAAATCTTTTGTTGGAGTGACATGTTGCGTTATGTATTGCTAGGTAAAGAGAGTTCTAAAATCAGGTGGGAAATTTATTTGCCTCACGTTGGGAGAAGCTCATGTTTTGGGTAAATTTTTTCATCAAGCTGTTCAAGTGTTGTTTTTTGTTTTCAATTCTTTTTAAGATGAAGGTACGCGAGTTCGAAGAGAAAAATGCTCATGACTGGCTTACTAATTGTAGTTTATGTTGCTATGTGTGTTTCAACTTTTACTACTTGTCTGCAGTCATGCTGATAATAGATGCTTTAATGGTTATTGCTCTTCTTTCAGGTTTACTTTTCTCCAAGTTCCGTTATGGGTGGAATATGAGCCTTCATGCTATACCTCAGAAGTCATCTAACAAGCCTACTCTACAAACATTTATGGTGATAGCTCAGAAAGGGACTTCAGCTGTTTTGCAGCAAATATCATCAACATTCAATCGTTCTAGTATTGCTTGTTACGAGGATCAGGTAGAGAAACAGGCTTCCCCCATTTTGTTTGTTGGGTAAAGTTTGTTATTTGCATGTTTAGTTGCATAGAGTTTTGGTCACTGAATTTTGATCCAGTTACGTGCATATATTTTGGAATCTTTGAAAATAGCTACTCACATATTTTAGGCTCGTGGACTCTTTGAAGCACTTGAAACTGAGAATAAAGTTCGTGCGGAACATGCCAATGGTTCTGATATATTGTACTCGTTCGAAGATTTGCAACTAGGAGCAGAAGGTGATCTTGGAGAGCTTAGCCCAGGTCGGCGGATCCAGCTTACTTTGGGTGAAGCAGGGCGCTCCCACTTCACGTACAGATCTGTGATTCTTGATGCTCAGCAGCAGTCTGACCCTTTCTTGTACCACTGTGGGGTTTTCCTCGTTCCGAAGGTTAGTTTCTAGCCCCCATGCTAAGTTAACTAGTGTGCTAGCAAAGCATAAACATAACATACCTAGTTAGGGTCGTAACTTGTACCTGTTGTCCAAGAAGTTGTGAGGTGAAATTTGCTTTATCTCCCTACTCAGTTATAAACAGTCAGGATTCCGAATGTCAGATATTTAGATAAAATAAAGATGCCGAATACTACTAAGACAGACAAGCAAGTCCAGTCCTCTATAGCATACTAGCATTACCCGTGCTCTGCACCGGGATGCTTTGATGCGCTGCAATTGGAACCGTGGTTTTACAAGTAATAAGGTTGCCTAAAAGATATATCCAATTTAATTTTATGTATGAAGTATGACCCATGCAATGCAAAAGAAATAAAAATTAGTTCACCCCTAGTATCAACTTTTAGAGCCCTTCCGCACCCCCCCCCCAAAAAAAAAGAGGGAAATAAAAAAAGACAAAGGAAGAGGACCGGAGGAATTATGCCATGAGAAAATAGAGTAATGAGATATTGTTAATCAAATGCGTAGGGACAACCTAGTTATTAAAGGCAGGTGCACGTAAGGCGCAATGGGTCCCTGGAGTCTAGGCGCAAAGCGCAGGCGCGCGCCTTTACGAAGTGAGGCGCAAAATAAAAATAAATAGATATTAGTACATTACACCAATTAAATCACATAAAAAATTTCAGAACATGGTAATTTAACAAACGTTGAAAACTAGAAAAAGTTTCAGATGTAATGAGAAGTAGTTGATGCTAACTAAATATGAAAAAATCATCCTTATCATTTGTGAAGGCTAAAGCAAGAATGTTTTTCCTCAGGGAAATCACATGCTCCCAGTCTGGTAAAGATTCCTCCTCAATTTCATCTTCTTTGTCTACAAGGTAAAGTGAAGGAGTATATTTACTTAAAAAGAGTAACAATTGGAGATGGGACACTAGCACAATGAACAACAATACGACAATCATTGATTGATTGGGGATTTGGGTTTTAGATTTTTTTTTGTGGTTTAGATATTGATTTATTAAGTTATGAAATAAAGAATGAAAAATAATGAACGGTTGAAATGATGCCATTACGAAAAAAAATAAAAAATTAGAATTTTTGGGCTTTTCTTTGCGCCTCCACCACCGCCTTGCGCCTCGCCTCGCTCGCCAAAGGGGCTGCGCCTAGCCGTAGGCGAGGCTCCTGGAGTGCGCGTTGCGCCTAGGCGCGCCTTTGATAACACTGGGGACAACACAAAACCTTTATAAGAAAGTTGTAAGAAACCAACAAATGTGTTCCCTAATTAGCCATCTCAAAACTGTACAAAGACATAGAACCTTATTGAAGTCTACTTTGACTTTGAACTCCCAGTGTCAAGGAACAAAATACGTACACATTCCATTGAATGGTACTCTTTGAGCAGCCACTACTAATATCCCAACCCCCCCTTCAAATCTGTGAATCTTTTTCACGTAAAAAAAACATTTTATCATGCATCATTCAGCAAGCTTGCAAGATATGAAGTCTCCCAAGCTTTTTATGTTTTGCTGATGATAAGAAGTACCATCCTGTAATTGAACATTTCAGCTTAGATGGTATTAAGCCCGTGGAGCACCTTCATATCTGAGGTACTAAAAAAGTCATAAGGCTTAATTACGAAGGTGGGTGGGGGAGGGAGGTAGAAACCAATAAGAGGGAAAATTTTAGTTTTTTCTTAGCTAGGATTACCACTGCCAATCCTAAGTGCTCACCGCATGTGGGTGAGATCTGCAAAGTTGACGAATGATAGAACAAAAGTATATAATGCTTGTAAAAAGCAGAACAAAACACTTCTGAAGTATAAGAAAGCAAAGATACTACATGAGTTCATTATGTTCGATATTCAGGTATAAGTTCAAACCACATTATGTTTATTAACAAAGTTCAAACGGAATGTCTGATTTCAGACCTTCATATCCTAATTCAAGCCTCATTTGTCAGGATAATTGCCATCAGATACAGACTTTTCACTTATTAATTTATTGCAATTGAGGGTGATCCTTAGCGCAACGGTGAGGCTTCTGGATTTGATACTCGGAAACAGCCTCTTCGCCAAAATGTGGGTAAAGCTACGTACATCAACCCTCCCCGGACCCTCACAATCGAGAAAGTCTCGTGCACTGGGCCACCCTTATTTTTTTCTTTTAGATGGCGTGAAAATATTAGATTGTGATGTAGACAACCACCATGGAGAAGATGTGAAAATCTGCTTTATATGCGAATTTAAAATTGTAAAATTAGCACCCTCATATCTGAGGTACTAAAACAGTCATGTAAGGCTTAATTACGGAGGTGGGTTGGGAGAGAGAGGTAGAAACAATTAAGAGGGCAAATAGGAGTATTTTCTTAGCTAGCATTACCACTACCAATCCTTTCCAAGTGCTCACCACATACAGGTTGCGATCTGCAAAGTTGACGAATGATAGAATAAAAGAAGATAATAACTCGTAAAAAGCAGAACAAAACACTTGTGCAGTATAAGAAAGCAAAAGATACTACATGAGTTCATTAAGTTCGATATTCAGGTATAAGTTCAAACCACATTATGTTTATCGACAAAATTCAAGCGGATTGTCTGATTTCGGACCTTCATATCCTAATTCAAGCCTCATTTGTCAGGATAATTGCATCAGATACAGACTTCTCACTATTTAATTGCAATTCAGTTGATCCTTAGTGCAATGGTGAGGCTGCTCCATTTTAACCTGGAGGTCACAGATTCGATACTCGGAAACAGCCTCTTCGCCAAAATGGGGGTAAAGCTACGTACATCAACCCTCTCCAGACCCTCACAATCAAGGAAGTCTCGTGCACTAGGCTACCCTTATTTTTTTCTTTGAGATGGCCTAGAAAATACTAGATTGTGATTTAGACAACCACCATGGAGAAGATGTGAAGACCTACTTTATATGCGAATTTAAAAATGTAAAACTGGCAATGTATTAGTCTACCCCGGACCCCCGTTCCCATCTAGTGTCCTTGTCCTCATAATACCAGCAATCACGCTTGCCTTGTGCAACACAAAATTGAGAGAGAGTCAGCTTGGTAATACGAAACATGCACACTTACACTGACTTTGTTGCCACCAATTTCTGGCTAACGCGTCAAAGGCATCTAACAATTGCAAAATAATCACGTCCCATCACGGAAAACCTGCTGAAAGAAATCAGCAAAACCCCAAGAATATTCAAATTTGCACCTAATTTCAAATCAAATTGAAGTTTGTAAATAGCTAAGAAAAGTACAAGCAAAACTTGGGATTCTCTTTGCACTAAGCCGGGGTCCAAAACAATCAAGAGACATAAAAGGTCCGGAAAATTCGATCCATAAGCCACTCATCAACAATCTTGCCTGGAGCATCCTAGAGAGTTGATTGTGGGAAAAAATTACCGGATTATATTGTGATTGTATTTAGAGTCTAGAAAAAGGTTAGAAGTTAAAATACAGTAATTAAAGGAGAAACCATTAGGATACAGAGAACTGCAACATCATATTAAAAGTAACAGAATAACCCAAATTTCTAAAAGATTAAGAATGGGGAAGCGAAGCCTTGTGGTCGATTTGGAATACAATTGCAACTTTGTATTGCTTATATACTACTAATGGTAACTATTTAAGTAATTTGCCGCAATCTTCATCCTTTCTTCATCAGAATTGTCATACACTTTTATGTTGTGCAGTTTAGAGGGAAAAAGCACATAGTTTATTTTTGGGCTAATGGCGAATTTGTGCCCTAAAAGTATCACCCCAGTACAACTTTAGTACCCAACGTTTAGAATGAGCCAAATAACTACCTAAGTATAATAAAATGAGCCAAATTAGTCCTATGGCTAACGGATCACGGATGCCGGTAAAAGGTCCAAGGATAGGAATGTCATTATGAAAAATTTCTCTATTCTCTCTCTCTTGTCTTAATTCAGTACAACACACACACAGACAAACACACACAAAAACATACACAAACACACAGAGAGAGAGAGAGAGAGAGAGAGAGAGAGAGAGAGAGAGAGAGCCACTTGCACCGTCACACACACATACACACACAACCCACACAGTTTCACCGTCACACACACAACCACACCCACACTGTTTCACCGTCACACACACAACCCACCCAATTCCACCATCACACACACAGTTCACCGTCACACACACACAAAATACCCACATATAAACACACACACGGACACACACTGTCATAACCGTAACACACATACCGTAACCCACCCACCCACCCACACACAATTTCACTCCTTTGTTCTCTTCACGCCTTTGCCTCCTTTTCTCTGTGTATACTTTGTCTGACAGATTCATGGAAGCTACACAAAACAAAACTTAAATGGTGATACAGAGCCAGTTTAACTTTCTGGCGGCAGAAAATACATATCACATAAGAACTAGCTGAATATTACGGCAAACGCGTCTAGGGAACTTTCATCATTTCATTCATATATCTAGAATGTTGAGAACAAATAGTATAACTCACATTTCACCTCATCATTTTCCTGTAATTACCTTCAATTGACTGGATCTCAAGTATTTCATCATCGCTCTTTATTCTCCCCATCCTTGAACATCCCTTGAACTCAATGCGCTGGAGAAGTACTTTAATCTTTTCAGCCATCAATGCTTAGCTTAGCACTCATCAAATGGCTAAAGCTTTTGGCTATGACCAGCATACACCTGTATTATTCATCTGGCGGCGGCGATAACCCAACGAGCACCGTGGTAAAGCGAGATGGATCTCTCTTTGCAATCTTCGTCGCCAATGAGATTCCATGGATGCAGTTGCCTTGATATAGTGTCCTTGTGTGTGTTACGGTGGTGGTGGTGGCCTGGGGGTATTGGTGGGTAATGGTGGGTGATGGTGTGTGTGTGTGTGTGAGAGAGAGAGAGAGAGAGAGAGAGAGATTTTTAGTTTTCTAGTGGTTAAATTAAGAAAGAGAGAGTTGAAAGATGGTGATAGTGCCACGTGTCTTTAAGATTTGTTTTTTTGTTATTGACACAATTGCCCTTGATGAAGTTTAACGGCCGTTGAAGCCTGTTACTAAGAGTACTGATTTGGCTCATTTTTGAAACTTGGGTACTTAATTGGCACATTTGAAACGTTGGGAACTTAAGCTGTACTGGGGTGATACTTTAGGGTACAGATTTGACATTAGCCCTTGATTTTTTTCAGTATTGTTTCAACACAATTGATGTATATGCTTTCTTTGATTTGAAGTGTTTTCGTAATTGCAAAAGTGGAACTAAATTTGGTGGGAATGAGATCGGTGAAGCGGTACAAGTTTGAGGCTGGACAATATAGAGTGGGAACTGTGTCCTTACATACACAGGGGGCTAGTGGATGGATCGCTGCATCATACCATGTGGCATCTCACCCATGCACGTGGCCATTGAGCTTTGTCTCCCAAAAGTGTGGCGCAACAATTTACTAAAGGGAACCAAAAGTGAATCGAAAGGACTTTTCTGCTTAAAAAATGAATAAAAAACAGAGCAATTTGAAGTACTTCTTTTGTTGCTTTATGCAGTTCTAGTTTAGGCTGTATATTTAGAATGTCAGACTGAATATTAGATTTCAGACTCGGGCTCGCGAATGGCTCTTCTGCTCAGAAGAAGGACAATGGACAGTTGTTGAAAGCTCAAGGGCGGCTCGTTTAGTTATGGTATACTACAATCTCTTTATGAGCTGTCGACTAAATGCTTAACTTATAACATGCCGACTAAACATTTTTTTGCGTTAAATTTAGGTTCTACTTGATGTCAACCACACTAGTGCCAGCATAGATGATATACAGGTGATACTTTTTATCATTTAGATGCTGATGAGTGGCATGCCAAGTAGTGATATAAGAACCAAGTGATAAGATTGTGCTTATTCCAACTTCCAGAAGGATCTATCTCCTGTTGTTAGACAACTGGCACCTGGCAAACATGATAATGGAGCTCAAATTCCGTATGTTACTCCTTGCATCATTTTATTCTTCGTTGTGTGGCCATCGGAGCCTCATTCACGTATTCCAGTACTGTTTTCTTTGTGTTAGTAATAAGCCACATGTTGAGGGGGTGAACTCTTTACACGGCTTGGATGCAGCTATCTATTAGTATGAATGTATGATCAAAAACTTGAAAAAACCTAAGTGGTGTAAATGGACTAAAAGAAGCATGATGAAATCAACACAGTATTATGGTAATCTTTGATATGAATATGCTAAAAATAGGTGTTCTCGTATTTTATTTGCAATCACTGTAATAATTTGGGTATCATGTCAATCTTGCCACAACTTGTATTATGTTGTGTGAGGTACACCAAATGGAGGTCTTTTTCGATTCTACGCCTTTTGAGTTAAACTCACATCATCTTACGCAAGTTATTCTAAAACTCAATCCCTTAGTTTCACAGAGCGGCATCGGGAGCTGGAGCTGCGGGGATTTGTGGACATCTAGAAGAATCTGAGTTGGGAGCTGCTTGAATAAATAAGTTAAAATATAATTACAGTACATAAAAAGAGAAATAATTGTATATTCCCATAAAATATGTGCCTTTGTTATTTCATGAGATTGTATTTTATTTGCTGACAGTAGCCATCTGTTACCCACAAAGATAGGCTTTGCTAAAGAAACATATATGTGAAAATGAATGCACTGCCGGTTACACCAACAGCTTGCTAAACTTGTAGGTCCTCCACCAAGTTGGAAAAGCGCGAGGCTTTAACTTTGAATACACGTGAGAATATTAGTCATCTTCTTCTCTTGCCTCTAGTTTCTACCCTTGTTGCTTTAAAACACCAAAGAGGAGAACCACAACTAACTGAATCAGAGTTCCGTGGCTTAAGAATTTGACCCATGCCGTGTTGAGCTCCCATCTTACCTTATATGATATATCACTCTCATGAAGCTCCCAGGAGTGGAGCGCAGATTCGTGAATCTGACAGAGATTCGTCACTATATGACGAGAATCCCACAATTAAGCTCAGTCAAACTTTCTTACCATCATCCTGCTTGTGATTTGGGTGCATTTGTCACATTATGGACCTGACTTGACGCAAACAGAGAACTATCTTAAGCTTTAACAAGCTCACTCAATTCGAAATATGAACTATTCGAAGGTACTTATCAAATGATAAAGCCATGCCAAACATATCATTTGCTATTGATCATATTTGAACTCAACATTGCTATCAGGCATATCTAATCTCATGTATAGCAAGCAAAGCAACTTTAAATTACCTGTGGCTTTTCTCAGCACTTACCTGTCTTTGTGGAAATATTTGTTTCAGGTTTTTGGCAGCAAGTGATGGAATCAAGCAACGGAAAGTTATTCACCAGGTTCTAAGCTCATAAAATGTGTTTCACTTTGACCAAGCTTATTTTACGGGATAGTATCGTTCTTGCTTTCCACCACTACTTATTTTGAAGGGAAAAATCATAATGTTGTATCATTAAAACTAACATGAGTTGTTCATATTGGTCCATACCACATCAATCATGAAGCAATTTGGCCAGATGTATGGTGACAGTGAAACGTCTGTTTTTTTAAATCTGTCACTTTTTTATTTGAGGTGGTAATGTTTGAAAGCTTCAGATTAGGATCCTTCTCTCTGTTACTTATCTCTTTACTCCCCCCTTATACTTTTGCCACCTTGAGTCACATGTCTTTCTATTTTTCCTGAATGGTTGATGGGCGTGATCTCTTAGTTTAAATGAGGTTTACCCTGATCCACAGTTTTGTCCCTTCTGTGGTGACTAGGGTTTCTGTTCTTTCCCAGCCTTTGCGATCCCTATGTTTTTGGGAGGTCAATTCTCTCCCTGACGTTTCTAGTGGCCACAATCACCTGTCACCCTCAAAGCTCTAGTCCAGTTCTTCTGTAGCTATGATGGTGCCTTTAGCTTTTTAAAGCCAAAGTGAAGAGTTCCACATGATCCGCAGTTGTCTCGAGCATAAGTATGGAGACCAAAGTATGCATTGTTAACTTGCGAGCTTGATTATTTGTTCTTTTGAGGTTTAGTGGTGTTTTGCCGTGGTTGCTTCTTCAAGTTGCAATTTCTCGTATGGTGGGTGTTAGTTTACGTGATTAATGGGTTTGGAAAGCTTTGGATGTTCAAAGTGAGAGGCTTGCAACCTGGTATTTTTTCAGTCATGTTGGTCTTCATGGAGATTTGGAAATGACGGTGGTGGCGGCATGTAGTTGAAGCGCCACAGTGGTGAGTTTGATTTTGCCAAGTTCGATGTATGTGCCATGTGAATGGGGCTGAAATTTTTTTATAAACCTTTCTGGCATGGTCGTTTCGGTTGAAGCGTGGACAAGCACAGGTGAGCCATTCACTTGTGCTTATTTTCACTTATGGCAACCTGCAACCGAAGTAGAGGTTCTGAGTAGACATAAATATGGGTCGTCATAGCCAGTTTCATGGTGCCAAGGAGTAGACGCACTCCTGAGAGCTTAGACTCCTGGATGTATTGACATGGGGTGTAGTTTGCCTGGGGGGTTATCGAGAATAATGTCTCTTTCAAGACAATTCTTTTTGACAAGTAATAATTTATCAAGAAAAGCCAAATAGAGAAGAAGCTTAAAGCACTACGAAGGTGACCTAGCCTAACATCTAACCTCTTTATATAGCTGATCCCAATACTGAGATCATCCGTGAAAACTAGAAGAGCAGCAGAGATCGTGGGAAAAACATCCTTTGCCCAAATGGGATGACTATAATAACAATAAGTGGGTAACAAGCGTGTTGCTACAGGTACCAGAAACCTAAAAGCATCATGTACGACAGGCATATAAGGTGACTTCCTTTCCCGTCGCTAAATCTTGATCTATACTTTTAAGCATAGCGGGCTTTTTATTTGATCCAAATGTTACATAGGTATTTTTCCGGTTACTCGGACGGGATGATTACTTATATGACCTACTAAACTTTGTAAATATGCTTTGTCATCAAGGATGGAAACTCTTGAATGTTAGCAGTTATCCAATGCCTTTAATTTGACTAATTTCTTGGGACGGGGGATTCTTTTCAAAGGGGACTTTTTCACTTCAATTTTCTACTGTGCGATGGCTATAAGGCGCCAATAGGGGGCTACCCGTGACCGTCAGAATTAAACTTGTTGATAAGTATGGACGGAGCTACCTAGTCTACATGAACGATGTATCTTACTCGAAACCTGAATCAAGGTCTTCCTTCCTTCTGATGAACTTGTGTTTCATAACTGCCCAGAATTACCGGGTCATGCCCGAAAAGAACAAGTGCTAGACTTCCTGTGCCAGAAAGACCGTCGTCCTTCTTCTGATAGTCCAACTTGTGTGATATTTTTTATCTGTCTACAATTTAGTGGAAGGCCCATTGCATAAATAGGTGATGAGGATTATGGCATGAAGTTTTCTAGAAATACTTCCTAGAGGAAAGATGGACTTGGATACGAGAAAAAAGATGCTCTAACCACAGTTGACTAGACAATTAGGATGCTAGCAGGGAGGACGAGGGGTCAAACTGACTAAAGATTTGTGGTCCGAACCGATGGTTTCAGTTCGGCCTTGTAGTTTTTTGGTGCTCATAATTTCCTACTGTCCACGGCACAGGCTGCTGGTTTGTCAGTGGGCATTTATTTAGGATTTGCCTGCCTTTGGCAGATTTGTTGACTTACATACTTGTCAACAGGCTGCTGCACCTTGGGCTTCATTAAGTGCATTGAGCTTGAAAAAAAAAACGTAATGCTGAATATGCTGTAGTACTTATTGCTCTTATTGCTTGCAAGGCGTATTAAGTTACTTGAGATTATTACTAGTTTTGACCCCGTGCGTTGCACACAGGATTGTCGTATAACTACTACCAAAATAGTTGTTGAGAAAGTTATAACTATTGTCAAAAAATGCTCGTTGCAACAAGAGGGTTTGTTTATTCACTAGCCAATTACTATTGTTGGGAGCATTATGCAAAAAGAGCCAAGTCTCTAGAACAGCCAAATAAAGTTTGATAGCAAGGGCAAGTCGCATACAAGCGTGCATACTATAACTCAGGGATAAAAATGAACTCAAGATGTAGAAATAGGAGGGCGATAATGAGATTATAAACGTGCGATAATGAGATTATAAACGTTAAGTCTCCAATGAAAGAACGACAGTTGGACTGTGTTAAAACCTACCATTCAGTGAAGACCTAACAAGAGGCTGATTCCAAACACACCTATCGCAACTTCAAATATGAGTGGTGTGACATATAGTAACATGCCATTAAGACATAGCTAGCTCAGGGCAACAAAAAAATCGAGGCCTTTAGAAATACTAAGAGACAATGTTAAAAATACATAGCAACTTCAAATATGAGTGCTGTGACATATAATAACATGCTTTTCATATATACATCATATAGTTAAAAGTCAATACAACAACAAAAAGACTTGTGTTTTAGTCTTAAGTGGGATACTTCTAAAAACAAATCTTCTATCATCAGTTGGACTGCGTTCCCACATCAAAATGAAGAAAGAGAAAAGGTAGAATGGCCAAAGATAAAATAAGTTAAATATTCCCTCTTTTCAGGGACAAAGTTTTGTTGCTGCAATTATATGAGTAACACATTAGCAAAAATTACAAATTTAAATTTTAGACTCAGAAATAAAATTGAGATTGGTTTGGTATTAGTAGAAAGTTTTAAGTCGAGATAGCGATGTGAGAGAACGTCAGTAGGTGATGACTGTACAAGGCTCTCTCAGCTTCAGCTTTCGTATATGCATAATTTGATTTCTAAGGCCGCTGCTATCTTGTTTGACTATGCATACGATAGTGGAGTTGCACCAGAGCCATCAACAACTTCTAGAATGATGGATTGCTGCTACTTCTAGCCGAACATCAATGCTATTGTTGTAGGATTTGCACCAGATCCATTTACTTCTTTGAGATGATGTAATGTCTCCTACAGGTGATTATTATTTTTTCTCTGATTGCTTTCCTTTTTTCTTCTGCAGATCACCTCTTCCTTAACTGGTCCAATTATTGTTGATGATGTCGTCTATGAAACAGTTGATGATGATGTCGCTCGTCTATTCCCCTCACAAGAGTTGATATTTCGCCGCCTTACTTTTGAAAGATCCGAGGCTTTAGTGCAATCTGAAGCTTTACTAACAATAGACGGATGTCTGAAAATAGTTGGTAAGAAAGAGCAGAAGAAAACTCGCTTGTCTTTCAAATCTAAAAAGAAAGGATATCAGAAAAGAAATAGTTCGCATGTGCCACCGACTGACGGTAATGACTAATTTCTTTGTCATTCCTTTGCAAAGATTTGCTTACTAGTTTTGTGTGGTTTTATGTAATTTTTTTGCCTCGGCTTTTTGGGGATGAGGGTTGGAATTGAAGAAGGCCTTGAAGTGTTCGAGTCAGTGAGTGTAGTTGTTTTGGTTACTGTCTATCTGTTATAATTGAGACTGCAGTTTAGAAGGTGGATCTATGTTCTTGGCCGCAATTGTTCAGTAAGCATGATCTTGCTACCTATGCCACTGCAAAACCTATTCTTTCCTCTTTAAATATTGAAAACCTGCGTTATTGAGTGTGTTGTCAAGGAAAGTATCTGGACTCTGGAGTTTCTAGAGTGCTCAATTTTATGGAGCTGTCTTGTTCTTTGAAGATCTTTATCTTCCCCCTCTGATAGTGGCCATGACACTGTCAGAGCTGTTTTTATATTCCTTTTGCTGTGTTTATCCGTGGCCCTTCTGTTTTGTGGTTGTCAGAGTTGTCTGGTTGGTATTTTTGTTTCTTTCTGCTTTTCGAATTAGTTCTTGTGTTTATCTTTCTATTTCATTTTGATGCAGTACCATAACCTTTACCATCTATTATGAACAAGCATGTGCTTGGCTGCTCGGCAAAGATCTGCTACAGTGTGATAGATATCTAGAGTCATGGAGTTTTTAGGCAGATTTGTTTTTAGTTTTGTCTCTTTTCTAGCGTCCTTGCCAATGTTGGTGGATTATCTGTGTTTGTGACTGGGTTTACTCCAGCCAGGATGACCCTCCAACGTCCTATAGGCATTGTGCTTTTCCTTTGCATGTATTTTGTGCATGGCTTTGCCCCTTTAGGGCGGTTCATTCAAATCGTACTTGAGAAACCCTCGTAATCACATCTAGCGTGCATGGGTGTGCCGCCTTTGTCATTAAACTCTTATCCCGTGTTTCGGCTGTAGTCTCAATGAAGTATAATGTCTCTCCAACTAAATGCCCTTACCACATCATGTATTCGGGTCAAACCGAGTAAGGACTCTCCAAATGGAAATGAGATGAGGCTGTTTCAATTGTAGTTCGATCTATTTCGGTTTAAACCGAAATTTCGTAAGAATTTAACTTAAGAGTAGAAGCTTGAGAAGTATGTTTCAGATACAAGGATTGCAGCGATGGGATTACATCGATGAAAGTTGACGAGAGAGAGCCATTGTCAACCAGCCATTATTTACTTTAGGAGAGATGGGAACAAGGAGAGGGATAGATCCAAACCTGGCATTACAACGATGGAAGTTGGAGGGCCAAATCATTGAGGACATAGCTTTGGAGTTATAGCGATGGAAGTTGATGAAAGACAGGCACTATCTGCCATTGCTGCTGGCCACCATTAAGCTTGGGAGAGATTTGAATGATAACAGAGCGTGCCAGACCAGAGAGGACTTAGGATTTTGAGTGACGGCAATTTTGTATTGCTTCTTTGTTAGGGAGTTAGGTTTAGGGACTTAGGGTGAGGATTAGATACTGGCTTGTATAGAAGCCGATAGTGACGTCGTTTTGATTTAAGTATCCAATATTAGGAACACTAAGTAAGGAAAGCCGAAAGCCGAATATCCAATTTCTTTTCCGTTTTTTGGTTTGGCTAGTTGGATATTTCGGCTTGACCCAAATAATAAGCACCCCTGCTATGATGTTAGGCTCTTAGCATTAGCTATTGATGACCCATCCACCAAGCTCGAGACCCTCTTCACTCTCAGCTATTTCCTTCAAGGTGCTCTGATGATTTTTTATCACTAGCCACAGCCATCCCTAATTTTGGTTGATCTGATTATTTCGTAACATGACGCAAGTCTTTTTAAGAAGAAAAGACACGTTTTGGTGGCCACAATTCCAGTGAATGATGTTGGTTAACATGATTATACCTAATCAAAGCTCAATACCATTTCCAGCTCTAGTCCTGCCTCGCTGTCCATGATGTCATCTCTCCCTGAAATCACCGAGTTCTTTTAAATCTCACAATCCCTACTGAGTTATAGCTATTTTGTCTGGTTTTATGCTTGTCCTATCTGATCTGATATTCAAACCGTTGATATGTTCATGGCGGAATGAAGATTGTTCGTTCAGAGGAGGCCAAACCGAAAATTTAAGAAACCAGAAAGAGGTTAGTAGATTTGTAAAGGAAAAGGATAGTCATGCACTCATAAGAAAATGACAAAAATAAATGAATGAAACCGTTAAAGCAATTGAAAGAAGTAATTAATCATGCGCAGCTTAACCAAACCAGCAGCGGTCGCTGGAGCTTGTGCTATTGGTAATAACATATCCTTATCATTATCCGGTTTATCTATTGTCATGGTATTTTCACCTATTAATTGTGGTGGCATTTGATTATCGAGAGGCCTGTCCGTACGTGTTCTAGAGAGTGAATATACTTCACAGTTGAGAAGCAAAGAACTTAAGCAGAAATTTGCAATAAAAAGGAAGATATGGACCAAAAAAAAAAATTGCTTTGACTATCATTCTACGCAATTCTTAAACCGAAGTCAGTAAAAGTTTTAACCTCTCACCCAGCTATACCACTGATGTTTGAATCCGCCCTATGAACATTAGGCTTCACCCATCCAGGTTGTTGCTTGATCCACCCTACTTGAGCAACCCACTTTGAATCATTTCGTTTGATAATCATTTGGCAAAGCCAAGTTATTCCTTAAATTGAAGGCAGAAGGCTTTAAGATGCCTCAAAGTAGTTTCTTTCAATATAAACAGATGTTTGGCGGTTTACACCAATGTTGGTGACACATTTTTGGGAAATTTAAAATCTAGATCCGTTGATTGCAAGTGTGGGTGAAATGTGGTCTCTGCCCGATTAATTATCAAATCGAAATATATAACCATCCAACAATCCAAAATCCTTAATTTCAAAAATATGATCAGAAATAACAAAAAATAGTTGCAAACAAATCATATTATACTAGAAACCTAAACACGAGTGGAGTCCTCTTACTTTGAGTCTCCAGTATAGTCACTTCTAAGAGCGCCAATGCCGATTTTCTGGTTTGGATTAGAGTTTCCACTAACTTTTGGTTAGTATATAAAAATCAGATGAACCAAAGCATAAATAATGCCTAAAAGTAAAAGAATGAGCTTGGAGACTAGGTGGCAGACGTGAAAGATGTTAAAACACCGTCTTCGTCCTATAAAATTTGTACCCTATTCTGTCATACCAACCTTCAGTTAGAAAGCAATAAATAAATAAATAAAAATAAAAAAATAAACGCGTAAAAGCATGTAAAAGTCGAATCTAATCTGAGAACAGGGTAGACTGCCTTCGTATTAAATTGGCTGCCCGATTCAGATCCAATGTAGTTCTATGCCATGTCTATCCAATATGATGCATCTTCTATGGCATGTTACTAAGTGATGCATGACCTAGCATATTGCACTGATGGTGATGTATAAGGTAACATAATTATGATGCATGACCATTTATTGATGCAGAAGTTGACTGCTTGAATTGAAGCATGTAATTGAGTAATTGTTTGATCATGAACTAACTTGTATAAAAAACTTAGTTGCTTATTTGAAAGGGATAAAAATAGAAGTTAAGAGAACTGAATTCGATAGGTTATGCATGGAACACCACGCTTTTAATATATTGGTTGAGAACTTGAAAAATTATGTAAGCGGAGTTACCTAGAAGAACTATTTGTATAGGCACAGTTTTCCCTCGTTCTTTGTTTTCTAATTGGTGAAAATTTCTCTCATAATTTAGCATCCAAACCCAGTCATTTATATTGATCACGTTCTTTATCTCAAATTGTTAATGCTCCATGTTTGTGGTCTTACATGTTGTCTCATCACTTATTTTTTCATGCTGAAGATTCAAGCTATGAGCAGAAAGTTGATCATAACTATTTGGCAAGTTCTTACCACACTGGGATTATTTCTGGGTTTATGTTGATTTCAACATATCTGGAGAGTGTTACTTCAAGTGGAAGGGCGGTAAGGAGGCCTCCCTCTCTCCCTCCCTCCCTTCATGCACACATCAAATCAACTATATGTGCTCACAACTGCTGGAATCCAAATTTGATAGACTCCGCAAGATTGTCTATTCTAGGTTTGCATGGCCATGAAACAATCAGGGAAACATATTGTTTTAAAGTTGCTTGAGAGGATGTGCCACTGGAAATCTTGTATGAGAATACCTTCAAGAATCGGTCCTTTTTCCCATATAGGGCCACATTGTTATGCTTATTAAGTTTTGATGAACCTATTTAGTGGAGAATCAGAGTTAATTTTCTCTTTTATTTTAAGGTCTGTCAATTTCAAGTGATGGAAGTAAAATTTGCATCTTTCTCAGATAAACGCAATTGTAATTGGCCTTGGAGCAGGACTGCTTCCTATGTTTCTCCATAGATGCCTTCCCTTTTTACATGTTGAGGTACCTCTTGGTCCTACACTTTTTTTGGTGATACATGGTTTAACCACAAGTTTTGGATAAATAGGAATATGTGATACCTACAGGTGGTGGAGTTGGATCCTGTTGTTCTAAATCTTGCTAGGGACTACTTTGACTTCAGAGAAGATGAACGTTTGAGGGTAATTTATTATTTCTATACAATTGATACCATCATAGTTACTCCCCGCATTCTGTGAACAAATATAATTATAACTTTTCCCTTGCATTATGACGGATGCTTAAGATGAATCCTGATTCTTATCAGTTATCATCTAAAAGATGTATGTGGCACATCATGTGCATTGGTGGTCTAAATCTAATCATGATTCCAAAATTTTGAGACATTCTAAAAAGGATAGTGGTACCTAAGTAATGAAAGCAGAGAGTATCTTAGTTCTCGTAGACATGATTGCCAAAAACATCTCTGGAACCTTACTGCTTTTGTTTCTCGGCAGTGCTGTAGACATATTGAGCATAACCGGTCTGAAAAATAGTGTGGTGAAAAAGCACTTGGCAAGAAACACGATTTAACTAGATTTTCATCCACTTACATACTCGCGAATTCTATATTTTCCATCATCTGCTTTATCATGTAAGTTTAATTTGTTAATTTCAACCTTCGCAAGGATAGAAAATTATTCAGGTTGACTTTTAGTGTTACTCACGAGTGTTGATAGCGGTGGCTGTGGGTTTTGGTTGGTGACCGCATTATTGTTGTTACTGGTGTCAGGTGGTGGGTTTGCGTGGAAGAGTTAAAGAGGTGGGGGGAGAGGGAGAAAGAGGCAGAACGTGTGGAGACAGAAAGAATGGTGACATGATGATTATTGTTGCCCATGCATCAATGAACTCATCAAGGACCTTGATAGACTTCTGGGTCCTGGTTTGCCAGGGCAGTGAGAGAGGCAGGCTGAAGATTATTGCATACTCATTTTGTGATGTGTTCAGTCATAGAAATGCACAGAATCTCTGATATCTGCCTAGCCAGAGATATGCCTGAGACACTGATGATAATTAGGTTTCGGCAGGGACTTAAACGTCTGATATCTTCTTTCTAAAGAGATCTAGAAAGTTTGTTCTGAGATGTGGAGTTCTTGCAGCTGGTCCTGTTCTTCTTCTTTTTTGCAATCTTTGCGTTGCAAATCACTAATGTCCGCGTTCGATCTAGAGGTTTTGGTGGTATGCTTGAAGAACCAAGGCTGATGTATTGAAAATTTGACCTTAGCTGATTTATCAAAGCACGAGAAAAGGCCACTTTGGTATTGGGTGACGTTAATAAGTGGGGTGCCATAATTCTGAAGATTAGCGTGTTATTTGCTTTTCAGTTGAAGTGAGTCAGTCAGTGTCCAGAAAGTAACAGATGGAGTCAAAATATAAGGTGTTGTGGGAATCACTTAAGGAATAAGTCCAAGCCAGTCTTGTGCAAGTAAGCAGCCTAACTAGGACGTGATGCAACGGGAAAGGAGGTCCAAGCTGAAAGGTGTGAGCATTCTAAGGACGAACAGCACATGTTGACTCTGTTTCCTTCACGCTTTGTTCTCTTTAATGCTTTACTACTTCATGTTATGGATACCAAAGTTTGCAAGGGCACAAATTTCTTTTGAAGTAGCTATGAAGTTGGTGTAGGTGGTTGACTTGGTATACGGGGTTTTGAGGAAGGAACTCTTATCGGCAAGGATGAAAATTTCTTTCAATTTCCATCAAAACAGCCAAAACTTTATTCTTTCATATCGAGAAGAAAAGATTGGTGGAAGATTTATCTACCTTGTTCACAACAATTGACCCGGCAATATCTTTTCTTTTCTTTTCTTTCTAAGTAATGGAAGACATAAGAAGAAACACTCTAAAATGCATATGAAGTGAAAAATAGTTGAATAGATGATATCCAGCAAGATCTTATTCTTACCAAATATGGTGTTACATTTTGCATTCAATTCACTGTTACATTATTATGGTCTCTTTAGCACAATTATAATTTCCTGTATCAGTAAAAATGCTACTAGTGTTGACCGAGCATCCTAGACTAAGAATTAAGTGCATGATCATGGACACGTTAAAGCAGTTTTTTATACGTGCTTGTGAGTCCATGAGGTGTTGGTCTCCAGCATGGTTACTTCTTTTTCTTAGATCTTTCATGTCTTATACATACTCATTAGCTTCCTCTTTCTTGCACAGTAGTTCAGGTACATGTCGCAGATGGGATCCAGTTCATTAGGGATGTTGCAAGTAATGGGGCAGCTGATGAGGTGACCACCAGTAACGGAGATAAGGATGTTCTTTGCAATTCAAAGCCCCCTTCTTCTGATGGAAGTGGCATTTTATCCCCAGCAGAAGGCAAATGGGTTCACGGCGTCGACATACTTGTAGTTGATGTGGACTCTTCAGACTCTAGGTGAATGCCCTTTCTAGATGCTGTATGCGTTTTTAATGGAAGGGTACATGCCTTTACTTTCCTTACTCGGTTTGCCTGTGCTTTAGATCATATTTCTTACACGACGTGCAGGTCTGGAATGACCTGCCCTGCTGTAGAGTTTGTGGAAGAGTCTTTTCTTTTAACTGTTAAGAAGGCCCTGTCTGAGCATGGTCTCTTTGTTATTAATTTGGTCTCAAGATCCCCAGCAATCAAGGGTTTCGTTGTTTCAAGAATGAAAACGGTGAGGACTAAACTTCTAGTCATAATCTTTTTTGAAAATTGTTGTCAAATCAACTGAACATATACATGCCTTTTTGGCCATGATTTAATGGGAATCTCTCTATACTTTCTTAGCTTATCCACGGATAGAGTTATTTTAGATGGGAAATGCCCCCCATGTAACCTTCGCCTTCTTAATTCCTCCTTCCGCTGCAATACCAATAGAAAAAAACAATTATACGCCTGAAGCAGCTTTTGTGCTTCGTCTGTTTGATGTTAAAGGGATTCTATCTTCCTGCCCTGAGTAAAAGAGTAAAAAAGTATTCACTTGAGGACCCCCACAAGAAGCATGGACACTGCTAGATGGCCCAAGAATCGTGCCAACACCTACTGCGACACCGACACGCCTTGGACACCACCAGACACGCGTCCTTCAAATTTTTAACTATTTTAGTTCTGGACACCTATGGATAGAAATTGACATGGCATAGAACTGACGAAGTGGGCAACAAGAATTAGAAAAAGAAGGATATGAAGATAGAAGCAGACCTGGCATGGGCATGACACAACAGATCTGGATCTTGGATTGGGATCATTCCATTGCTCCTGATCTGGATTGATTAGATCTTAGTCTCGGCCTGCGAATTTTGAACTATTGCACTTGTCTCGTCTTCTTCTTGAGCATCAATGTTTGGTTAAGAGATGGGTTTTGCATCCGTAGGGTCTGGAACAATTTAATTAAGTAAAAGTTAGATTACATTCTTACCCTGAATTTGACATAGCTTCAGACTGACCATTCTGTAATAGACCCCAAAGTTTTACCCGTTCATTCACCTAAACTCTTCAAGTAGCAGCTTTCATGATTACTTTTGTCCTAGGTAGCACGGACGCGGACACGGTGTCGGACACCAACACCGACGGGGACACCGGACACCGCAATTTTCAAAAAATCAGATTTTTGACACCGCAGGACACTGCTATTTTTTAATATATTTTATATATATATCAAATACATTTCACAATCTAAAATAATAACTAAGTCAAAAAATATTTCTGAAATGTACTGGATAAAATAACTAAGTAAAAAGAAAGAAAAAAAAGAGAGGGACTTTCTTCACTTAATCAATACTAATGCAAGAAACAGAGGGAGAAAAAATAAAAAGAAAGAAAGAAAGAAATGACTGTTGACGGAGGAGAAAAAAAGAAGAAAGGAAAGACTCTTCACTGAAGAGTTCATAGAGAAAGAAACGACGGGGAATAGAAGAAAAAGGAGAAGAGACAAGGAAGAAGGATCTGTGGGTCAGCGATGGCGGCGGAGGACCTCCGGCGATGGCGACAGCTGCTTCGGTATCTGGCGACGGCGACTAGATCTGTCGGCCTTGGCATCTCCGGCGACTGGATTTGTCGGCGACTGAGCTCCGGCGACAGCTCAGAGTCAGTAATGGCTCAGAAGGACACCTGTGAGGTGAGTGAGAAGGAATCGGCCGTGAGGTAAGAGAAGCAAATGGTCCGACACTGCTCCATGCCGTGTCCGACACTCCTCGGTGAAGTGTCCGACACGGTGTCAGAAAATTAAAAAAAAAATAAAAAAATTCCTACACCGATTGGCGGTGTCCGACACGTGTCGGGGTGTCTGTCCGTTTAGGACACCATACCTCCAACTAGGAGAGTTGTCCGTGCTTCCTAGCTGTCTAATACTTACATAAATATTGAAGTGATTGTGTTCTAGTGAATATTTTGGGTTGTAAAGTGATTGGAATTACAATGTATATGACAATTTATTCTTATATTAGCATTATGACTTTCGTGGTGTCCTGCAGTGTAAAAATTTGAAGTGTTGTAGATGCGGGGTCGGGTGTCCCCATAAGTGTCGGTGTCTGTGTACTTGGAGAAGTGTTGGTCTCTTTGTATCTATTATGCATTTGCTTGGGCTTGTGAAGATTGCTTTCACACTGATAGTATGATAGTCCTTTGGGCACTCGTAAAAGCGAATTCCTTAAAGTGTCTATTAGTCCTGTTTTTGCGTACAACTGAGACTAACATCTCAATGCATATGTGCCACCTTTTATACATTTGCAAGCTTCCATAAACCCTTTTGCAGGATTTTCCCTTTGGGATGTCAGCTTGTTGTACTTTCCTTGGTTTTTCTTACTATTGTCACCAATGGTTTGTTATGCATTTCTCTCTTTTCAGGTCTTTAGCAACCTCTTCTCTCTTCGGCTTGAAAAAGATGTCAACGAAGTTGTTTTTGCTGTGAATAAGAATATTGAAGAGGTTACCTTTCAGAAAGCATCTCATCAACTCGAGAAACTATTAAAGATAGAACCCGGAGAAAGGAGACAAAACATTATAGACGTCGCAAAGAAGATTAAACGTACTTGAGTGATTTACAGAAGGTGCTTCTTTATACATAGCCTAGCCTAGGCCAGCTGCTGCTTGTTTCTAATAGCAATTATTCTTGTTACTTGCCAGGAATGTATTGCGTTTTCACGTAGCTCGGAGGTGAAAAATGGTGCAGGATGCCCCACAACTGTTTGGATCAATTGGTCTGTGGGCAAGCTATCTCGAGTGGCTAGGTTATTGCTCATACGCTCTCACTTATGCATCATTTGTAAGCATCTTTCTATTTACCCATGGATGGGTGATGCTAATCCTGTAAAAATATGCTTGGTTCAGATAAGAGATTGCCGGTAGAACGATTTCTTCTAAGTTTGTGTTAGGGCGTTGGAGATATGGCGGAGGCCTTAAGGGTGTCCCCAGGTTCCTAGTTTCAGTTTCTATAACAATGGACCATATAAATTGTAGCTTTATTCACGACCTTTGAGTACTAATTTGTCCTGGTGGAAGAAACGCCTCCTCTTTATTGTGTCTCTCGTTACCAATTGAAGAAATGCAAAAGCTTTTTGGGAAATTTGCTAAAATCCTTGCTTCAAAGGTGTAAATTCTTTGGCCGTAGACTACCATTTAGAGCTCATTCTTTTTCAGGATTAATCACCGTAATTCCTCACTATTTTGAGGTTAGTGCTCTGTTGCTATGCAGTAACTCTCTATTTCTACTTAGGGTCAAGGGAAAGGGTAGAAGAAGTGATTGTTTGCAGTTGTCAGTAATCGGATTCAGTAAAGCAAGCCTGACATGCCATGTTCCTCTATAGCTTCTGTTTCTTTGCGAGTCTTTGAAAATGTAACGTACTTCTATGAATTGGAAAATTAGGATGACAGACGAGTTTTTCTCCTTCTAACAACCAACTTACCAATCAATCCTTTCGAACGTATTCTTTCTGTTTTGACAAATAAGACGTTAGCTGTTAACGTTCTTTCACAACTTTTTGCGGACCTCTAATAGATGAGAAGTCTTTTATTTTTTTGTTAATTATCGGTTGGTTGGTGAGGTTTATAGTTTTTAATGATTTTCAAATAAAGGTTAAACCATTTTTTTTAACTATCCACCAAAATTTATTTTTAATTCAATGAATATCTGAAAAGCATTGGAAGCTGGGCTTTCACTTAGCCATCTGCTCGAAAGTGTCCAGTACAATACGGAAATAAGAGAACTAAACTAGTAATAAGAGGCTATAGGCCGAATTGAGTAAGGCGATGGAGCAAGCAGTAGCTACCTCGTCCAAGATGGTAAGTACGACCCCTGTCCAAATAACGTCTTTGGGAAGCTCGAGCAAAGATGAAACACAGAGAATAGAATGGGAGTTGCCGTGGGGTAGAATATCCGTACTGGGGGTAGAATAGCCCTCTTTGTAGAGAGGAAGGAAGATTGTATTCATTCTTGCAATGAACCAAAGAATCTTGTGGCATCTTTAACATTCCAAAAAAATAAACATCGAAGTTCGTGATTATGGCGAAATCCAAATCCTTTGCCTCAGGAGTTGATCAATTTCTAGGTTCAAATGAAGGATCCTCGAAGATGCATTCATTTTGTAGCGCCAAGTGAGACAAACGCACTGCAAGGTCTAATTTGGATTTTTACGTGCGAGGAGGTTCTGCTCCAAGCTATCCACCATTCTTTAAAGGATGAAACGGCTGACACCCAAACAACAGATTGAAATAAAGGGAATTGTGAGAAGAAATGAGACACCACTTTTTTTGTATCGCTATAAGAAAGGGCAATGGTCATCTTGGGTTATGCTGAGCTTCTGCTTATTTCAGCGAAAGACGATTGATAATCATTTTGAAAATGGATTCTCCTAATTGTTCATACTTAACTTCTAGTCTTTTCAACTAATTTTTGGTAACATTCGAAACTTTAACTGATTATTTGTCGTAAATAGATAATTGCTTGTTTTGGGGGCTTTCTTAGACTAGCTTCAAGGGTTACACTCTCTTCAGTGGTCATCTTATCTCTTAAGTTTATCAAATGACTAACAAAAGAAAATAAGAAAACCTAACGTTCGACTCTGGGTTGTCCAAAAGGCTTCTACCTATGAACCAGAGATTTGGATTGGGGGACTAAACTATATGATGCGAAGGTGTTAGGCATCCCTTTATAACCTAAATAGTCTTTATTTGCTTCCAGTTATTTCTGAAACACAAATGAAGGAGACAGACTAAGCTAAACCTCGATTTAGTTTGGATTCCATATCTAGGTTGAATGGCCTACGAACAGGACAAGACAAGTCGGGATCAAAACCTCGTAGTTTGACCCTAAGGAAGGCGACCTTAATCTTGGTCTGTAGTTTCTCAGAGACCTGATTCAATTCAACTTTTTGTATTGATTGCTTTGAGAACTCTTTTTGACTAACTCTTCTAGTTGTTTTAAGATATTGATCGAGAAAGAAGTCTAATTCTAACTAATTTATTCTAATGGCAAATTTAGAAAATTGTTCTTTCTTTTTAACCAAAAATTGAAACTTGGTCACGGGAAGGCAAATTCAATCTAGAAGTGCTCTAATCTATCATATGGCTCTTTTAAAATAAACTGACAAGAGAATAAGAACTACCTCTTGATCATGGGGTGTTTGACAATCACTTATTATGTGAGTGTGATGGGTCACAGTTAAGGCGTTCCTAGTGTAGTGAACCGCCTTGAAAATTCCTAGATTTGGAAAGGTCTAAAACTTGGAGTCCCCATCTTATTTTTTGATTTAAAGGAAAAACAAGAAAAAAAAACCCCTAAAAAGACTCTAAATAGCCCAACTAGACTTCTAATCTACTGAAAGCAGAAATGATGGGTTCGTGGACTAGTTATACAACATGAAGATGATAGGCATCCGTCATATCCTAACGGTCTCTACTTTATTTTTTATTTGTATTTTGGACTTTCTACACATACAAACTTAAGTATCCATAAAATAATATTTAACCTACCTAAGATTGGGTTTAATATCGACCTATGTGGTCAAATGCCTTACTTAGCTAATCGGACAAAAGGAGATAAAAGCCATTATAGTTCGGCAAGACCCTACGAGAGGTGGCCTAAACTTCATTTTTTGGCACAATAATAGGAAAATGGATTTGAAAGATTCTTTACATAAAAGTTGTTTTGCAAACCGAAATTTGGTCGCAGGGAAGGAAACTATTTTAGACGTTTCTAGACTAGAAAACACTATAAAATTACCTCTGGTCGATGATAGCTTAGAAAACTTGGAACGACCTTGAGATGAATCCATGATGCAATGCAGATTACTAATATAAAGAGAGTATGTGAAAATGCTGAAGTTCTCTTTATAAATGATGTATCACTTCTAGGAAAAATAGAGAGACCCACCTCTGGAAACTGTAACCAAAAGGCCATTTTAAATAGGTCTGAGACTAACCGAAGTGATAAAAATAACTTTTGTGTCCGAGATCTCTAATGGAGTCAGATATTTGATCACAATGGCAGATTGAACAATAGTCAACTAACCGACTAGGTCGATCGAATTTCAGGACGTTATTTGCCCTTAATTCGTTAATTATCTCTGATTAATATCAAGATATTTTTGAATTATTTAAGCATCATAATCTTCTGACTGGACTAGACTTGACCAACCTGGATTGGACTAGACTAGACTGAACCAATTACCAGACTGAACTCAAAAGAGGAGACTTTTTAGCGATGGAAAGTCCGTCGCTAAAATTTAAAACCTTTCACGACATATTTCCGTCACTAAAAACCATCTATGATTTGTTTGAAATACTTATGGTGATGCAATTTTGTCGCTAAAAATCCATCAACAAAAATTCAAAAAGGGCTTTTTTTAGTTTTTCTTTATGTTTTAAGAATCCAAACTTGTTTCCTGTAATTAAATTCATGGAACAATTAAATCAACTAATCCATCGAAAATTAACCATAATCAACGTAATACCCTGATTTAATCTAACCGAGAATTAGATTAATTGAGGGCATTATTTTTTATCGATAATATTATTTTCATCGATAATTGAGTAATTTAAAACTATCGGATTTTGAAAGAAGGGATTTTTTTAAATTTAATTACCTTCCTTCTTATTAAATAAATATGTTACAACCACACGTCATATGGGTACAAGAATGCCTTGATTAAGGAGGAAGAGTAAGCCGAGCTTACTCTGTTACTCTGCTCCTTGAGAATGAAGGAATGGTGACCCTTTACTCTCACACCATACAGAGCGACGGTGGCACCATACAGAGGAAAGGTGATTAGTACCAAAAATGTGTCACGTTATGGGGAGAATTTAAGGAGGGTTAGACACCTCATACTTAAAAAGTAGATGACAATCTAATTGAAAGAATGGAAAATGAATTCTCAGGGAATTAAAGATGAAAAGGGGGAAAAGAAGAAAAAGAAAGAAAGGAAAAAAAAGGAAGGAGAGAGAAGGCTGGGCCTCAGGAGAAAGAGAAGAAAATAGGGGAGAAAGGAGGAAAAGAAGACGGAAAGAAGGAAGAAGAAGGCCAGAGAAGATGAAAAAAAATCTAGGAAAACCTAGGGTAATCCCTTGTTCTCTTTGGCAATTTTTAACGTGTTAATTGTTGGCGTGGATGCAGTGTTATATATGTTGCTATGTGTGTGCGTGAGTGTACTGTGTGTGCGCAAGTGTGGGTAATGCATAGGCGAATGAATGGGGAAGAGGGAAGCAGCTGTGGGGAGGGCTGTTGGGGTGCACGATGAGTGGGCTAGTGCCTTATGGGTGCTTGAAAGGGGGAAGGGTAGAGGAAGAGGGCTGCCGGTGTGGGTGCAGGGATGTATGGTGGAGGAAAGGGGATGGGCAAGTTAGGGTAGGGGATGGGGAAGGGTGTAAATGATGTTTATGTGTGTTTATAAATGAAATTAGAGGGTGGAAAGAGATGGAATGCCATGGCCGTGAGGGGAGGGGCTTGGTAGTGAGGAAGAAGATGAAGTGAAGGTGTGAATAATATGTGTTTGATTCAAACATACATGAGTAGTGGGTATTTTGGTAATCTACAAAATTTTTCGAAGGACTTTTTGGTCCGAGAAGGGGTCTAAGATATCGAAAAATTTCTTTTGAAGCAGATTTGGGGTAGTGGAATGGTAGTGACCACCAAGGGGTATTTTAGTAAATTGCCATGTTGGCGTTAAACTATTGATAACACGCGTAAGTTGGCTGAAACCAATAAAACAACCCTAGAGGGGAGTGAATAGGGTTTTTGAAAATTAATGGGGAACTCAAACAAAACACAATCATGAAACTTAATCAAGCCAAGCAATATTTCAATGAAGATGCTAACTACACAATCTCAAGCAATTATAGAGCAATAATTAAAGAGATTGAGTTAGAGATACTTGACAAGGAGATTTAAATGGTTCGGCTTGAACTACCCTCAAGCCTACATCCATCTCTTCAAGGAAGTCCCTTGCAAGAGCACTAGAATCCACTAGCAACAATCTTCTTCCAGGTCAAGATCAAAACCCTTACAACACTTGATGATATCCCCACACCGAGCACAAGCTTTGAATCCACAGAGCTCACCCAAGACTTGACAAACCCAAGCCTTGATCACAATTCTTTTACAACGATCAAATGTGTACAAAGAAACCCTCTTGAAAGGAAATGAGTACAATTGAAGCTCTAGTACAATAGAGACTGAGAGAATTGATGACTTGAAGTATGCTCACTCTCAATCAAAGAATTGCTCACAAAGATGCTCTCTTTAATGATGTAAAATCATGAAAATGAAGAGAGAAAAGTTTAATCTATGAGCCTTGATATTTCTCTAATGAATGGAGGCTTAGAATGTGGTTTCCATGGTGTATGATGAAGCCCCAAATCATTTATATAGCCGTTATGAGCAAAATATGAAAAAAACTGTCATTGCAGTCGACTGTATTCCCAATGCAGTCGACTAAGTTCCCTCTAAAATAGCCGTTGGAGTTTTCTCCTCGAAAATAGCCGTTGGAACTGAAATTTGACCGATGCAGTCGACTCAATTCTAATACAGTCGACTGTATTACCCTACTGCCTATCGGCTGCCTCACGGAACCCATTTTCTTATTTTGGGCATAACTTTCTCTAGAAAGAAGAAAGATCGGATTGAGGTGCCGTTTTTTGCTTTGGAAATGAAAAGTTTTGTCAAGAAATGAAAAGATTAGCACCAAAAAGTTTTTTGAGAAAATCTGAGTGAGCTCCAAAGTTCACTCATTTTCAAGAACAACACTTGTGTAAATGGTTATGAACTCACATGCAATGCACAAGGTGTTCTAAGGTCTTTTTAGGTCACAATCATCAATCCAAGCATCAAACCAATACTAGTTACATAATAGTAAAGATCAATCATAATCGATAGTAACTTAGCCTTTGCATCCTTTCTTGCTCTTTGACATTGGACTGATGAAGCTTCCATAGCATGTCCACTATAACTTTAAGCTTCTTTGACTTCAATCCATCTATCCAACTTCTCAAATGTGTCTTCATGAGTGTCATGTATATATCTAATAAGAATCCACTCAAAGCACACATTAGAACATAATCAATGTGTAGTTATCATCAAAACAAGATGTAAGCCTAGGTTATCCAACCATAGGGCTAACAATCTCCCCCTTTTGATGATGACAAACATTGATTCTATATAAAGTAAGATGTATCATATGATAGTCAATTAAGCACAACAATCATACTTAGAAGATTCAATCATTTTTAGTATACTCAAGACATGTCAATTTATCTCATGTAGCAATTAAGCTCATAACTAGCTTCCCCTAGCTAAAACAAGATATGCTTTTCCTTTAATGTTCTCTCAAAACACACAATCACATAGCATATAGAATCAAGATTATTTCTCCCCCTTTGTCATCAACAAAAAGACAAGGGTATGTGTGTGTGAAAAGATAGTTATAAGCAAGATAATGGCGTGAAGTGCATATAACTCATGAACTCATACGAATGACATCAAGAGTCCATTCATGATCCAAAGAAAGATATGCAATGTAGCTCAATAATCTTGTCTACTTCATGTATTTTTCAAGAGTAACAAGATAGTATGTGATTCAAGCATGCGAGCTTCCCTATCAAGTTACCATATGCATATTCCATCCTAATGTATGCTCCCCCTCAATCAATGCCAACAATATCCAACAAACACAACTAAATGTCCAACTGAGTCATGCTTTCCTTTTGGCATTACCAAAGGGGTGTGTGTGTGGGAATGGCAATGTAAAGCATTAAGATGACATAATTTCAACATGAAATTTCCATAAAGCAAATGATGGTCATCAACAATCAATATTACCAATATAAGTGCAAGAGGACCATACATCGTCATCGAAATCCTATAGGTATCCAAAATTATAATATAGAGTAGTAAATAATCAAGGACTCACAATTTAGACCATAGTTCGCATGGATTCTTAACAAACAAGCTATTTTATAGATTTGACAATTTAAGCATACTTGATAACATATAAGTTTAGCACATACCACAATGTTTAATAGAGCATTAGGTTTTACCGTCTTGGTGAACTACCAAGAAATTCAATATAATGATGAATCATTTTGAATTCCATTTTCTTTGACAAGCTTTGAGGCTCTCCTCATTTGAAGTAGCATGTCCAATCTTGGAATGCTTACTCCCCCTTAAGATTTAACTTGTTATTCCACCTTCTCAAATTTGTTTTTGGAGCCTTCTCCTTGTTGCTATTTGTCTTTGCTTTGAACAACCTACAATAACAATTTAGGTCTAACTTTTGGTACCCACATTTTCTTGGGTCCATAAGTGTTAGTCTTAGCAACGTTAAGAAACTTTTAACAACCCACATTTCGTTTACACCTCCAACATAAACAATTTTACAAGGACAATAATTAGTCGTATGCCCTTTCTTGTTGCACCAACCACAACGTGTAAACAATGTGCAATAGTTCTTAGGATTTCTTATTTGAACATTTAATCTAGCTTGTTGTTTAAAAACTTTAGGAGACAAGGTGAAGGGATCTAATCCAACACCGCCTTGGTTAAGACAAACTTTTTGGTGTCCAAGCATGACATCCAAGTTGTTTTTACCATTAACAAATTTCTCAAGGCATTTATTTAAATCACAAATCTCAAGCCTTAAAATTTTATTTTGTTTTTCTAGAATCAAAGTATCACAAGAGATTTGTTTCGTGCTAGTAATGCTCGCAATCAATTCAATCAAATCATTAGTCACATGCTCCACATATAAATGGTTAGATATGCCTTCATTCTTGGCTTGCAACTCATTATTTTCACTTTTTAAGTCATCTAGCTCTTTTGAAATCGCATACACTTGTTTTTCTAAAGCATCATTTTTCTTAGCTAATTTCATGGATTCTTCATATAAAAGAGCATAAGCATCACAAATATCATCATTGGAGCAATTGCTATCACTATTACTATATGAAGAATTTACCTCATCATCTTTTTGAGCCATGAAGCATAGATTTGTATCTCTATCATCGAAATGACCACTTTCTTCTCCACTTGAGTCATTATCACTACAAATGATGGCTTCGATTGATGTCTCTATGGAGTGCTTCTTTCTTGTCTCATTCTTCTTCTTATTCTCCCTTGAGGTGCTCTCCATACTTGACCCGTTCTTGCTCTTGTGCAAGTTTCTATCTTTCTTCATTTTGAGATACTCATTAAATTCCTTTGCAAGTATGTCCATCTCCTTGTTATTCAAGTCTTCTTCCTCTTCACTAGAAGATTGATCTATCATTGATGAAGCTTTAAGAGCAATGCACTTCTTCTTCTTCTTTGGACCTTTTTGCCCGGATGATTCTAGTTGCATTTCATAAGTCATCAAGGAGCAAATTAATTCATCCAACGGGAAGGTATTGAGATCCTTTGATTCTTGAAGTGCGGTGATTTTTGCATTCCATTCTCTAGGTAATGTCCTAATCACCTTTCTCACAAGATCACCGTTAGAGAAATCTTTTCCTACTTGTTTCAAAGTATTAACAATTTTAGTGAAACAAAAATTCATTTTTATAATGGATTCATCGGAAAACATTTGAAACAATTCATATTCTCTATGCCATAAATTCATCTTTGAATCTCTTAGGAGAGAAGTCCCTTCATGAGTGACTTGAAGTGTATCCCACATACTCTTTGCCGAATCACACATAATAACTCGATTGAGTTCATTTGTGTTTATAGCACAAACAAGACAATTCTTAGCTCCAGAATTCATGCAACTCATATTTTTATCATAGTCATTAAATTCAGATTTCTCCTTTGACACACACTTATTCCTAATACACTTGGTTGGAACATAAGGGCCATCTTCAACGATTCCACATATTTCCTAATCTAAAGATTCTAAAAATACTCTCATCATAATTTTCCATATACTATATGAAGACCCATAAAAAAGTGGAGGTCTAGTTATAGAACTCTCCTCAAGACTAAGAAATCCCATGATCTTTTAACTCTTTAGGTGTTAACTAAAAAACCCAGAGTCGAGGCTCTGATACCACTTGAAACCAATAAAATAACCCTAGAGGGGGGTGAATAGGATTTTTGAAAATGAATGGGGAACTTAAACAAAACACAATCATGAAACTTAATCAAGCCAAGCAATATTTCAATGAATATGCTAACTACACAATCTCAAGCAATTATATAGCAATAAGTAAAGAAATTGAGTTAGAGATACTTGACAAGGAGATTTAAATGGTTCGGCTTGAACTACCCTCAAGCCTACATCCACCTCTTCAAGGAAGTCCCTTGCAAGAGCACTAGAATTCACTAGCAACAATCTTCTTCTAGGTCAAGATCAAAACCCTTACAATACTTGATGATATCCCCACACCAAGCACAAGCCTTGAATCCACAAAGCTCACCCAAGACTTGACAAATCCAAGCCTTGATCACAATTCTTTTACAACGATCAAATGTGTACAAAGAAACCCTCTTGAAAGGAAAGGAGTACAATTGAAGCTCTAGTACAATAGAGAGATGAGAGAATTGATGACTTGAAGTATGCTCACTCTCAATCAAAGAATTGCTCACAAAGATGCTTTCTTTAATGATGTAAAATCATGAAAATGAAGAGAGAAAAGTTTAATCTATGAGCCTTGATATTTCTCTAATGAATTGAGGCTTAGAATGTGGTTTCCATGGTGTATGATGAAGCCCCAAATCATTTATATAGAGAAGATAAGAAATATAGCCGTTATGGGCAAAATATGAGAAAAACTGTCATTGCAGTTGACTGTATTCCCAATGCAGTCGACTGGGTTCCCTCTAAAATAGCTGTTGTAGTCTTCTCCTCGAAAATAGATGTTGGAACTGAAATTTTACCTATGCAGTCGACTCGATTCCAATGCAGTCGACTGTATTACCCTACTGCCTATCGGCTGCCTCACGGAACCCTTTTCCTATTTTGGGCATAACTTTCTCTAGAAAAATTGGATTGAGGTTCCATTTTTGCGTTGGAAAGCTAATGAGAAGTTTTATCAAGAAATGAAAAGATAAGCGCCAAAAACATTTTTGAGAAAATCTGAGTGAGCTTCAAAGTTCACTCATTTTAAAGAACAACACTTGTGTAAATGGTTATGAACTCACATGCAATGCACAAGGTGTCCTAAAGTCTTTTTAGTTCACAATCATCAAACCAATACTAGTTACATAATAGTTAAGATCAATCATAATTAATAGTAACTTAGCCTTTGCATCCTTTCTTGCTCTTTGACATTAGACTTGATGAAGCTTCCATAGCATGTCCACTATAACTTTAAGCTTCTTTGGCTTCAATCCATCTATCCAACTTCTCAAATGTGTCTTCATGAGTGTCATGTATATATCTAATAAGAATCCACTCAAAGCACACATTAGAACATAATCAATGTGTAGTTATCATCAAAACATGATGTAAGCCTAGGTTATCCAACGATAGGGCTAAGATTGGCATTCAGAGTGAAGGGAAGTGAGAAATGATGTTAACACGCCCGAAATAAGGGCGTTTTGTAATCGTCAGTGCGCTAATAAGGCTAGGTTAAGGATCCAGGTATCGGATTGGAATAATTAGCCGTCGTAAGAAGCTATGAACAGTTAGGTGGGAAAGAGTAGAATATAGTGTGTGTGAATGTTTAAATGATGCCTGCCGAGCAAGGTCTTATTTGATCAGGTGATCCCACTCGTTGCGATTGGAGGTTGAGCGTTACATCAGCTATAAGCCAATCAGGTAAGGATAATGCAGTTCTGATTTGCTAATTCATTGTTTTGATTAGCATGACATGTTGACGACATTTTGTTAAACTCTTAGTGTTATGATTTGACACCAGTAGTATTGTGATCGGTATTCGTTTATTTGAATAATGTTGTTGAGGACTTGAGGTAGAATAATTTTCCTTAGTCCGCCTCGTTGATGAAGTTTAGTAAGGATGCGTGGCCTAGTATGCTATTATTCAATTTGATTAACATACCTGACATTGGTGATGATATTGTATAGAGGTTGTTGTGAGATGTCAGAATTTATTTATAGCCGATATTTCTCTTGATTGAGAATGTTATTAAGTACTACTTGTGGTTAAATTTCTTTCGAGTCTGCCCTGTCTTTGATTAATGATGTTACGTAGAGATGGATGCGTTATGGTGGTGTAATGTCGGCACTTATTGGTAATCGACATTTATCCTATTTAAGAATGTTATTGAGGACTTGCCCTATCGTTGTTTCGTGATGTTATGTAGAGATGGTTGTGTGGTGGTTATGAGATGTCGGCAACTATTGATGGCCAATATTTCTTTTATTTAAGAGCGTTATTGAGGACTTGTGATTAAATTTCTCCCGAGTCCGCCCCGTTGATGATGTTTATGTTGAATCCTTGTTGTTATGTTTGAGACATGGATTGTTCTTTTGACTCGGTATCTCTTGTTTGGATTGTGTTGTTGAGGACACAAGGTGAAATAATTTTTCTTTAGTCTGTCCCATTGATGAAGCCTTGTTGTTTCAGCTGTAACCCGGTTAGGGACAAACACTCATTATGAGTTCCCTTCTTGATGACATCGTCTCTTTTAATTATTTAAGACTGAGATAAACATCCCGTATAATGGGACATCAAATGAGGATGATGGCCTATGAATTATGATCATTAGCAAAAAAGGATGTATGGCGCTAGAGTCTAGTCGAGTATGTCAAGTCTGGTCAAGTCCAGTCTGTCGTGTATGAGTCTGCATTGCATTTAATTTTATTTTGATGTTAATGATTTTAATGACTTGTATTTCATTGATGTTTACTTTGGCGATTCTTATTTTAGTGTTCACTTGCATAGTCAGTCAGCCAGTCTGTGTGTCTGTTAGTCAATCTTGTCCATGAGGAGGTGGCAATAATGCTGTTCTATAGCCTTGAAGCAGCTCGGTCTGACGAAAGAAAAATATCGTTTGACAAATTATGTTCATGCTGAAATTTATTGCAAACTCTTGATTCATTGTTATTGTTGAGATGATTATTATTCCTCTGAGTTTTTCAAATCACTTGTACACGATACTCTCATGTTGTCTTTATTGCACAATTTGCCCTCATTCCTTATGTTGTGGTGTGCATGTTATAAGATTTACCAAGGATAACCCTCTAGAAAAAGAAATGAGACAAGCTAGGAAAGTTGAGCGAGGCGAGACAAGCAAGAAGAGATAAGGTAAAGGTTGAGTTATGGAGCACGTTGAGAGAAGCTACATGACTACAGTCGTGAATTATGTTGTAAATCTTTACATTTTTAAAAGTCTGGAAAGTCTTCCGCTGTGGTATGATGTATATTTGTAAGAAAATTTTGCAAGGATGCATTTTGGAGTGTTTAATGATGCGTGAAGATGTAGTTGCTTTGTATTCAGCATAGGGTTATGATTGTGATTATGATCGATAATTCAGCTTGATTATGTCACCAGGATTAAGGATTTCCCAAGTTGGTATTTGAGCTTAGACATATGATTCTATAGACTTTTCAAGTGTCTGGTGGGATGTCTAAGTTGTCATAAGAGGAGTAGAACAAGAATTCCAATAGGTAGGCTGAACTACTGTGACAATTAAGATATGCAGATTGAGGGAAAATCTAGGCACCTCTTAAGAAAGTTAAGTTGCATGTCAAATTCAAGAAATATGAAGCTTGACCAGGAAATATGGATGTACGGGCGCTTTGTACGGAAGAATGTTAGAGGAGTCGGGAAAAATTGAAAAGATGACAAATGGGGATTGTCAAATATCGGCATTTGAGATCAGTGGCTTCCTAAGCTCAGTCAGAGGCTATTAGGGAGTTATTGACAATCTCTCTAAGATGCCTTATTGGGAAAAACTGACTGCAATGATTATTATGCCAAATCAGTAAGGGTGTGAACAAACTCGAAATCAAAGTTCGAGTAAAGAGAAAAATAAGTAACAGCCTGCTTCACATAAAAATACAACTGAAGCTTCTTAATTGGATCAAGGAAGCTCAAGGATAAGATGAAAAGACACACAAAATCCAACGAGATTTCAAAAGAAATGAAAAGGAAATTTTGATTTGAGTGCCTGCCTCATTGATTTTGGCGGAGCATGGGATGAAAAATTGTCAATAATCGAACTTTCTTACAACAATAGTTATCAAGCGAGCATTGAATGACTCCCAACAAAGCATTATATGGCAGAAGATGCCGCACACCTATTTGTTGGGATGTGGTGGGGGAACGAAGACTATTCCACACGAAATTGTGCAAAGAAATAGAATATAGGTGAGGCTTATTCAAGAAAGAATTCGTACTGTGCCGAACTAGCAAAAAAGCTATGTCGGTAAGAGGTGTAGAACGTTAGAGTTTAAGGTAGATGACCTAATACTTTTAAAAATGTCACCGTGGAAGGGAATCAAGTGACCAGAAAGTGGATAAAGTTAAGTCAGAGGTTCGTCGGATCGTTTAAAATCCTGTCTAGGATTGAGAAGATAGCATACAAGCTTGATCTATGTCCAGGATTGAGTCAATTGCATAACGTGTAACACGTGTCAATGTTGAGGAATCCCAATTCTATGCATGGAATCCAGTTGGAACATGTTGAAATTCGAGATAATATCTCGTACCTGAAGGCACCGATAGAGGTGACTGATAGAGAGGAACATATTTTACTTTGATGTAGGTGGTCAAAGTTGTTTAAGGAAATCATGCGGTAGAGGAAACCACTTTGAAACCCGAGGCGTTAATGCGATAATAGTATCCGCATTTGTTTGCAAGATCAGGTTTGTCCTTATTTCAAGGACGAATATTTGGGGGGGGGGGGGGAGGATCTAATAGCCTGATTTAATGTAACTGAGAACTAGATTAATCGAGGGTATTATTTTTTATCGATAGTATTATTTTCATCTATAATAAAAAAAATTAGAATAAAATGAGGGGTTAGTTTGGCTTTGGGGCCAACATACAATTTTACGAAAGTTATGGGGCCCAAAATATAATTTTTTAAAAGTTGTGGGGTCAAAGTGCAATTATGAGAAAGTTCAAGGGCAAAAATTGAAATGCAAATATGGTTATTAATGGCCAAAAATGTGTTACGTTGTGGGGAGAATATTTAAGGAGGGTTAGACACCTCCTACTTAAAAAGAAGATGACTAACTAATTGAAAAAATAGAAAATGAATTTTTGGGGAATTAAGGAGGAAAAAAGGGGAAAAGAAGACAAAAAAAGAAAGGAGAGAGAAGGCTGGGCCTCGGTAAAAAGAGAAGAAAACAGAGAAAAACAGGGGAGAAAAGAAAAAAAGGGAAAAAAGGAAGAAAAGGGCCAGAGAAGATGAAAAAAAAATCCAGGAAAACCCTAGGGTAATCCCTTATCTTCTTTGGCAATTTTTAGTGTGTTAATTGTTGGCATGGATGCAGTGTTGTATGTGTTGCTTTGTGTGTACGTGTGTAACGCTCCGGACTTTTCTGGAGCGTTAATGTCGAATAAACGGAGTCAGAAAACCTTAAATTATCAAAAATCTCTTAAAAAGGGGTCATTCGGATCATGTACTAATAAATTCTAAAAATACATCAATATCTGACATAGTGGCCTAAAACTTTTATACAATCCAAATTCTCCAACACGGAGTTTCAAAATTAAAACCTAAGTAATATTAACTTGTCTTAAGCATTACATCTCAAAATTTAATACTATCTCTTGGATAAAAGCAGCTAGCACTCGGCCGCATAGCTAGCCCCGATTTCGAACCCACTTACTGATCACCTAAAAGGAAAATAATAAGGGAATAAGCCAAATGCCCAGTAAGGTCGCTCAAAGGACCAATCAGAAGAATACAGAGATATATGTGAAACGATATTTCAGAGGCACACAAAAGTTTTAATAAAACAGATGTCAGACTATAACTTGTACAAAGACAGACACTAGAGAGTCATTCAGAAATATGGTAACACATGCCATCACTGACACATGAGTCCGGGTTTAGAAAATAAGATCGTGATCTCTAGCTCATCCCGTTGAGCTAGCCCACGTTCCAATCCACGTAGATAAGTCAGAAATAGGTCACATACACTGTGACATGGCTCATTGAGTTTCCAATAATGTCTAGTGCAAGGATTAGAGACCAAAACAAAGATTTCTAGATACAATTATTAAATAACAGACTTGTCAAACAATAAGCAAAGTTTATGAAATAATGACAATCATTAATCGCCGAAACGAACGATAGCAACATAGGCTAATTTAATGTAAAAGAATCCGATGGAAATTGAATTCCACAAGTCATAGTATTGAGAAACATGTTACTCATAACGTACCTCAAAACAAAGAGGGGAAGAACAATAGCTTAATCCAGTTTAAAAAAATTCAGATTTCAAAAGGAACTAAGCACTTACATGAACGATCGGTCTATCGCTGATTTGAATTTCAAAAGAAAACCCTTACCTTAATGTGAAATACAAATCTTAAAGCACCACCTTAGAACTCAAGAGCTTCCCAACCCTCCTCCTCCCCCCCCCCCTCTCTCTCTCGACCGCGATGGAAAAAGAAACAGAGAACCCAAAAAAAAAGTTTGAAAGAAAACAAGAAAACTATTTATATGGAACAAAATTTTAGTTTGTATTCGTCCGAAAAATAGTTCTCATTCCACTGAAAAATAATTTTCATTCAACCGAATCCAACAGCGGTGAAAATGGTTTCTCATTTGAATGGAATGGGTTTTCATTCGAATGAATCCGATAGTTGCAAAAATCATTTCTCCAAAATTTGTTTGATTCGGCTGAAAGTGATTTCATTCCAACGAAAACTTTTCATTCGATTGAAATCTTTAGTCTTTACTCCTTCTCAATTTTAAAATATCTTTCATTCGAATCATACCCTTTTTCATTCGATTGAATATTTCAGACACTCCAAAACATCACCACTTCCCAGTTTGATTTGAATGAAACCATGTTTCATTCGACCGAAAATTTCAAAATTATTTCTAACCCATTTTTCGTACTATTACTAAAAGACCACAAATTTATTTATTTAAAATAATAATTTCTCACAAGAAAAAGAAAATTTTTGGGGCATAAATTCCCCCCCCCCCCTAAAAGAATTATGTTCTCGGAATTAAAATGTACTTTAAATGTCAAAAAGCTGAGGGTGCTTTTCGCGCATTGCCTCCTCGAGTTCCCAAGTGGCTTCCTCAATTTTGTGATTCCGCCATAAAATCTTAACTTAGGGAATGACTTTCAGCCTTAACACTTGATCACGACGGTCAACAATCTCAACTGGCTGCTCTTCAAAGGAAAGGTCCTCCCGAACTGATAAAGGCTCGCATGACACAATGTGCGTCGGATCATAAACATACTTCCTCAAACTTGAAACATAGAAAACGTTATGAATGTGCGAAAGCTCTGGCAGTAATGCCACTCTGTAAGCTACCGGACCGATCCTATCTAAAACCTCGAATGGCCCAACAAACCTAGGGCTAAGCTTGCCCTTCTTACTTAAACGCATCACCCCTTCCAAGGTGAAACCCTAAAAAACATGTGATCACCCACCTCAATTCAAGTTCGCGTTGACGGTGAGAAGTGTAACTGCGCTGTCTGTCCTGAGCCGCTTTGAGACGTTCCTGAATCAAATTAACTTTTTGAGTAGTCAACTATACCAATTTTGGTCTCAATAACCGCCTCTCTCCTACCTCATCCCAACACAGTGGCATCCTACACCTTCGTTAGTACAATGCCTTAAACGGTGCCATCTTAATACTTGCCTGATAGCTGTTATTATAGGCAAATTCAACTAAAGGTAAATGATTATGCCAACTACCACCAGGGTCTAGCGCGCTAGCTCTCAGCATATCCTCTAGCGTCTGAATGGTACGTTCAGAGTGTCCATCTGTCTGCGGATGATAAATAGTGCTGAAACGAAGGTCAGTGCCCATAAATTTTGGAAACTCTTCCAAAATTTTGAAGTGAAATGCGGATCTCGATCTGACACTACAGACAATGGTACATGATGCAACCTCACAATCTCATCAATATATAATCTAAGTAACTCAGACAATGATGTAGTAGCTCGCATCGGAAGGAAATGTGCGGTCTTAGTCAACCTATCAAAAATGACCGCATTTCGAAGTGAAATGCTGTCTCAGTAAGCCTCCCACAAAATCGGTTGTTACATGCTCCCACTTCCACTGCAGAATCTCAAGTGGCTGAAGCAGTCCGCTAGGCTTTTGATGCTCTATTATCACTTTCTGACAAACTAAAAAATGGGAAACAAATTCTACTATATTCGACATGCCGCTCCACCAGAAGTGCCCTTTGAGGTCATGATACATCTTTGTTCCTTCTGGGTGGATAGAGAAACTAGAACTATGAGCCTCTGGCAGTAACTTTCTCCTCAAGGATAAATCAGCTGGCACACAAAGTCTTTCACGGAACCAAACCACACTGTGCTCGTCAATTCTGAACTCAGATTGCTTTCTACTGTTAATATTCTCAATGATGTGAGCTATTCCTGAATCTTCATTTTGGGCTTCCTTGATCCTGCAGATCAAAGTAGGTTATACCTATAATGCTGCCAAGTACTCTTCACCATCTTGCCATCTAATCTCAAGATCCAAGTTCATCATATCCTCCAATAGTTGAGGTGGACAGGTAATCAGTGATGCTAAGTTTTCAGTGGCTTCCTACTGAGCGCGTCGACCACAACATTCACCTTACCAGGGTGATAATTAATTGTGCAATCATAATCTTTCAAAAGTTCCAACCAACGCCTCTGTCTCATGTTCAGTTCTTTTTGAGTAAAAATATACTTAAGACATTTATGATCGATATATATTTAACAAGTCTCACCATACAAGTAATGCCTCCATATCTTCAAAGCAAAAATCACAGCTGCTAACTCAAGATCATGGGTGGGGTAGTTCTGTTCATAGGGTTTAAGCTGTCTAGAAGCATAAGCAATCACCTTACGATGCTGCATTAAAACACACCCTAAACCTCTTTTTGAGGCGTCACTATATATCACAAAACCTTTAGAACCAGATTGTAAGGTCAATACCGGTGCAGACACCAACTTCTCCTTCAGTTCTTGAAAGCTAGTCTCCCACTCTTCGCTCCAAACAAACCGGGTGTTATTCTTAGTCAACTGAGTTAAATGCACAGCAATTTTTGAAAAACCTTCTACAAATCGATGGTAGTAGCCTACCAATCCCAAAACAATTTGCACTTTAATAACAGTTCTATGTCTCACAGCTATTCCATCCTTGGACACCACATGCCCCAGAAATGTAACCCATTCAAGCCAAAACTCGCACTTCTTAAACTTAGCATACAATTTATTATCTTTCAAAGTCTGTAAGATAATTCTCAGGTGTTCACTATGCTCCTCCTCCGACTTAGAGTACACCAAAATATCGTCAATGAAAATAATAACGAACTGATCCAAATACTGTTTAAACACACGGTTCATCAAGTCCATAAAAGCAGCAGGGGCATTAGTCAATCCGAACGACATCAGTAAAAACTAATAATGACCATAACGAGTCCTAAACACTGTCTTTGGCACATCTTCTACCCTGACTTTCAATTAATAGTATCCAGAATGCAAATCTATCTTAGAGAAAAACTTTGCTCCCTGAAGTTAGTTAAACAAATCATCTATGCGCAGCAATGGATATTTATTACGGTTGGTGATCTTATTCAACTCATGGTAGTCAATGCAAAGTCTCAACGTACCATCTTTTTTCTTGACGAACAAGACAGGAGCACCCTAAGGTAACACACTAGGGCGTATGAACCCCTTATCAAGTAGCTTAAAGCTGTTCCTTTAACTCTTTCATCTCCAAAGGTGCCATTCGATACGGAGCCTTGGAAATAGGTGCTGCTCCAGGCACTAAATTAATTGTGAATTTAACCTCCCGATCAATAGGTTTTCCCAGAAACTCCTCGGAAAACTCCTCAAAAAAATCACGTACTACCGGTACGTCTGATATCTCAAGACCTCCATGGTTAGTATCAAGAACGTGTGCAATGTAACCTTCACACCCCTTACGAAGCATACGGTGAGCCGAAATAGCTGAAATAATAGTCAACCCGCTAGGTTTTAAACCCCAAAACTCAAATTCAGACAAATCAAATGAACGGAAGCGGACTCGCTTCTCAAAGAAATCAACTAAGGCATGATAGGATGCCAACCAATCCATACCCAGAATCACATCAAAATCACGAATATATAAAGGAACCAGATCTTCAGGGAGGTCCCTATCACATATTTGGATCTTACAATCCCTAAATACTGACTTAACTATCACAAAATCTCCAACTGGAGTACCAACAGACAACGTATAGTCAAGAGACTGGATTTTAACCCCGAGACGACGTGCAAACAAAAGAGAAACAAAAGAGTGTGTGGCACTAGAGTCAAACAATACATGCGCATCAATTGAGTTAATCTGAATCATACCTGTCACCACATCCTTTGAACCCGATGCATCCTTAGCCGTCATGTTAAACACCCTACCGGTAGCCTTAGGTTTCTGTCCTCTGGCTGATTGACTCGTATTCTGTCTAGGGCCCGAAGCTGTACTCTTGCAATTGAACCTTGTGGGCCAGATTGGTTGATGTTGGAATAGGATGATCTCTGATAAGGTGACCCTTTTGGCCATATCTGAAGCATGCCCCCGTATCCCAATGGCAACTCTGACCGCCATGTCACTTATTGCACCTCTGATAAATTGGATCAGTACCTATAGATAGAGTCCTCTGACCAAAGTTCTGACTAAAACTCCTACTCAAAATTACCTTGAGCCTAACCTTGCCTCAGACCTTGGTCCCTTTGACCAACAGTAATGGACGAAGATGTCTGTTTTTGCTTCCCATCACTTTGTGCCATGTGTGGCTGAGATTGCTCTAGGCAATCTCTCTTACTTGCCATGGCGTCTTTCCTCTCTCTGAAATCCCTTGCTTCAACATCAATAGTCTTTGCAATGTCCATGCACTGTACATAGGTCTCAATCGGGATTGGAACAATGCGATGCCTAATACTAGGCTTTAGACCCTAAGTGAACATCTGCACTCTATCCTTTTCATTTGCCACCAATTACTTGCCATAGCGAGATAGTCGCATAAACTTTACCTCATACTCGGCGACAACCTTGTTCTCCTCTTGCCTCAGGTTAAGAAAATCACGATACATCTATTCTTTTACACTCCTAGGGAAATAGCGATCGAAGAACAAAACCTGAAACTGATCCCATGTCATCGCCTTGCATTGTTATGCCGTCTTACTATCCTCAATCATTTTCCACAAGTTGTTTGCCTCCCTATCTAGCTTATACAATGTGAGTTCTATCTTTTCCTTGTCCGTGCAACCCATAGGCCTAAACACCTTTTCAAGTCGAGAAATCCATTTCTTCGCTGCAATCGGGTCGTTGTTACCCCCAAAAGGTTCTACATTCTTCCTATCAAATTACTCTAATAGGCTACGGGTTTGGGTTTGCCTGTGATTCGGATTCAGTAGTGGGTTAGGTTAATTCTGCTGATTTAACTGAGCCTACTGATTAGCCAGTAATCGAGTCAACTGAGCTTGCTGATTTGCCAAGATGGTAAGAAGATCTGGCGGGTTCTTGTTCTCGTTGACGTTTGGATGCTCTGCATTCCGATTGTTGGTTCGCCTATTGTTACGACTTCTTACCATAGCTATAAGAGAGAACTAGGACTAGATGATGAATAAAATATTACATTTAAATCTACCCATCCTACCCACCTCACAACTTATCTGATCCTAAGCATGAGTCTACAAAATCTCATACCTAGGCTTTGATACTAACTGTAAGGCCCCGGACTTTTTCAGAGCGTTAATGTCGAATAAACGGAGTCAGAAAACCTTAAAATATCAAAAATATCCCAAAAGAGGTCATTGGGATCATTTACTAATAAAATACATCAATATCTGACATAGAGGCCTAAAACTTTTATACAATCCAAATTCTCTGACACGAAGTTTCAAAATTAAAACCTAAGTAATATTAACTTGTCTTAAGAGTTACATCTCAAAATGTCAATACTATCTCATGGATAAAAGCAGCCAGCACTCGGCCGCATAGCTAGCCCTGATTCTGTACCCACTTAGTGATCACCTGAAAGGAAAACAATAGGGGAATGAGCCAAATGCCCAGTAAGGTCGCTCAAAGGACCAATAAGAAGAATGCATAGATATATGAGAAACGATATTTTAGAGGCACACAAAAGTTTCAATAAAACAGATGTCAGACTATAACTTGTACAGAGACAGACACTAGAGAGCCATTTAAAAATATGGTAACACATGCCATCACTGACACATGAGACCGGGTTCAGAAAATAAGATCGCGATCTCTAGCTCATCCCACTGAGCTAGCCCACGTTCCAATCCATGTGGATAAGTCAGAAATAGGTCACATACACTATGACATGGCTCATAGAGTTTCCAATAATGTCTAGTGCAAGAATTAGAGACCAAAACAAAGATTTCTAGATAACATTATCAAAGAACGGACTTGTCAAACAATAAGCAAATTTTACGAAATAATGACAATCACTAATCGCTGAAAAGAATGATACCAACATAGGCTAATTTAAGGTCAAAGAATCCGATAGAAATTGAATTCCATAAGTCATAGTATTGAGAAACATGTTACTCATAACACAACTCAAAACAAAAAGGGGAAGAAGAATAACTTAACCCAGTTCGAAGAAATTCGGGTTTTAAAAGGAACTAAGAACTTACATGAACGATCAGTCTATCGCTGATTCAAATTCAAAAAGTAAACCCTTACCTTAATGTGAAATACAAATCTTTAAGCACCACCTTAGAACTCAAGAGCTTCCCAAGCCTCCTCCTCCTCTTCGTCTCTCTCTTTCTCTCCACTGCGATGGAAAAAGAAACAGAGAACCCAAAAAAAAGTTTGAAAGCAAATAAGAAAACTATTTATATGGAACAAAATTTAATTCTTTATTCAACCAAAAAATAATTTTCATTCGACCGAAAAATAGTTTCATTCGACCGAATCCGACAGCGGTGAAAATGGTTTCTCATTCGAATGGAAAGGGTTTTCATTCGAATGAATCCGATAGTTACAAAAATCATTTCTCCCAAATTTGTTTGATTCGACTGAAAGTGATTTCATTCGAATGAAAACTTTTCATTCGAATAAAATCTTCAGTCTTTACTCCTTTTCAATTTTAAAACACCTTTCATTCGAATCAAACCTCTTTTTTATTTGATTGAATATTTCAGACACTCCAAACATCACCACCTCCTAGTTTGATTCGAATGAAACACCAAAAATTTCAGAATTATTTCTAAACCATTTTTTGTACTATTACTAAAAGAACACAAATTTATTTATTAAAAATAATAATTTTGTACAAGGAAAAGAAATTTTTTGGGGCATAACAGCGTGAGTGTACTATGTGTGTGTGAGTGTGGGTAATGCATATGAGAGTGAAGGGGAAAAAGGAAGTAGCCATGGGGAAGGCTGTTGGGGTGCTTGGTGAGTGGGCTAGTGCCTTGTGGGTGCTTGAAAGGGGGAGGGGGAGAGGGAAGAAAAGGGCAATAGTTGGTGATGCTGTCAACGTGGGTGTAGTCGGGTATGGTGGAGGTGATGGGATGGGGAAGGCAGGGTAGGGGATGGGGGAGGGTGTAAATGATGTCTTTGTGTGTTCATAAATGAAATTGGTAGGTGGCAGGAGATGGAATGCCATGGCCGTGAGGGGAGGGGCTCGGTAGTGAGGAAGAAGATGAAGTGCATGTGTGTGTATGATTCAAACATACATGAATATTGACTGTAATCGTCACTAAAAGTGGTAGGTTTAATGCAGTTTAGTATTGGAATTTTTATAAATAGCTAGAGTCAAAATTATACAAAGTACAAACAAAAGACCTCGGTTATTTTCATAAGATCTACAACGTGGAAATATTTTAGAGTTTTTTGAGGTTGGGAAGGGGGTTAACGGATGCAATTATTGTGAAAATTTGCGATGAATTTAAAAATTGCAACCTAACTCGGTTTGGAGTGAAAATTTTATGAGGACCATAAGATGCTGAGTTGTATCATTTCCTAAAAGTTTGGATTGTCTCGAAGTTGATGACTATTTTTAGCTGAACTGACTTTTAAGCGCTCGATTCATACAACACCGGTTCAGGATTTTTGGGCAAAAATTTTTTAAAATACTTTTTAGTTCAAAAATAATTTTGGGATTCTTAAAATAGCGTTTTAAAGTATTTTTGAGATTTTTCTGGCGCCGAGAATTACTAGGGGCATTTTGATAATTTTTTCTATAAAATTTTTTGAAGGACATTCTGGTCCAGGAAGGGTGTAAGGCATCAAAAATATTGTTTTGAAGTATACTTGGGGTAGTGGGGTGGTAGTGACCACTAGGGACTATTTTGGTAATTTACCACACTGGCGCTAAACTTTTTGTAACGCGCGTCAGTTGGCGTCCGGAGTGGAGGGAAGCGAGAAATGATGTTAAAATGCCTGAAATTATGGCATTTTGTTATTGTCACTGCGCCAATAAAGTTAGGTTAAGGATCTAGGTATCATATTGGAATAATTACCCGTCGTAGGACGTTAAGAGCGGTTAGGTGGGAAGGAGTAAAATAAAGTGTGCATGAAGGTTTAAATGATGCCTGATGAGCAAGGTCTTATTTGATCAGGTGATCTCGCTCATTTCGATCAGAGGTTACGACTTGGGTTGGCTATAAGCCAATCAAGTAAGGACAACGCGGTTCTGATTTGCTAATTCATTGTTTCGATTAGCATGCACTGTTGATGACATTCTTGATAGACTTTTGTTGTTATGATTTGACACTGGTAGTGATTCTGACCGGTATTCATTTATTTGAATTATGTTGTTGAAGAATCAAGGTAGAAAAATTTCCCTTAGTCCGCCTCGTTGAAAAAGTTTAGAAAGGACGCGTGTGCTAGTATGCTGTGATTCGATTCGGTTAGATTAGCATGCTTGACGTTGGTGATGATGTTGCGTACGGGTTGTTGTGTGGTTATTGTGAGACAGTGGCAATTATTGATAGCCAAAATTTCTCTCTATTGAGAACGTTGTTGAGGACTGGTGGTTAAATTTCTTCCGAGTCTGCCCTGTCATGGATTAATGATGTTACGTAGAGATGGATGCGTTGTTGTGGTGTAATGTTGGCACTTATTGGTAATCGGCATTTCTCCTATTTAAGAATGTTGTTGAGTGCTTGTGGCAAATTTCTTCCGAGTCCATCCTGTCGTTGTTTCGTGATGTTACGTAGAAATGGTTGTGTGGTGGTTATGAGATGTCGGTAACTATTGATGACCGATATTTCTCTTATCCAAGGGAATTGCTTAGGATTTGTGGTTAAATTTCTCCTGAGTCTGCCCTGTTGATGATGTTTATGTTAAATCCCTGTTGTTATGTTTGAAATACTGATTGATCCTTTGACCCATCATCTCTTGTTTGGATTGTGTTGTTGAGGACATAAGGCGGAATGACCTCAACATAGAAGTAGCAAGACCTCTAAGAAGGAGGGTGGGTTCGCCGGGGGGGGGGGGGGGGAGGGGTTGTTCCCCCTAGTAAGATGGTTGGGCAGGCAAATATGAATGTATTGAATAGTTACTTGATGATTTGCGTGTTAGTGTTTTTCATCTCTCGGAAACAATTTCCCTCAACAGTGATATTTCTCATATTGTATATGTGTAGTATTTCTTATGAATTTATTTACTAGTTTTGAGTTAAAAAACCATGGCATGTGATGAAAATTTAAAACTATTTTGGGATGTGGCAAGTATGCTTGCTGGGCCCTATCTCACTCTTTCACAAAATTTTCACGTAATTACCTAGTCGGCCCTGACATTCTTGAGAGTCACAAGGACGTGGTTGCGGGAGAAAATTGTTAGAAGATTGAAATCCTCTTAGAATGTTTGATGATTTTGGGTTGACATTGTAGTACTTAAATTCTATTTTGAGAATTGTTCGGAGCATTTATCTCCATAGATTTTTAATTTTTTTTTCTCTTGGTAGTTGAATAATGAGGATGTCATTGGGACATGTTTTTGAGGAATCCATGAGTAAGATCCTTGGTAATCTTGTTAATGGTTTAGACTTAGTGCTTGGTTATAGATTTTGTGTATAGACTACAATAAGGCCTGACAGAGCCCTGAATGGAAGACTAATAAGCCTGCGGTCGGTCACAGACCTAGCTCATGGGCCCACCTGTGGGTTTGGGTCATGACAACACGTATCAGAGTACATGAGATTTTAAGCAGTCGTCTTCTTCCTCCATCCAAGGAACCCAGGGCTTTTTTTTTCTTCTATAGGGAGAGTAAATGTATCATCCCACAAACTTTAAAGGGCAGTTTTATTTGAAAACTCAAAATTTCTTACATGATACATTGATGTTTGATAGTTGTAGATTTTGGTAATCATAAAGGCAATTTTTAAGTGTTTTAGACGAAAAACATGTTTAATGGACTCTTTAATATGGAAGTTGTCTTTTAAGGACCTTTTGATATTATTTTTCTTGATACATCTCGTTGTATACCATACACACTTGACAAGTTTTACCCCTTCTACTAGCATCTAACTAAAATTACTAAGATATAACCACAACCCCTAAACACTGGACAAATTCCATAGGATTGCTATAACTCACATGATATAGACCACGAATGAAGGTGAACCACAAAGAGAAACATACTTGCCCCATTAGCATGCATATAACGAAGCAACCAACCCCCCTCAAACATCTTTCATAGTGTGTTGTTCTACACTGTTGAAAGCTAGACCCGCATGAGGTGTGTAATGCTAAGCTTTAGTCAGTTCATAGCGATTCTCTTTGTACTCTAAAGCAAGCCCAAAAGATTTCCACGCTTCTGTAGACTAGGCAAGGCATTGCAGAAGGAAGAACTAATAGACTAGTAAGTGTGGAGATGAGTCTGCTAGACGCAGTGCTGGCAGTCAAGAAGTACTTCGTTTCACTTCTCAAAACAAAGGAGAGAAGCCAATGAACACCCGTTCCTTTAATTGTGTTCCTGATCATAACATACCAAAGAAGCGATGTGATTAGTTTGTATGCCTTTTTCTGGTTGCTGTTCGAAGGGTAAAAAGAATGTGGAAAAAGAATGAATATGTTAGAGACAGAGGTTAGGGGCGGTGTAAAGGCTAAGAAATTAATTCTCTTACCGACCACACTTCTTTTCGGATATTGGGCTTGCTACGTAACTACACACTCAATTCAGGCAATCTAATTGTCTTAGTGATTATGAATAAAATGACCGCACTCCACGAATAAACAATTCGGACGAAATAGCTTAAAAAGTAAAAACAATAATTTTTCTTTTGCTTACCATGCTTTCTTTCTAGAAGAAAGTCTACGTTAAAAAAAATTGAATTCCAGCCAAAGTCCTGGTTTTCTATTCATTTTAGTTTAGGGGAACTGAGGAGAACATTGGTTACTAGCTCAACTTTTGGTGTTGGAAGAGTGATAGATAGGATCTTTCGCTCAGTAGGGCCAGCCCTTGCCTAGCTCTCCAACAATGGATATTTCTTCTAGATGGGCATAACAAGCCCATCAACAAGGGTTATCATGATAGAAAAGAAAAATAAATGACTATAAGGAACCAATGATGACCCCTTTTTAAACAACCTGCATCCTCCACACTTAATCAACATTTGATAAATTATCCAACCCCAAGCATTCTTAGTTATTGGCAGGGGTTCAGGGCTTTGTTGGTGACCGTGTGTTATTTTACCAGTTCATAACTGACCTATGTAACTCTTCTACCTCCAAAGGTGTCTTTAGTCAGACTCCTACTCTTTTAGGGAGAATTTGTGAGATGGATCTATCGAGGCTTCTAGGCTGGAATTCTTGAAGGATGCATGATCACTTCCTTCTGAGTGGATTCTGGTTTAAAGAGAGAATCCAATTGGCAGGATCAACAATTGAGGATAAACATCTCAAGTGGTTCAAATCACATTCGGAAGGGTTTCGAATTCAACATCGATGTCCTACTCGTTACTTCATGCCTTACGCATGATTTTTCTTTTTATCAATACAGTCTAGCAAAAAGCTATTGCCAAAATCCTCCAATCTTCTTGCCGAGGCGTAGTCCAACTTTGCTTACTAAGAGGACATGGAGAGAACTTGAAGAGAACACTTCCATTCCACTTAATCAAAAAGGTTGATGTACATGAGCTTATATAATGCTTAAAAGTAACTCCCAAACTGTTGTGGCATGGTTAAAGCTTTAGGCTCCATAGATGGAACTATGTATTGGGTATTAGGGAGGGGAGGACACTACTTCTTATGGAGCTACATTGCAACAAATCTTCTTTTTTTACGGCATTGCTTATATTATCTTAGGAGCGCTAGCTACCATGGCCCAAATGAAAGTCAAAAGACTTCTAGTTCCGTTCAATTAAACAAGTACATTATATTCACACTTGTTTATCGTGTGGAATCATAAAAGTAATTCAATCACTACTAATTAATATCTTTATTTAACCTGCGGTCGACTTGGCTTAAAGCTTGTCGAATCTAAGGCAATTGAAAAAAAACTCTAAGGTTCGGTTCGATTCGATTCCATAAGGAAGCAGGGCATTGTCAGCAGAGCATGAAGGTCCCAAAGCTGTCAGATTATGATTTGAGGAAATGAGAAGGTCAGTCCACCAAACGAAAGAGTGGTCCAGCCCATGTACTAGTTAGTAGGAGATAATAATTGCAACTTCTACACATTTACAGAGCTACGCCCTGTCCAGTGCTTGGCAGAGCTAATATGGCTTCAATCTTTACTCTTTATCCCTATCTTTGCCCAGGTTAACAAGGCCTTACTCATTCAGGGGGAGAGTGGAGCCTCGAGAAGCACAAAGGCAAAGGTTATAAAGAATGATCTTTTATTGAATGATGAATTTCAACTTCGCTAACTAAAGTCATGATTCGGATAAAGAAATTTCACTGCTATTATAACAAATTGAATTGATCGGAAGTCTTGGTTCGAGTCTGGGTCCTAACTAGGCAGTGGGCATAAAGATTCACTATTATGATATATGATATTTCGACAGTACACGATGTGAGATTGCATTGTCAAAACACACCTAAAGTGCATACTTTCCGGTTGCAGCCAATACAACCACAACCTAAACTTGCACGAGAATAGGTAGTATGATTATTGGGCCCTCTCCTCATTCCGCCCGCTGGCCTATTGGGATAGTAGCCTTTGGGCTTTGCCTGCCCTTTTTAATTAGAATAAAGAATCTTGACTCGGCCAGGAAACAACACGAGCAACAACTGAAAGGAAGGGGTCCATATAGCTGCTACTCTCGCCCCCCTCATTTCCTTGCTGAGAAGGTCAATAATGACACTTCTTACATACGGATTAAGGTAATGAAATTCTTCTTCCAAGCCAAAGCTCCAATGGAAGATTTTGCTTCGTCCACCGCATAAACAGTCAAAGTGAAGGCTCTCCTTATAGAAGATGGAGGTCGATTTGCGAGATGATTCTAACATGAAAGAAGGAGACCTACCTCATTCAGTTCGAGTTCCGTCTAGAGAGACAAAGTCTTTCATACAAGTGTTTCAAGTCAAAAAAATGGCACATGGAAATGAAGTTGGCTTCGGGACATGTTACCACAAAATATGACTTCCACCCTCCTTTAGCTAGAGCGTAAACCAACTTAGAAACTGTTTGATAAAACTAAAATTTAAGCGCCGAAAAAGTTAAGCACTTTATTCGTAAAACTGAAAACTTTAAGCGACTGATTTTTTACTGAAAAATAAGTTAACATGTTTGGTAAACCAAAAGCAGGTGTCTGAAAATTATTTATTTACAAATTTATTCATTTTATCAGAATTATGTATTTGTTTATGTACTTTATAACTTTTGTGGGGGTTACAGTCATGTTAGTGGTGGTGGTGGCAGTGACCGTAGCGATGGAGTAGTAGTCGTGGGCAGCGGTGGCAGAAAAAAGGTATTAATAGTGGCGGTAATGGTACATGAAGACGTTGTGTTGGTAATTGTAATAATAGCGATAGACGGTGACATGGCGGTCACAGCAGTAGTTGTAGCATGGTGGATCTTTAAATGATTTTGGTGAAAATTGACGTACTGGCAACATCGACGGTATGGTGGGGGTGACGGTGTCCTTGTGGTGGTGTCGGTGGTGATAGTGGCTAGATCGTAGTTATTGTCGTAGTGGAGGCGGTGTTGCCAGCAAATTAATTGAGGCGGCATCATCGTGGTAATTATTATTTTTATATAAAAACACGTTAAATAACTTTTAAACATCTCACTTAGAATTAAGTGATCAGCATTAAGTAAGTCCACTCTGACTTAAAGTTTTAGTCTATTTTTGATATAAATTAACTTTAACGTTATTAAACGCACATAATTGAAAATAATTGAAACTTTAAGTTTTAAGTGCTGAATTGCGTTATCAAACACACTCTTAGTTTGTAAACCATCTCATTCTATTATAATGAATGAGCCATAGCAGCAAAACACATCTATCATGTCATCTAATAAATTCACTGTCATGCATCGCCCTGTCACTTTCTTGTACCCCCAAAAGAATGAATACTAATCATCTAAAGACGAATGAAAAGATGAAAGAGCAATTTGTGACATTGAACATTTGATAAAAGTATATTTGGTTAAGATTAGTATGTATTTGACTTAGACCATATTAAATTAGATTTTTAAAACAAAAGTTATGGCAAGCTGCTATTGGTTCCCCGCGCCTCTCGTCTTGGCTCACCCCTACCACACTTCAAGAAAGGAAAACAAAAAATCGCGTTGAAGCGTTTTTACCGGTGACCTTTGCCCACTGCTGGTTAAACATACGAGATAAAAGAGCATTACCGGCAAAACACGTTCTCTGACTTACTTGAAGATGACAAACTGTGTGGTCAAAAGTCACCGGTGGCGCCTGTCAACCAGTCACATCCCATCTCTCTCTCTCTCTCTCTCTCTCTCGCACACTCTTTCTATGTTGCTGGTCTAAGTTGGGCCTTGGTTGCCACTGGTGAAGTAAAAGCATTTCAGTTGGCACTTGTTGCCTTGTTGGGTTTTTACTAAACTCCTCTTTTTGAAGATCAAATGGCTGTGAGTTGAGTTCAACTTTTTTCTAGATCTATATCTCTATTTTGGATTTGCATGGTTCAATGTTTTTTTTTTTCTCTTCTTGTTAGCTCTTTGCATACTCTTAATTTGCACCCATTGACTCATAAACTTCACTTTAGAATCCGAGTCTACTCAGGGATATATCCTTGATGTCTGGGAAGTTTCACTCATCTCATACATATATGTATGATATTTTGGGTGTCATTTTGTTTGTTCATGGATCCGGGCAAAGGGTAAGAGATCAAGTTGATTGGTTGGTGCCGGGTTGGGTGTGGTGGGAGGTGGGGTTGGGGTGGGCGGAAAGTGAAAGAGTTAGTTTTGATTTAAGGTTTTCAAATTGGTTCTGCAAATGTGCTCATCAATGGGTGTTTGGATCATAGTTCCTGTTTTTGTGGTCTTTGGTGGTGGGTGAAAAGGGTTAATTTGGATTTTATCTTTTTAACTGGTTGTACAAACGTGCGGGTGTATTGGGGTTGGGGTGGAGGGTAATTTGGATTTAAGGTTTTCATTTGCTTCTAGGGAATGTGCTCATCAATTGGGGTTTGGATGTTAGTGCTTTTTGGTTACATGGGGCTTAAGCTGTGCTCGATGAGTAGTTTGCACTTTAATGCATCCACATAGGTGTGATAGTGTTCGGCTGAGTGCTGGATTGCTAAGCTTAGCTTGACAATATCGAGTTACAAATGAAGCTTAGAGTTAGTTTGATTATCTAGCGAATTGATTCTTGGGTAGTCTGCTCTTGTTGAGCTGAGCTCGAGGAAGAACCATAGATTTTGAGTTTATTTTTATGTCATTGTTTCTATACACTGCTTTCTCTTTGTTGATAGGTAAAGAGTATATTCGATCAAAATGCCAGAGGGGCAAACACATGTACCCGAACTGTATATATCCAATCAATCACCTATACAACGCAAAAAAGTATCCAAATCAAGAAGAGCCTACTTGGATTTAACATTTTCCTCAGTCCAGAAAGCGAAAGTAGACAAGAAAGAGCCTTTATATTCTTAGCAGAGCTCTTCTTTCCTTCAAAAGCCCTGCTATTCCTTTCCTTCCATAAACACCAAAAAACGCGAGGAGGGATAAACATCCGGTGTTATAACCTCCCTGTCTACTAGCTATTATCTGATATAGAATGTGGCGGGGTACATCGTATCAAAATTTTATACATGTACTTACCACATACTGAAATTGACCCTTTGAACAGTCTGACACCTAGACACATCAGTCCATGCAGCATAGATTATTGGTTTCATACTTCAGCCAATATCTATGTGCCATGCGAAGCGATTATTTTCTTACTCATGCCCCCTGGAAAATAGATGATGCATTGCACACTTTCTTGCTTGTAAGAAAACAGAGTAGGAAGGACTTCTTAGGGACAGATGCCGCTCATCTGGCATATACTAGGAATTTATTCTTACTTATGCATACTTCTTGAGGCTGAACCTAGATGGGCTTGCTTGTCTTGCAGGGTATGAAATTGGCAGTTTTGCTAGTATAGGCAGTGAATCAAAGTGAAATGTTTAGGAAATTCGGGGATGCAATCGTATAGTTCTAAGCAGCTTCTCTATCTAATACTGCATCTCTTTTATATAGCAAGCAACCTAGACTGCTATATCCCTTGCTTCCACACTAGTTCTAGACAATGATGGTGTTAGAGGGAGATCATTGTTCGCTCTATTTGAACGGAGACAGCTCGAAGTATTGCCTTCAAGCTCTCAGGAGTCGATCTCTCTAATAAGGTCGTGTGATTCCTACATCCTAGAAGTTTGAACCATCATTTGTAGTGTATGACAAAAAGTGAGGGCTTTTTACTGGAAACAGATGAGAAATGATCATTGTGCATTATAGCCTAGTATTTCTGATGTAGTAAGATCCAAGCAGGAGCCTTAGAGTATGTCTCGGAAACAAAAGCTGGTAGATGTCCTACTATTGTAAGTTTTGACAGGACAGTTTGGATGAAATGAATTTTATCTTAAATCTTCAACAAGAATGTGTCTTCGCCTTTATTGTACCCTGACCAAAAACAAATGTGTTGTAACTTTTACCCAAGGATAGATTTGCTTGCTTTTCGGCCATGAATGCAAGAGTGATTTTTAGCTACTGGTTGACCGAATATAAGCGTTTCTTAAGTTCTTTCATCATTATTTTAGACTTCAAAGCCAACAATGATGCCAGACGGTGGGAAAGAGGAAGAAATAAGCTTAGTTGTCAATAATGTACTTCAGTACATCACATTGCAGAGACCTCAATTGGTACATAATGATTCACTTGGTGGAAATTTAGATATTGTTGATAGGTGGCTGACACATACAGTTTTGTGACATAAATCACTTAGAGAAGAAATCAAGTTTGCAGGAAAGTAAAATGGTGCCAGTTTTCCTAAGTTATAGATTAGCTTTCCTGAAAATTCGAAACTACGCATACCCAACAATGTGGGGACTGGGGAGCTTTGTGCATAGGACCACCATTGTACTTATTTGTTCACTTATATTTGAATTTCAACATGAGCTACTATAGAATGTTGACTCGTCAGTACTTTAGTTTCAAACTGCCTTTGTTCGATCCTGATTAAAATGATACAATTTTATACCTTTATTTGTTGGATTTATGTCTGCATGTGTTTATAATTGGTTGCTTATTGTTGCAGCAACGCACACAGGTACCAAAGTTTGGCAACTGGGAGAGTGAAGAGAATGTCCCTTATACAGCCTATTTTGATGAAGCAAGGAAGGGTAGAACTGGTCCAAAGATGAATCCGAATGATCCTCAAGAAAATTCGGATACATTCTCTAATGATCGTTATCCAGTAGCCCCTCTCTCGCAACAAGAGGCTGAACTAAAAGCCCAAAAAGAGCCAGAGGCAGTGAGGTCAAAGCATGAACGCCGAGTAAGTCATGAGGATGGCCAGTTAAGCGGATCAACTGGTTCCCCATTGCGGCCGGACGCTGTAGGTCGCGAAGTTGCCATTGACTTGCCGCAGCAACATCAGAGTAATGTAATTAAGGGGCCAGAAGCTTTGAGAACAAGGCATGAGCGCCGGCCGAGCCGAGAAGAAGGTGAACTAAGGAGGCCTATTGATTCTGCACTGCGCCATGACACTGTGGCCCGGAAAGCTGGAATGAGCCCCAGTGATACCCCTAAGAAGGCCATACGCAGTGTGGGGTCTGACCGCAGTATTGAACACTCACCACTACACCCACATCACCAGGCAAAGGTTGGAAACAAAGGCAGTGGAGTATCTTCTCCCTTGTGGGAAAGAAAGGGTTCCTCTGAAGGTAACCATGGGTTTGCACCCTCCACCCCTGGAAGATCCCGTTTGAGAGCTGTCACTCGAGGCGATGAAACTGTAATTGTTTTCCTTCTCATATATCATTATCTTTGGTCGGAAATCTTCAAATGCTGCCACACACTTTGCACCTACATTTGCCTCTTCTAGAAGTTATTACTGGCCCATCAATGGGCTTTCCAAAGTTGAAGTAATTAGAATGCTCTGATTTCTGAGTAATCGTGTGAAAAAGAATCTATACTTAATTTAGTATGATTGCCAACCACACCTGCTGCTAGGTACCATATTTTTTGTTTCTTCTCATTTTAATAGCAATCTACGGTTTTGTTATTACTTATTAGCAAATGTCAAGTAAATCAAGTGCCAAAATTATGTTTTGTTAGTCATTAGAAGTACAAATTGCAAAACGTATGCACAGGAGTGCTATTTGTATATCTTTGGCGCTTGGATTTACTTTACGTTTGCTTTTACATGTAGTAGCGTGTAAAAGTTTTGTGCACATTTTACCAGTGAAGATTTGCGAGAATAAGGTACCTCTTTGTTGCATGGAAAGATGTTGATGGATACGTACGTCGATTACATCCGACACACCGAGCAGTCGAACTGCCACTATTATTGCCTTATTGCTAGCTATTATCTGTCATCTTCTAAGGATACCTTCATACAGATCTGCTTCTGACATGAGTTCTGATATGGCAGCCTGATCATGGCCCTGCTGTTCCGAAATTTGGGGATTGGGATGAAAGTGACCCTGCATCTGCCGAAGGGTACACACACATTTTTAACAGAGTGCGAGAGGAGAAACACAATGATGGAAAAGTACCTGTTATGGCAACAGAGACTTATTCAAATGGTCAGAAGCGATACAGAAGTGTCAACTCAAAGGTATGTGAATGTCCTCCTCTGCATGTTCCAATTAATCATTGAATGGCTTTATCTGGTATTGAATGATGTCTTGTGAAGGAGGTGAAACTGCTATAGTGCTGATTACTTAAATATACTTTACAGTTCATTGAAATCTTTTGTGCAGGGCTGTTTGTGTTTTCATTGGGGCAGAAAATGATAATTCTTTTCGACATTATGGATGAACATAAGGTCCATGAGTAGTGTCTACCATAGAGCTCGGAAGACCGTAGACCGTCTTTTGTATAGACATATATAGTAAGTGCATTCTTTCTCATTGCTTCCGGTCATACAAAGAGGTTGAAATTTCAATGGGAATAGGAAAACCATAATTTCCACTCCCACTAAGTGCCCCTGTTCACCTGTGTGAGTAAATGTGCTATTTGCCTTTACATATTTCTTATACATGGCAAAAGAAACTTTCAGATGCAAATTTTGACGAATTCTTCGTCAGATTCATATTCCGTGCTTTCTATTTTACCACAAGGAAATCTCTGACAATGTATCTTGATTATTCTGGTGATTATCAACTTATCCATTCCTTAGTTGCACAAAGCGGGGGCGGGAGCGGGAACGGGGCCGGGGGAGCGTAAGCACCAAGAAGAATCTGAGGTTGGGAGCGGCTTGAATAAATAAATGCGTAAAGAGTATTATCATTTGTTTAGTATAATTTACATAGCCAGCAGCAACAAACAAGGAGACTTTAAGCACTTGAAGGAAGAGAGAAATAAGGAATTGAGTTGAAAATGACTTGATTTTTAGGTACTCTCTCACTTGTTCCGTGCATCTCTATCCAGCTAACGGGATCGAGTTCCATATTAGATTGGGACGAGATCCCGTGGAGCCCCGAACTTGTGATCGCAAAAACGAGTTTCCGAGAGAGAAACGTCACCATATTAGGAGTTTCCTACTGCTTTTCTTCACATCAGAGAGCATGGTACCGGAAAAGGTTACTCAAGAAGTTATGATTAAAGCACTGTTGTAAGCGTTTGGCTACATAGTTTTCGCAATGTCTTCATTTTTCTGATTACTAGTCTCGTTAAGAACAGTATTCTACAAATCGATGACAATCAGTACAGGAAACAAAATATTAGATCACAAGACTGCACATTCTGCCTTTTACCATTTCAGAAGCCGGTATGGAGCACAGCCTACACCCATCTCTCATCCTGCTCAGAGTCAATGAGAAACAATGACAAAACATCATATAAGCAATTATGAAACTGTGAAATGCAGCTATTGAGTTTGAGTTAATGTAGCTGTTCGTAATAAGGGAAGCGAAGAACTTCCTTGAAAGAAGTCCGAGCTGGGTTCATCATTATCTTATCTATTGTTCCAGCCAAGGCCGCTATTCCTGAATAGGAATAGAGTAGAAAAGTATCAATAATTTCTATCATGTATACAGGAGTTAGAACGTATCCTATAGTTCACCAAACATTTTTGCTCCTTTCCTTCTGGAAAAGACTCCCCATCCCACCCCAACCTAACAACCTCGCCCCAAGCATATGCACCAAAGTTCATAGCATATTGAAAGAGTAGGAGCACTGCAGTTATGCACTCAAAATCGTCTTACCGTTTGTACAAACGGACTTTGGAACAATTCCTGTGTAAACCAAAGATAGGATTGGGGCCCGGGTATGGGGCACCTGCAGCTGTACATCACAAGCCCAAAAAACAACCAAGAAAAAACAAACTGGGGCCAACAACCTTGGCCTAATAAAATTACAACCCAAGTTTGAATCCTTAAAGCAACATGTGGTCCACAGCCAAGGCCCCAAAAGAGATGGACGAGGTTCTCAATATCATATAGAGAATGAGGCGCTACTTGATGGTTGCTTGATGTGAACAAAATGTGGCGAAAAATTGAGTTTCTCGCAGAAGTGTCACCAAGCGTATCGTTTGGACGGCCAAGAAGAATTGGAAGTTTAACAGTTACGAAGATGCTCTTTCTCGTCTTGTAGGCGATTTTCTGAGTCTGTTGATGGTTTTTTCCAGTGTTCCTACTCGAGGCCATTTCTTCATTCTCTAGTGCTAGCCGGCGACTCTTAGTGGTCAGAGCTGCGCTTGGAAGTCGCATGTCAATCACTTCTTTTTTCCCGCTCAGCTGGTGTGGACTGGTTCTCTCCCTGTTGTCGGTGTACCAGTACTTCGAGATCTAATCTTTGAGGAGCTTTGGTGTTGGTAAAACAACCGGGTTGGTTTTCAGTTGATCCTCTCTTAATCTGGTGGAATTTGCAGTTTTCGTTGTATAACACCTGAACTTCGTGATTTCCTGTTTGCTCCAACTGGTAAGGCCCGACGATCAGGCTCTTCTCTCTGTTCTGCTTCAGTTTGGTGATTTTCGGTGTGTCATTCTTAGTCATGCTGGATAGCAGCTTTTCTCAGTCTAGGTGTGGAGAGTATGATCACGAGACTATATTTAGTTGGCAGTCTTCCTCAGTGGATGGGAATTCATCACTGGGGAAACATTATATACCTCCACGAGATAGGTTGGTTAGGAAGAACGGAGATAGAGCTGATGATAAATCTGTTGAAACAGATAAATTGGAATCAAGCGGAATGGACTATCATGCTCTCAACAACTAGTCGAGCTATTGAGTTCTTCTGTAAAAGAGAATGAAAGCCTAGGAACCATGAGATCAAAAGTCGGCATGCTTGTCAAAAATTGGCAAGGCATGATGACATGAATACTCTCAACAACTGGTCAGAGTTAGTCCAGTTCTTTTTTAAAAGAAACGAGTCCTGGGAACCATGAGATCAAAGGTTGGCTTGGTTGCAAAGAAGGGGTAATAGATTGCGTAAACCACTGAAAACTGAAAAACACATGCATAAAACAAAGTCCAAAACCTTTAAAGAGGAAAGCCGAATTGGATGTTGGGCAAAACGGATTTGGGCGAGGTTATCAGCGATGATGTAAGATGAGGGTATGACTTATCGTATGGTATGATTTAGCATAGATGCTGGCCAGGTGTATCTCGAGTGAGGAAGAAGATTGTGCGAGATGCGTGGCTGATAGGCAGGTTTTTCAATGGACGGGACAAGCTTAAGCATCCGCAAATTGAAACAACTTTTAGATACAGGGCAATTGATTTAATTAATTGCAGTTTGGGAGAAGTAAACCGGGTTTGGGGTCAAAGAGAGCTGAAGTTCAAAAGTATAGCCGTGGAACTAGTGAAGATCCAGCGTGCACGTTGGGATATTTTCAGCAGATGGCTCAAGAAAGCGATATGAGATTTTTGTTGGGATGGAAGGAGGATTCGTGCTAGTTTTTTTTTAAGATAATCCTTAACTCGAAAGGGTGCAAAGTGAAAATACGATACTCATTGGCAGATACCTCGCTGTAAGAGAGTGCCTATGCAACAGACTCGTTCAAAGAGCCGTAGTTAGGAGCACTGGGGACCGAGGTCAAAGTTTTGAAAAACAAACTGGTTTGCTGCCACCGCTAGAACCAAGACTACAACCCAACTGCAAAGACGAAGAGGTCCAATAACTGGACTTCACTATATGGACGGTAGTGTGCCTGGGTTTACGCAAAGGGTGAGTAACGATGAGGAAATAGCTGATGAATTGAACTGCTCCTCTGATGATCCCAACCATGATAATCTCATGGCAATGGTTCCTGAAGAGACACTTACTGAGAGGGTAGAGTTCCTTGGTGAAGATCTCCTTACAGAGATAGGGTCGAAATTCATTTGGGAACTGCAGAAGAGAGCCATGGAAGCAAACCCGACCAGAGAGACAGTGGGAAGCACACCAAATACAAGACATTGGTAGTTTCTCCCGCAAGTTATCAGTGTATTTAATGTCTAGCCGACAGGTGGTTCAATGAGCCGTCTTCTGCTCTCATCTTTGTGTGCAGGGACGGTCTTACAGGCTCCAGCATCTGATGGCCTGGAGCTTCTGTAGAATGAGACGCCCTTCAAACTTGTTATTATGGTGAAGCTCAAGGTTAAACATATTTTTGTAGAGTGGGTTGGGTCTTTGTTGTCTGTAATGCTTGTTGTGGATTTGGTTAGTGTAGCTTCTACACAGTTAAAAGTCAGGTAAATTTAGGATTGTTGGACTTGGAGTAGCTATCCCAACATATAATAGCCATGTTATTTTTTTTTCCTTTGGCTCTTTTTCCGAGGATAGCCGTGTAAGGTCCGTAAGGCCATGCGCTGCACATCTTTGTAGTAAGCTTAGGAAATTAGGAAAGTTTTTTGAGTTGCCGTCTTATTATGAGGTTTAATTTAGTAATTAATAAGGAAAAACAAGAAGACCCCAAATTCGACTATAAGTGCCCAAATAACGTTTTTTGATCTTGCAAAACCGGATATTCGAATTCGAGAACTAAGTTATACGATGAGAAGGTGGTGTGACACCCATCGTATCCTTAACGGTCTCTACTTGTTTTTACGTGATTTTTTTATGAGAGCACAAGTTAGCAAAACCCAAATGAAACCTATTTTGGTTTGAATTCAACAATGGAGGTCGAGTCGCCGACATACTCGATCGGACAATTGAGGTCAAAACCTCGTTGTTCCGACACTAGGGGAGGCGACCTAAACCTTGACAAGTGGATTTAGAAATCTAATTCTAATTAACTTCTTCTAGTTGAGTGCTTTGAAAACTTGTTTTTTTTGATAAATTCTTCTAATTGTTTTGAAAGTCTAATACTAATCAACTTTTTCTACTTGAATATTAAAAAATATGTTTTATCCACACCATAGACCAAAACTTACGTGCCTACAATTTAGATTCTTATAGTAAATCCACTTTTCTCACTTCTCATAGAAGCAACGATTAAGATATGGATGCCTCTCTGTTGGCACCAATATTTTCACGAATGCTGTGCAGACACGTGGCATAGTGATAATCACGAAAGAGTGCATAAACGAAGGAAATGGAAATGGGACGATTACAATAGTTATCATTTGTTACCGAATCATAAGGAAATGATAAATGAGCAAAAGGAAGCGGGAAAATCAAATATTTTAATAAACTGCACAAGAAGGAGGAAACCGCCTACCAGTGTCACGATCGATAACGTTGAAACAGACATAGAAAAAAGGCGCCATGGAAATCGGTTAGTGGGATGTTGAAACGGACCACGATAGACACGTTTGAAGAAGTTTCGGAAGAAGCAATTGATCATGGAGATCGAGAAGTGTATCCAGAAAAGATAAAGAATGACAGTTACCAAGGGAAGGTGGTTACAAATATCCCCAAGTATAAAAGCAGATGGAAGGCAACAGAAAAGGGGTCGTCAATCTCTCATAGATAGAATAGCTTGTTTAGACTTCTTTAGGCAGTTTGTTAGATGATCTGTGTAGTATCGATAGGAAATCCAGTGCGTTGTAGAAATTGTGTTTGTTACACTGTAAGAATTGTATTTGTGATTTTAGTGGGCGCATCATCTTTAGATCAATTCAACATATTGTCATCGGTTAGTTTTCCTTTTTAACGAAGTCCTGAGGCCTGATAGGCAAAAAAGATCCCACGCAGTTCATCGGTTGTGTCAAAAGTGCATGATAGATAGTGAGTTTGCCCAGCAGAGCAAACAATGGCACGCCCGGTGGGACACAGGTAGCTAGAAAAGAAAAACTATGCCAAACACATGGAGTAATGTTGTGAGGCGAAATGGTACCACTAATGGTATTGAAAATCCAAGCACCAACAACAACGGTAATGGCTCGGAAGAAACAAGAAATAATCAAGCCGTTAACGGCATGAACGAAACTGAAAATATGAACGCTAACGTTCAAGACTCAAGAAATTTCAACAGAGGAAGTTCCAGTGACAGTGGAAATCCTAACATGGGGATGCCGAATATCGGCCACAGTAGCCAAACTTTGGCACAGATGATGGATCAGGTTAGTTCATCAAACCAAGAAGTTAAAGACACGATATCTAGATTTTTGATTGTTATGGAAAATCAAACTATGTCTTTGAATAAATTGGTTAGTGAGCAGAATCAATTCAGTTCTAAAATAGAAGAAGAAGTGAAGCGAGCTTCAGAGGAAAGAAATACCTCTGAAAGAGAAATGATAAAAGGTCTGCCGGGAGAAATCCAAAAACAGACTGTTTCTATTGCTAAAGTAGTAAATTCAAAACTGCAAAAAGGAAAAGCTCATATTAACGATCATACTGATCCTTTGGAGATCGACGAGTCTCCTATAAGGATCGAAAATGCTGTAAAGCAAACAAATGGTTTAAAACCGCATGATTCTGGTTGGTACATTCCCGCACCTATCGATGGGGGAGAAAACGGGCCAAATAGGAAAGAAGTAGGAGGAAGTGGGACAAAGAATCCTGCTACATGGCCTAAAAGTATCAACGTTCATAGAAATGGAACTGGCCAGCATCATGCTAGCCAGGGAATATAAGGTACCTACGCCCCTCCTCATAAGAGGAAGCTAGAAAGGGTGAATATATTTGAAAACCCTGTATTCAAAGAGACGACCGATAGCGATCAGATAAATAATAGAGAAAGGATAGGTTACAAACCTCTACCACATCTACCACACAAATTCCATCGAGCGAGAATGGGCCAAGCGCCTCATCCACCACATGAATTCTATCGAATTGAAATGGACCAGATGCCACAATTTCCTCATGATTTTCCACTAGTTAGAATGGGTCAGGGATATAGGCCTATCGATAGGCCACTATATCAAAAACCGTACCCTGATGATATCGATCAGTGGGAAATACCTAAGGGCAAAGATCCCAAAATTCAATCTTTTTCATGGTAAAGGAAATCGATCAGTGGGAAATATCTAGGGGCAAAGATCCCAAAATTCAATCTTTTTCATGGTGAAGGAAATCAATCAACCATCGAACACATCACTAGGTTTACCTTTCAATGTGGAGACTTGGGCCAAATTGATTGGGTCAAGTTAAAATGGTTCCAGTATTCATTGACTGGCGTAGCGTTCTCATGGTTCGCAAATTTGCCACCTAATTCAGTGTTCTCTTTTAGAGATATGGAAGCTTTATTCCATGGTCAATTTTTTTTAAATGGAACCTGAGATCTCGTTGGCTGATTTGGCTAGATTGAAGCAACATTCAGGAGAAACTACTGAACAATTCTTGAAAAGATTCAAAGCTTCAAAAAATAAATGTCATTTTCAAATGCCAGAGTCAGAATTAGTAAATTTAGCTCTCAATGGCCTAGATCTCGAAATTAGAATTTTTTTTTGAAGGAATAGAATTTAGGAATGTTTTCGAGTTATCGTCCAGGGTAACTCGATATGAGACTTTGTTGAAGGAAGAACAAATTAAGAAAAATTCATCAATGAGAACTTATTACCAAGATCCCATCGATCTAGAAGTGGACGCTGCAGAGATGGTTGGGAAGAAGCCAGTCACCTGTGATACTTTGGTTAAAGTCAAAAACCCCATCAGCTTGCCCTCGAGATAGCCAAACAAATTGAATCCGTTGCCCCCGTTGAGGAAATACTCATTCGATATAAATCAAGCAGATCAAATCTTTGATCATCTTTTGAAGATTAAGTTCATTCAGCAATAGGGACCTCTTCGAATACCAAAGGATAAGAAGTCAAAATTTTGTAAGTGGTACAATACTATTAGTCATAATACTAATAATTGTGTTATTTTCCAAAATGCGGCGCATGATCAAATCGAGGCTGGACTCCTCAAATTTGTGGACAAGGATAAAGAGGTAATGGAAGTAGACAATGATGCTTTTCTAGAGATGGCGCTCGATGTCAATATGGTCTCGGTGGACTACAACCCAATTGATTGTTCAAGTGAGGATGAAAGTTTGGGAGACGATAATTTCAAGATGAGAAAACCTTTAGAAAGAGACTGTAACATGAGGAAAACTAAAGATATGTTGAGTTTGGATTATGATACGAACAAGGTATTCGATTGAAGAAATAGAAAAAGGGGACATTTTCTATGGGCCGATGAAGAAAGTAGTTCCAATAAAGGAAGTGTGATTATGAAGTTGGGCACTTATGAGTTGAAAATTGGACCGATAGGGGAGCCAGTATGTCAGGGTTGTGGTTCCTATAGGGAATGGTCTGAGAAAATGTGGCAAAAAGAGCGCTTGACGAAACATAAAGTGCATCGAGGAGCAGTACAAGAAGACATGCTGAGAAAATCGGAAGTTTTTCGATCGGGCATGAGTTTTAGATAGCCAAATATGACTAACCAAGTCATCTATCAGAACAATGTGGGACCGGGACATTTTGGCTCAAAGATGGTAAAACCAAAGTTTGGACCGTTTGATCCAACGTACGTGTCCAAAAATTACAAAGGAAAAAAAATCCTATACTAGTCGGACAAAGAAATTAATTTCGGATGATGCGGAGATATCGAGAAGAATCTAGGATGTTGAAGCCAAAAATTTCCACTGATGAATGTTGGCATACAGTTGGACAAGAGAGAGTTTTTTTCTTCCTATAAACGCATCAAGGTTTAAGCCAAACGCAAAAGCGTCGAGTTCAGAGGAAGTTCGTAGCCATAATGCAGAGAGAATTGGAGATTAAGCAGGCCCAACTTGAAAGGAGGAAGTGGACCTGGACAAGAGAGGAAGAGGGTTTGAACTTAACTGAAGTTCAACTTAAGAAACAAACGAAGGAAGAGGTTCTGGCAATGATTGCAAAAGGAAAGTTTCAGCCCATTGAGCAGGTGTCGGCTGATAAGGAAGAGAAGATGGTTATTCCCGATGAAAAAGAAGTAAAAAAAAGAAACAAAGCGACAGTTGAAGATTAGAAGGCAGAAACCAAAAGAAGGTTATTTTTTGGAGAACATGAAACAAGTATCGATTGCAATATGGTGTTCGTTCTTCCCCTTACATTTGAAGCGAAAGGAGAGACGAAGAACTGGTTCAAGACGAAGAAGATGTGGAGGATGATAAAGCACCAGTACCAAACAGCTTTGCGTTTAAAGAAGATGATGGAATAGCAAGTGAAATGAGCCAAAACCATTCAGGCAAAGGAATAATGCTCGATCGCGGAAATAGAGTCATATTGAAAATACCAGATCCCTAAAAGACAAGGCATCTAAAGCCTTTATTTATCTCCACACTGATGGATGGTCAACCAGTGGCCAGAGTATTGGTCGATAATGGAGCAGCGGTAAACATTTTGCCCACCAGAATGTTGAGACAACTGTGTAAAGACGAAAACGATCTAATGCCCTCTGAGATCATGGTATGTAACTTTGCAGGAGGAATTTTTAAGCCAAAAGGGTGTGGTCCCAATAGAGTTGACCGTTGGAAAGAAAACAAAAATGTCACCATTTTTCTTGATTAATTCTTCTTCGAGTTTCAACGCCTTGCTTGGAAGAGATTGGATACACGTAAATGGCTACATACCATCATCACTTCATTAGGTTTTAATATTTTGGAGGGAAGAAAAGGATGGCAAGAAGGTGGCCGAATTGGTTTGGGCTGATGACAAGCCATTTTTGGCAGAATTGAATTGTCTTGAAGCCAAATTTTATCAGCAGAACATAGAGCCAATAATCCTGGATGAAGACAGGGTTTTAGTGGAATGCTGAGGAATCAATTCGATGGTAGGACCTGGAAACAGAAGGTCCTTACCAAACATAGAGGAAGAGGATTTTTAATGGATAGACTTTCATCAAGAAAGAAAGAAATGCAATGGGAACCAGAGAGTGTCTCCATTGTAGAAGGTTTGAAAATAGAAGGAAATGATAAAGATTCTAAAGACCAGCCGTTAGCGGTTGAAGAGATGAGCAAATTTAGAAGAGGACAGGAGGAGATCATGCAGACTTTAAAGAAATTAATGATCTATGCCATGGAGAAAAGATTGACAAGATTATCACCTATCGACTGGGCGAAGTGCGGCGAAGATGACAAGAAAGACCGATTAGACGGAATTCAGTTACAAGACCTTAGAATGGCACCAACTAAGTTGGATGATTTAAGAATAGAGACACAAGATCCATTGATCGAGGTAAATCTGGGGATATAAGCCTACCCACGGCCAATCTACATGAGCGCCCAACTACCGTTTGAAATCAAGAGAAAAATCATTGACTTAGTCAAAGAGTATAGAGACTGCTTTGGTGGAGTTATGAAGAAATGTCAGGTTTAGACAAGAAGCTGGTGGAACACAGAATACCCATCAAGCAAGAGTTCAAGCCGCTTATGCATGCTCTTAGAAAAATGTCAAATGAAGTGACACTATTGGTGAAGGAAGAAATCGAGCGACTTCTCAAGGCCAAATTCATCAGACCAGCCAGGTATGTTGAATGGATGTCAAACATAGTTCCGTGTTAAAGAAAAATGGTAAGCTAAGAATATGTATCGATTTTAGAAATTTAAATTCTATTACTTCTAAAGATCATTATGCCATGCCTATTGTAATAATGTTAGTTGATTCTGCATCTAAACATGCCGTCATGTCGTTCATGGATGGGAATGCTGGATACAACCAGATTTTCCTTAAAGATGAAGATACTCATAAAACATCATTTAGATGTCCTGGTGCGATAGGCACATTTGAGTGTTAGTAATGCCTTTTAGTCTAAAAAATGCTGGAGCAACATATCAAATGGCAATGAATTTAATTTTTCATGATATGATTGGCAAGTTTTTAGAGGTATAAATCGATGATGTAGTTGTTAAATTGGACAATTATCAACAGAACGTTAAACACCTAGAGAATGCTTTTATACGAATGAGAAGACATGGCCTGAAAATGAACACATTAAAATGCGCATTTTCTGCAGGTAATTTCTTAGGATTTTGGTTCATAAAAAGGGATCGAAATCGATAAGAACAAGGCAAAAGCCATTGTAAATGCTAAGCCTCATTCAAATAAGAAAGAACTTCAACGTTTTTTTGGGGCAAGTCAATTTTTTACGTCGAAGTATTGCTAATCTAGCATGAAAGACAAAAGCATTTTTAGCATTACTAGGGATGAAGGGAGATACAGAGTATCGATGGGAAGTAGAGCATCAATTGGCTTTTCAATCGATCAAAGAGTATCTAACCAAACCCCTCGTGCTGATGCCACCGAAGATCGAGAGGCCTTTGAAGTTATATGTATCTGCATCAGAGTCATCTCTTGGAAGTCTGTTAGCCCAAGAAAACGACCAGGGATTTGAACAGGCTATTTACTATTTCAGTCGAGGTTTAAATGTAACTGAACAAAAATACACAATTGTTGAAAAGCTATGTTTGACTCATATTCTACTGCAGTTAAACTTCGACACTATATGTTGTCGTTCGATGTACTAGTTATAGCACAAACCGATCTGATAAAATATATGTTGTCTAGACCAGTATTGAGAGGAAAAATGGGCAAATGGGTCCTAGCGCTGATAGAATACAGCTTAACATACATTCCTCAGAAAGCTGTGAAAGGACAAGCATTGGCTGATTTCTTAACAAATCATCCGAGTAGTAACCCAGAAAATGGGGTAATTTATGTGGGTTTCGCTCCTTGGAAAATGACGTTCCATGGGTCGAAAACTAGTCAAGGAGCTGGTGCTGGTATATTGTTAATCTCTTTTGACGGCAACATACATCAGTTTGCTTTCCAGATTAAAAAAGATTGCTCTAACAATCAGGCGGAATATGAAGCCTTAATCATCGGTTTGGAAATACTATTGGACATGCGCATCACCACAGTACAAATATCTGAAGATTCTCAGCTAGTGATAAAACAGTTGAACAGAGAGTTTAAATTCAATGCCCCTGGTTTAAAGATGTACTTCAGCATCGCAACATACCTGTTGGCAAGATTTGATGATGTAACTATAACCCATATTCCCCGGATAAATAATAGCAGTGCCACGTAATGGCTCAGTTAGCTTCAGGTTTAAAGGTTCCTGAAGTAGTCAATGGACAATGGGTAAAGGTATCAAGGTGTCTACCAATGATCAATGACAGGTATAAAGATTTAAAGATGGTTGATTCAATCGATACGATTCAAAATGATTGGAGAACGCCAATCATCCAATATCTACAGAACCCAGAGTCAAGAGTAGATGCGAAAGTAAAATCGCAGGCAACCAAATATTTCCTGTTAGACAATGATTTACTTAAACAGATGCCAGAAGGGTTAGCACTTAGGTGTTTGGGATGGCAAGAGGCAATGCAGGTGATGGCTGAAGTACATGAAGGCATATGCGGCGCCCATCAAGCAGAAATCAAAATGAGATGGTTGATCAGACGACATGGCCATTACTGGCCTTCCATAATGGAGGATTGCGTCCGATATGCAAAAGGGTGTCAGGCTTGTCAAAAACACGGAGCCATCCACCGTGTGCCATGCGTTGAATTACAATCGATAGTGAAGCCATGGCCATTTTGAGGATGGGCCATGGATTTAATAGGACAAATACATCCTTCTTCATCTAAAAGGCATGGATTTATAATTGTGGCAATTGATTGCTTTACAAAATGGACAGAAGCCAAGTCTATGAAGACGGTTACACAAGAGAGTGTAATCACTTTTATCAAAGGGAATATAATCCATCGATTCGGATTACATCAAACAATCACGACCGATAAATGTACCATTTTTACTTGGGGCAAATACGTGAGTTCGCAAAAGAGTACAAGTTTGAGATAATAAACTCTACCCCTATTATGCGCAGGTGAATGGCCAAGCTGAGGCAACAAATAAATCGATTAAGCACATTATGGAGAGAGCCATCGAAGACACCCCGAATGACTGGCACCGTTTGTTATTGGAGGTTCTTTGGGCATTCCAGACTTCCCCTAGGTCTAGTACTGGGATAACTCCATATGCTTTAACATGTGGGCATGATCCTGTACTACCTATGTAGATAACCGTAAGATCTTTTCGTGTGGCTATGCAAAACAGTTTGCCAGTGGCAGAATATAACGAGGCCATGGCAAATAAATTGGAGGATTTGGACAACCATTGATTGGATACATTGGATAGATTACATGCACAAAAGCTAAGGGTAAGTAGATCTTATAATAAAAGAGTCTTACCCAAAACATTTCAAGAAGGAAGTTTAGTATGGAAAACTATACTACCCATAGGATCAAAAGACCCAAAATTTGGTAAGTGGTCGTCAAATTGGGAAGGACCTTCTGTAGTCCATAAGGTTTTAAGAGGCGGAGCATACTGGCTGAAATCACTAGAAGGGCAAGTGCATGCTAAACTGATAAATGGCCGATACTTAAAAAAGTATGTCCCTTCCATGCGGGAAGCCATAGAGCCAATTGATAGGGACATTTTACACTAGCCTGTTAAAGGTTAAGAAAGGCAAAAATAAAAGAAAACTGCAAGTAAAAGTCTAAAGAAAGCAGTTTCATTATGAATAATAGTCTAAAAACAAAAGCTGGCAACAAAAGTAACTGTTTACATCAAATGTCAAAAGTAGATTGAATTTCTGTCCACTGACTTTCGACCCTAGTCATAATTTGGTCAGCAAAAGTAGGCTGGGATTGTGTCTAAGCTTGTTTCTTTAAAGGCTCCTCCATAGCTGCAGCTAAATCGACAGCTTCTTGATAAACACTATTTTGTTGCTCCAGCAAATTTTGCTCTTTCTGATTTAATACATTCATCTTCATTTCCAACTCTTTCTTCTCAGCTTTGATCTCATCATTCTCTCTAGAAATCTACAAACTAATCTGATGCTTCTCTTGGACTTGGCTGTGTAGAGCATCGATATCTCGATCTATAACCTGGAGATTAGATCTAATGCCCATACCTTGTTTCCAAGAAGCCAATATCAGAGAGATTTAAAATTTCAAAGTAGAAATTAATCCTGATTAAACAACATTCAAAGCTGATGTGTTATCAGCAAGGGTATCGATTAGATTGTTCATCTTAAGCATGGCATCCTCATTAGCCAGAATGTCAGGAAGACGATGACTAAGCAAACTCTTAAAAACGTTAAGAACAACAACTGCATCAACACTAGAAGGCGAAGCCGATGTACTGCTTGAAAGGCATGAAAAAGCACTAATGTCTGACTGAAGTTGCAAGAACTTACGGTTGATGTCATCAACAACTGGAATATGAGCAGATGTTTGTCGAGCAGCTAAGACACCTGTAGCCTCTGCTATCATCTGAGTGATTGAAGGAGAACTAGAAATAATTGGAGGAGCTAATGACTCAGACATCGAAGGAACAGTCGTAACGTGTCTAGATGTTACAGGCATGAGTTTAGGGCTTTGAACTAGTTCTGCATCAGCAGGAAGGTGACCTTCAGTTGGGGGGCAGGTTTCAACAAATGGAAAGTTGGGCAAAGCAATATCGCATGCTTGTTCAAAATGGTGACTGGTAGAAAGATCATCAGAATCTTCTTCATCTGGAATATCACAAGGCTCATCAATCTGCAAAATAGACGACAATAAAGTATGAGTCACTAATATAATGATAAGTTACAGTGGTCAGAAAACTTACAAAAATTTTGAGGGGAAGATGCTGATCGATGAGGGGCAAGAGCTAGAGACACCCTATCACTAGTGATCTCCGTATCAATCTCCACGCCGACAGTAGTATCAAAAGAAGTATCATCGGGATTGTCATCTTTGCTGGCACTCTCCTGAGTCAAATCGATGGTAATACCACCCAAATCCTAATAAGGGGGTAAATGATGAAATTTATCAAATAAATACAAGAGCCAACAAAAAGGGCTATTTACCTTCAAAGACATGGTTCTTGCGCTAAAACGAGTTTTGCAAGCAATACTTTTCCTCCTGGTAGATTTCGGTTTGGGCGGAGAATTTAAAGCAGCTCTTGGTTGATCGGCTAGGGCAGGAGAAGATTCTTGTGCTTGTTCAAAAATAACATTTGCCGAAGTCATCATTTCAGTAGAAGGTTTCCCGAGTGATCTAACATCTTGATCAGCTACATAAAGACAAAGTAAAAGTCTGAATGGGTTTTAGGTGTGTATCAGAGAACGACACAATAAGCAGAATGATTCAAACCTGGCTGGAAAGTAACAAAAGTTGAAGCAGTCGGAGAAGGGAGAGCAACATTTAGAGAAACAACCAATATTGGTTCATTCGATGGATGGATAGAAGGAAGATCACCAGGTGCGTGCTCAATTTGCCTTTTTCTTTCTCTAATTTCCTTTCTTTGACGAATGTGAGGAACATCATCTCCTTCATCATCTTTTTTTCCCATGTCTTTATATTCTTTCCTCTTTTTGGAGAGTAAGAAGAATTATCCAAGTCGTCATCAACTACATGTTTTTCTGAGGAAAATTCAGCAACAGGCTCTTTCCCTTTCCTACTCGATACTGATTGAGAGGGTCCTGCAGAAGGGGATCGATCCCTTTTCCTAGAGGCAGCAGGCTGATTGATATTTCCTGCATTGATAAACTGAGATGTAGTGAACATAATAAGATCGACTATGAATGATATCAAAAGAAAAAGAGGATACCTGGTCGAAGTGGGTTGTCCACGGCCAAACGGACCATGCAAGAAGCATAAGTGAGGCCATCATATAATCCTGAGACATTTTCTTAATACCAGGGGTCGAAAGAGGTTACTGATCTAGCAGTACAAATCTTGAAATTGGACATGACAAAACTGTCCATCGATTCGTCGACGACTTTATCGATCTTCCTAATATGGTTCACTGTGATTCGTGTAATCCTTTCTTTAGCCTCCAAGAAGCCGTTGTTTATAAAGAAAGGGGCTGAGATCCCTTGTACCAACCCAAATTGCTGGCCAAATTGAGAGGGAGTATACCGTTCATACCCTCAGGATCCTAAAGGAGTAGTAGTAATCTGACCGCATGTACGAAGAAATTGCCCACATAGAAAACTAGCCCATATCCTTCGAACCATATCCTGGAATGCTAGGGGCATAGTATCGTTTATGTAAGTAGGGAGGTTTCTAAACCAGTAAGGATCGATTGATCGAGCAAGAAAAGGGTGTCCACACTTGTAGAAATTGAAATAAAAAAGAAACGGAAACATGATATAAAAGAATGGAGCCTAATGGTACCCAAAGACAAGCGATGACCATACGTCAGGAAGAGAGGATCAGACTGATTAGGGATAGTGGGACCAAATTCTGCAAAATAAGCATGCAACCACAGTTGCATCAACCAAAAAGGACCACCAGTGCTCCAATGAATTTCCTTCTCCACCATGGTAAACATCGACATGTACAAACTACCCAATACTAGGGGTGCAAGAGCATACTCCATAACATGAGCTAAGCTGATGGCTAAGTTCATATATTCCTTGGTCAACGAAAGACTAGAGACACATAAAACATGATGGGATAGCCACATCCAAAGGAAAATGGCTAGCTCTTTTAGTCGGGCGAAGAATTAACATTCCTTGACCTAAGAAAATATCTCTCGAAGGTCTCAGAATACTTAAAAGATGAGACATCTAAAGACAGATTGGTAGGGTTATGATAGGTCAAAGCATTAGCATGACTACCGATCGGCAGAAGACTTATTAAAATGCAGACATCGAGTATAGTAGGAGCCATCATCTTCGTTCTTAACATAAGGGCGTTGGTAGTAGTCGACCAGAAATAAAAAGAGCTAGACAAAAACCATCGATCTACTTTGGGAGGAGTTTTTGATGAGTTCAAAAATACCTTGCCGCCTTCACTGATCGGCATAGGTAGCAGACAAACGATCAACCCACAAACCCCAATCAGCGTGAATCAAAGTTGGCCAAGATCTAATCGGCAGACCAGTTTCACTCCAACCTTTCCAGTTTAGAAAGGGCGAACTGAGCAACAATTTCTCTGAATCGTCGATTGTGTATCCTTTTAGGGGTTGAGGACGAACCCTAAACGATGGGACAAAAATGTGGGGGTAGGTTTTGGGTGTTTCTTGTAGGAGATCAGAATGAGAGAATCGATAAGATCAATATGATCCATAAGAGCCCCAACGCCCCATCGAGGTTTAGGAGGGCATTCTACTCCATCTCCCTCATCGCCTTGAGGAACAATTTGTGTCTTCACCATAGCTGTTGAAAGAAGTCGCGAAAAGAGCAATTGGAAAATTTAGGGTTTACTGAAGAAACCTTGATGAAGAACAAATAAGGGTCAATTTAAATAGCCTCGATAAAATGGTTAAGAATTAAAAATGGCAGAAGGTGAGGCAAACAACGTTAACTCACCCGACTGTATCGTCACGCGAGTTAAAGGGGGGCAATGTTGGCACCAATATTTTCACGAATGGTGTGTAGACACGTGGCATAGTGATAACCACGAAAGAGTGCATAAATGAAGGAAATGAAAATGGGACGGTAACATTAGTAATCATTTGTTACTGAATCATAAGGAAATGATAAATGAGCAAAAAGAAGCGAAAAAACCAAATATTTGAATAAACCGTACAAGAAGTAGGAAACCGCCTACCAGTGTCACGATTAAGAACGTTGAAACTGACATGGAAAAAAGGCACCATGGAAATCGGTTAGTGGGATGTTGAAACGGACCACGATAGACACGTTTGAAGAAGTTTCGGAAGAAGCAATTGATCATGGAGATCGAGAAGTGTATCCAGAAAAGATAAAGAATGACAGTTACCAAGGGAAGGTGGTTACAAATATCCCCAAGTATAAAGGCAGATGGAAGGCAACATAAAAGGGGTCGTCAATCTTTCATAGATAGAATAGCTTGTTTAGACTTCTTTAGGCAGTTTGTTAGATGGTCTGTGTAGTATCAATAGGAAATCCAGTGCGCTATAGAAATTGTGTTCGTTATACTGTAAGAATTGTATTTGTGATTTCAGTGGGCGCATCGTCCTTTGATCAATAAAACTCATAATTAATAATTGGATGTATCTTCCTCGTCATCCACAACCTGATGCTAACTTCGTATGATGACTAAGTTGATAAATTATCTTTTTTTTTTCAAATGGCTATTAACTATAGCAGTTGACGATAAATGAATTTTACTATGGATAATTGGTTCTGTATTTTATCTTGACAATGAAAATATGGTAATACGGTCTAACTAAAAAGAATAGACATGCATAATATTCTTCTTTAACTTTTCCATATTGCCTTCAATACCTATTATTGTGTGTGCGCGTGGTGTGTGTGTGTGCGCGTGTGGTCGGGGGAAGCTGGGATGGGGTGGGGGAGGTCTCTAAGGTCTAGCCATGCATGTGTAAATAATTCTGTGACCTAAACTTCAAAATATTGAACAACTTGACTTTTGTTTCTTCCTTTGATTGTCTTGCAATACTCTCCATCTTCCTATTTTACACACTTATAGTCTGATTAGTTTTGGGCTTGTGATAGTAACCAGATTCCACGTGACCAAATATATTATAGTCTCCATTTCTTTCTGGTCTCCATCATATTCCACTTTTTGGTTATGCATCCAGTTGTCTGGGCCCATAACAGTGATCTCAGTTGGAAATGTACAGCTTACACCCATTTCCACACATACTCTAGCATACATGAGTCTTTTTTATTGGCTATCATTCTGCCAGTCAAGGGCTTTCCCAATGTACTATTAATCTTGCTGAGCATATCGTTTGTCCAAAATTGCAGAGGTAACTAAGGGAGTTTTATCCGTAGAGGTACTAATTATAGCCGTTCTTTTTCCAAAGATACATCCTGTGACCATGGTTTGAATATCATGAGCTTGTTGTCAAAAGTCCATGGTCCATTCTCCAATATCTTAATTTTTGCATCAGCATTGTCAAGATTGACAATGGACACTCCTGACTTCAAGAAACTCAGTGAAAAAGTCTCATAGAGTCCCCATTTTCTTTCCAAAACCCTCTGCATCACATGCATTGGAGGTCTAGACCCCATCGCATATGCAATAACCATATGTTTCCACATATTCATAGCTGGTTCATTGTCATTCAATGAAAACTAGGCAATTTTTTGAGCTAGAATTTCTTATGGTTCTATGTATGTGAGTTTGTTCTTCTGTACAAACTCTCGATTTGGTTTCATCACCGCAGCGTAGATTTTCTTGTTGTTGATTTGTTGTGCTTGATTTCCTGAATTTTCTTTATTCTGATCTGCAATTGGATCTACTAGGGCAGACAATTCATGTGCAATTTGAGCATCAAAATGCTCGTGAATAGTGCCTTCAATTGTCGTGTGTGTTCTGTTCTCCTTTGCTCCAAATTGTAGATTCTCTTCCATTAACACTATCTGAACATCTTCCTCCATTAATGTCACAGATTTTCCTATTTTCAATGCATTTATTGCTTTGTTTAGCTCTTTATTTTCTTCCTGCACTTCCTTTAACTGTTTTTGTAATGCTATTATTAATTTTTTTTTATTTCTTTGTCATCATCGAATCAGAGCTTGATGTCTGAAAATACTCCGGTTGAATGTCTCGAACATCGCTAAAATCCTCCGATCCAAGTGCCACTGTAATATGACTTTGAGAAGACTTCTTGCCTGCCGATGCTTTTGAATCATGCGTATTTGTCACTATTTTCCCACGAAATACTTCACATATGGATACTGGGAGAACCTCTCATGTGATTTGACTTTTGTTGGCTGGCCATCATCCAGGATTTATTAGGTAGATTCGCCGTAAAAACCCTAGTTTCTAGAGAGAAAGAAGAGCCTCTCTCCCCTCATTTTCATGATCAGTTTTCCTCTCTTTGTTTTGAACAATGATATCCTGTCCTATTCAGCGATAATAAATAGTTGATAAATATGATTAGCGGCTATTTTGTTATCACCTTCAGGCACGATTCTTAATAGTACTTTTTAACAAATAGAATTCATTTTATGACATCTTCCTACAACTTAGGTAGCAAATCCAAGGTGACATATTGATGGCCTATGTCGAACAAGTTGCTCGATTGTCATTATGAGTAGTGCAATGAGATATATGACAATGGAATACACCATTGGCTGAAAGAAGCTTTGCCGTTTTTGCTCTTTGTCGGCCTACACCCATCAAATTGGTGTCTAACTTTCGATTTAGATGCATTGACATTTTCTCATGTGCCAGGGAAAAGTACTTGCACTCGTATTTTGCCTTGAACCAATGTTCATTTACGATCATAGCATAAAATAATTCACAAAAAGCCTTTTCTTCTGGAATCTTCTTGTCATCTTCGAGTGAAACCATACCATTATTATTTAATGAAAAGCATAGGTTATGTTGTTAGCCCATCTCAACTATGCACCATTTTCTGCTCTTGAGTCTCGCTTTAGCAACAAGTCAATGAATCTTCGACAGTCAAAATTCAATGCTATCAATCTCGTCAACCCGGAGTGCACGCCCTAAGTTACGTGCTACGCCTGCATCACTAAAAATGTTTTAAGTGAGTGTAGCATCGATGACCAGATGAGGGGGTTAGCCCGAGGACTTCTCTTGGTTTGCGGAGGTCGATAGAGGCCTTTCCTTTCCTTGCCGACTCCCTTTCTTTATCTATTCATCTCTCTTCGATTTCCTTGCTTACTCCTTGCTCTACCTTGGATTCTCCTCTCTTTGAGGGGCTCCTTTCTTACCATTGCTCTCCATTGTACTTGGGGGCTGCTTGCTTGCCACCTTGGTCTCTCCCTTCCTTGGCAGCTCGTTGATTGCCCCTTGTTCTCCACTATACTTGGGGCTCTTTGCTTGCCATCTTGGTCGATTCTCTCCTTGGGGGCTCCTTGCTCCCCCTTAATATCTCCTCTTCTTGTGGGGCTCCTTGCTTGTCCCTTGGTCTCCCCTACACTTGGGAAGCTCCTTGCTCTGTGACCTTGCCGCAACACCCAACCGCTATCAACTACCATCTCTACACTACGTGCTCTCCATCATCGTGCTCATACGCGTCAATGCCTTACCACACTTATGCATCACCTTTGCGCTATGCACCCCTGAGACTATGCCCACCACCTCGCTTTAGTGTAGTAATGCCTGACTATATCTTGCACTGCCTGTTACTATAAGTGCCCCCGACATGCTTCCCTCGGTCATTCCCATGCGCTATCTCTGTGGCATTTGCCTCTTCAGTACACTTTGTGACTGACATCTTCATTGAATATGTCCGTAAGCACTGCACATATCCCACTGTGCCTACATGCCCTGCCATTTATACAGTCATGCCCCTAGCTGTACAAGTGGCACATTGTGTCATTTTTGGAATGCAATTTTGGTTTAAGTTCATGGAAATTATTCATTACTTCGTTGGCCAATTTCTGATTCTTAGGTCTCTAGCTAAGAATGGCAATTCCTATAAGGATGACCTAACTAACCAATGGGGCCCCAGTAGCCAACATCGAATACAACTAGACTTCTTCGTAAAAATGCTAGGGGCACTGTCGAACTTAGTCGGACCAATTGTCAAACCTTGCAAGAATTCCGCTGAATCACTACTTGATCTCGCTGGAGATTCGATGTATGTTACTGAAAAGGCGACCGGAAAGTCGTTGACAATTGACTTTGAACTTTTGTCCACTTTGTTTTCTGAAAATATTTATGTAAACTTCGATTCCTAAGCTTTCAATTATTACATCAAAACAAAAAAAATAAAAATAAAATTGTTAATCATTTTCGATTCCAATTCAATGAAAAAAGGTAACCTATACATTGATTTTAAATTGAATTAAACAAAAAAATTCTTGAACCTTTTTCCCTATCTTTCACCTCCCTTTTTCTCATGTTACCTGAGCAAAAGTACACATACAAAAGAAGCTACCTCTCTACATTTTACAGATTGAAACACCAAACTCTCCTCTACCTCTCTTTCATCAATAAAGTCATCACCACCACCGTCGGCTTTCGACCAGGTGGTGTGTTCTAGTATTGGTTTTTGGAGTGGTTTTGTGTGTGGTGTGGTAGATCTAGGTTTAATTGGGATTTTGAGCTCCTTAGTGTTCTTGATGGTTGTGGTCGTGCAGATGGGTTTGGCTCCTGATTTGCTGTGATATAGGCAAGATACATGCAAGGTTATAATTGGTAGCTGCGGTCTACTGAACAACGGTGTTAGTCCTCTCCATTTGTGGTATGGGGTTCCAGTAGGTTGCTATCACCCCCATTTTTCTGGGTAGTGTACACTACGTTGTGAGAAAATATTTGGTAGTTGTCTAACACCACTTCATCAGCTTACGTGGTGTTAGAATATCACTAATACTGTGACAACAAGGTATAGTTATAGGAATGTCTTGCAACTTGCTATAGAGTTTGTGCTGATTGAATTCTAAAATACGGCTATTATCGGACAGTGATGGCATTTGCCAGACAACTGGAGTACGTAGTAGCAGCTGTTTTCATTGAAGACGGTGTCCATAGTGGTCTACGACAAAAATCCACAAGAAAAAAGAGGGGAGATGTTAGAGAAGAGAAAGAAAGAGAAATAGAAATTAAGAGAGATGAAATGAAAATTTATAAACATTTTTAAATAACTTAGGGCAAGATGCTCAAAATTTTCACTATCAAGTTTGAGTTTTAACCATGGTTAAGGTTTTCTTCCATCTTGAAAATTGTCCATCATCCGACCTTTTTGTTTATTTGTCACAATATTACTGGTAGTCTAACACCATGTAAGCTGGTAATGTGGTGTTAGACAACCATTGAATATTTTCTCGTACGTGGTGTAGTTCACGACGGTTGGCACGGGTTCTGTGAGGGATGTAGGGTTGTATACGAACCGAGTTCGAGCCGAACTTGGGTATGTTTGAGCTCGATTTGTCTATTTTCTGGAATGTTTAAACTCAACTCATGTTCGTTTATGAGCCAGACATGGATGTTGGAACTCGAGAGTTCGTCAACACAAAAGTCAGGCTCAGCTTGGCTCATTTGTCTAAAAAAGCAAATCAAGAGAAGAAGCTGAATTCATTAGAAGACCATGCCGTCTTCTTCCACAACAACTGCCGCCACCGTCTTCTTCCACCACAATCGCCACCATCGTCTTCTTTCACAAAATTGGAGATCAGAATCGTAGAAGAACCCAGATCTAATCTAGGGTCATGTGTGCACCTAAGAGTGAAAAGGGTGCTTGCATGAGAGTTAGAAAGAGAGGGTTTATTCGTGTATCCATGAAAGTGTGTGTCTATCTCTCATTTTTTATTGTGATAGATGGGGAAGAAGAGGAGAAGAGGGACTGCGACTGTGATCTCATTTTTCTTGGTGACAGGGGGAAGAAGAGGGAGTGCGGCTGTGAGGATTTAAGAATATGTTAGGGTTTTCTAAATGGATAGGAAGAAGAGTTGGGCTGGGCTTTCTAGTTGCACTCTAAATTTATGACTTGGGCTACAAGCAATGTAAGAATTGTTTGTGTATATTAGTGGGCTTTGTTTCCTTAATGCCTTAAACATATTATTCATCTATAATGTGTATAATATAATCTTCATCTTTTAAATATAAAAATAAAAATTTATTGTATAGACGAGCCGCTTATGAACACATTCGCGAACAATTTGAAGTGTTCATGCTCGGCTCGTTTAATAAACGAGCTTTAAAATGTTGTTCGTATTCGGTTCGTATATTATACAAAGGAACGTGAACAAGCTCTGAAGGGAACGAACCACGAGCTGTTCTTGAATAACTCGGTTCATTTACAGTCCTAGCGGGATGTGGTCAAATAGTCCGACGGAGGCTTTCTATTGCTAGGTTTCCTTTTTTTTTTTTCTTGTTCCCTTTCCATCCTAGTTAGGTCCTTCTCCCCTCTCTATTAAGTTATGTGTTGTTGGGGCGGTTGTTGCGTTTGTAGCGTCGGTTGCTGCTGTGGTGGTGTGTTTGGTTTTGCCCAGTGGTTTCGTTCGAGTCGTGTTATATTAGGCTGCGATTCTGAGTTGTGGTGCTCTGCGGTAAGGGCATGGCTGCGTCGATTTTGTGTGGACTAACCCACGGGTTGGCTTTCATTAGTGTTCTGTGGTGTGAAGCAGCAGATCGGAATGGTGGCTGCCGGTGGCTTATGGCTTGCAGCTGGTGATGATGATGCATGTTGGGGCCCGTGGGAACAGGTGGCCTGGGGGCATATGGCTGTGTGTTGTCTGGTGTAAGCTCTTGGGTTGAGAGGGTGGTGCTGTAAGTGTTGGCCTTTAATGGTTTTGCCTGAAGCGAGTGCTTTCGTATTTAACTTCTTATATTGTTATTTGGCTTTTATCACTTGCTTATGTTTGTCGATAGCTACCTTGATTTATCTATTGGTTTTTATCATGTTTATCATTGTGTTACAATGACAGACGGATTTGTTAATTTTCTTAACCGTTGTTGTTCGTACGTTGTTGTCTATGCGTTGTTGGGGGCCTTCGATTAGGGTCTTTGTAGTTTCTTATGAAAATATCATCCGTGTATGTGTATGTGTCGTTACTTTGACATTTTATGGACTAATTGTAAACTTGACTGTTCGAACTCCTTCATATATGTGTGCGTGTCTGTGTATACACACGCGTAAATTATAACAATTCCCCCACAAAAAAAAAAGGAAAAGCGAAGAAAACGTTGTCATTACTAGGAAAGTGAGTAGGTAATGTGCTATTTACATCACATGGATTGGGCAATTGAACCACCCTTGTCATTATCGTCTTCCAAAGACTTGGAATCCAATTCAATCAGTTCATCTAACGCCAACGTCCCCACAACAACATGTGCCGCACAACAAAAGTCTCCTCCTTTCAAGATGAATAATGAGGGTCCCTTTTTCAATCACCCCCGTTTTACGCGCGTATAGGACATTCCGCCCCATGTCACACGCTTGTCAATCACCCTTTCTGCTGTCTCAATATTTTAGTTCTCATCATTGCTTCTTAAGGATTTGTTTGCTTATAACATCTGCTTAGTTTTCTTGAACTGCACATTCTCTGTTTGAAACTGATTGTTCATGCCAAATTATGGAACTGACATTTAGTCTTACCTACCATTGGCAAAGAGATCAGAAACCTTCGACGACTCCCGGTTTTCTTTTTATATTTTTCCCCTTTTCAGTTGTTTAAATCCGTATCAGCGTCAAATTATATTTTTGCTCGGTGAATATACACAAAAAGGTAGAAAATCAAAATAGTGAAGAGGTGCGCTTTCCTTTCTATTAAAAATCGAGCCAGCACCACAGCCTCAATGTTCCGCAACTCAAGCTCATCATTCAACCAAATATAGCATACATCTCTTTTCTTTCAGGTTGTCAATACAGATCATCTACAACAACATACAAAAATGATCACATGCATGTCAAAAAAATAAATAAAATAAATCAGAAACATGGATTTCATCCCGACACAACAGACTGATCAGCAAGGAAACTTGTTTTTCAACAATCCTCAATCCTCCGCAAATCCCGATGATCTTCCGTTAATACGTATATTGAAAATCCAACTTCGGCTACCGGCAATCCATCGAGTCGAATGTGTCGGCAAATCCAGGAGGTTTTGAGGGAATTCTCGAACAACTTTGGCTGTGGGACATATCGATCATGGTGGAAGTACCTTCATCGGCTTGCCATCTTTGAAGGGCTTGGCTCATGTGGAGATCAATGCCATAGCTCTCTTCTTCTTCTTCGGGGCGAGAAGGTTTCCAGTGCTTGACAAGAGGACCCAACACATTAACGGCGTGGCCCATGTCTGGTCTTTGAAAAGGCTCGCGTGCAGTGCAGTGACCTGCCAACTCAGCTGCCTTGCAAATGCTCTCAAAGGTTTCTTCATCAGGGTCAAGGGTTTGGTCAATAGCTTTTGCAATGTTGTCCTTGTTGATAACGACCCTGCGGAACCACGAGACCAAGTGCGACCTCTCATCTGGCACCGTGTCATCTAGGGCTTTTCTACCGGTGATTATCTCCATCAAGACCACTCCAAAGGCATAAACATCCACTTTGGTGGTCACTCTTCCTGTAGCTGTAGAGAAAACAAACAAATTCATTCAATCCCGAATTTTACAATTTAACAAAATAATTGTTCATAAACTAGTAACGGCAACACCTACAATACAATAACGGTATTTAGTACAAAACAAGAATCTGGAAGCAAATGAAGTCTGATATTGCGGTCCAAATGACCGGTTCAGAGGTTGGGTCCAAATGATCAAATTAATTTGCGCTTCTTTTTTCGTGAAGTTTAACTTCTATGATAATTTGTTGCCACACGCTTGTGCAAAGGACTTCAATTGTGCACACCGAGGTACAGGACACGAGTATTATGTATTAGAAAAAGAACCTTTGTTGCGATAAATGTTATTTAGACCAAGGATGTCAGCTAGTTGATCTAGTGAAGGTACACAGTGTCCTACAGGGGAAGGAAGAAAGTGAGTAAAGAGGGAGAGGGCTATCCCCATTGTGTAGCCTAGGCCCAAGTGGCCTGTGATAAGTCTCCCAAACAATTAAAGGGAAATCGGTAGTATCCAATTGTAATCGGTAAGAAAACTACAGACAAGCAACACTTAAACAAACCCACTTCCTAGTCGTTCTCTATTACTCGTTTGTGCTTTTATATCAGTGGCTTAAACAACCCTATCCTCCCATTTGCATGCCAGGAAGTACTTTACCACAATGCTACAAAGTCTTGGTTAATCAAAGATCTGAAGAGTTCTATTCTTGCACTAGAATGCTTACAATTTATCTACCGGAAACCAAAATCTTGATGGCACGTGTGCCGCATTGTTGGACAAGCTAAACTGAAAGTGAATGACTGAACTTGACAAGTGCTAATAAACGTGCAGTGATTTGATAAAATTTCAAAGAAATGAGAGGTGCTAAGGCTGTACTTACCAGCATACTCTGGAGCAAGATAGCCAAAGGTTCCTGCCAAACGCGTCTCAAGAGAGTATTTCCCATCAGGCGCATTTTTTACCAAACCAAAATCTGCAACCTTTGCTCTCATGTCATCCCCAAGAAGTATGTTAGATGGCTTTAAATCTCTATGAATGAAGCTTTGCTGTGCCAAGCTGTGTAGGTACTCCACCCCTCGTGCCACATCCAATGCTATTGTCATCCGTTGCTTCCAAGTAAGAGGAGCGTAACCAAGTTCTTGCCACTCAAACAAATGCTGGCTCAAGGTCCCCTGTGGCATGTACTCGTATACCAAAAGCCTCTCATTGCCATTGACACAGGACCCTAGAAAAGCAACCAAATGCCTATGCCTAACTTTTGTAAGTACTGCAATTTCTGCTTGGAACTCGTTCATACCTTTGGTACCCATTGCACCAGACTCCATCCTCTTCACAGCAATCTTAGTCCCATCATGCAATTCCCCCTGGTAAACAATTCCAAAGCCGCCTCTCCCCAAAACATTTTCCTCACTAAAATTGTTTGTCACTTGCCGAAGCACTTGAATCGAAATTGCAACATTCCCACCTTCAAAGACAGGAATCTCACTATGATCACCACTGCTCTGACTTTGTATATCACTAGGCACTCCACCATAAGCATTCGCACCACCCATTATACCATTGCTCGTCTTTACCATTTGGTTACTCTTTTCAGGACTCTCAACCCTCCCAAATCTTTGATGGCGTTTCTTCATATAACACTTGTAAGACACAAAAATTATTACCCCAACAAACACCAAAACAGCAATAACTACACCAGCAACCATACCTCCCGAAACAAGAGACCCTTTCGACGACCCGGATGGGCTTCCATTTGGCGTATTCGAATCTGATCCAGGCCCGTTATTCCCACTATTTCCCCCACCACCAGTAGTTATATTCTGACCAAGCAGCAAATTACCACTCGTAGTAAACCTGACCGACCCAGGGAAAACAGGCACTGTCCCACTCAAATTATTATTTGACACATCAAGAACTTGAAGCTGAGGCAAAGTGGTCAAACTAGGAGGAATCAAACCCGTGAAATTATTATCATTCAACAACAAACTCCTTAACGTAGTCAACTTGGCGAAAGAAGGCGAAATGCTACCCGAAAACTGCTGCTTCGCGAAGTTAACAATTGTCACATTCTTTCCTGTCGAGTCGCAGGTAATAGAAGTCCATCCGTTACAAGCATTGTTCCCATCCCACGACTCTGCCAGTGGCATCGGATACCCAATAGCCCCAGCAACCTCAAGAAGTGCAGTAACCTGCAGATCGCATGGTCCAGGAGTGGTCAAACAGAAGCTATTACTGTTATTGTTCCCAAGAGTCGACTGAACCCCATCACGAAACACAGGCATTGGACCCTGCAACTTGTTATTCTGCAGAGAAATGTTGATCAATTTCGGCAGTGACATCAGTGTCGGAGGGAGCACGCCGGTGAACTGGTTTCCCCTCAGCTGCAAGTCGAAGATATTGGTGCAATTAGAGAGGTCGGGTACACGACCAGTAAAAGCGTTCTGGTGCAACCAGACCTGGGATAGCTGAGTCATCGATGACAAAACGTCGATGGTGCCAGACAAGCCGATGAACTGATTGTTGAGCCAAAGATTTTGGATCTCGGAGTTTGCAAAGGATCTGGGAAGCGGACCGGTTAGATTGTTGTACGAAAGACGAAGGTCCTGCAGATTGGGAAACGAATCAAAGAAGTCGGGCATAGAGCCAATGATGCTCGAGTTGCTGGCCGAAAACTTGCGCAGAATGAAACTGTCTGCTAAAGAAACTGGGATTTGCCAGGATGAGAGTTTTGCGTTGTCACTCATGGACAAAGTCTGAAGGCTTGTGAGACCTAAGAAAAAATCGGGTGGGATCGAAGTGAACAAGTTGCCGTCGAGGAATACTTGTTCGAGGGAGGTGAGATTGGAGAGGGAGGGTAGTGGGCCGGAGAGAGAGTTCTTCTGGAGGGCCAAGGTTTTGAGCTGGGTGAGCTGGTTGAGATCGGAGGGGAGTGAGCCGGAGAGGGAGAGCGAGTCGAGGTTGAGGGCCGTCACTCGGTTTGAGCCGTCGCAGACAATGTTGGACCATTTGCAGTAGTCGGTGCCGGTCCAGTCGGTCGGGGCGGGGCTGAGGGTGCCGGCGAGTGCGGTCATGACGGCGCCGTCGTCTGCGGCGGAGAGAGGGGGGAGGAGGAGGAGGGTGAGCAGAGAGAGGGCGAGAACGAGGGTTTCTTGGGAGGCCATTGATTGGTTTGGGGATCTTGGTGGCTTGTGGGAAATGTGGATATAAATATATTTGGGAGAAAGTAGACAAGAGAGGTTGGGTGTGCTGTCGCCTACTTTCGGCAAGGTGTGTTTGGACAGACGGTGAAAGGCCAACGGCGTTTTTACAGGGAACGCGGCGGACGTTAGGCTGTACACTTGACTCTGCTTCCGTCCTTCCATCTTTGTTTTGATTTGACCCCTTTGATCAATTTCAGAATCCCAGGACCCTAACCACTCCATTAATTACTATGCAAACTTATTTTTAGTCACTGCACGTCACTCTTTATTAAAGTAATCGCTTAATTCTAAAGTTTGTTTCGTTGAGCGAGGTTATTCCGTCAAATTATCCTTGACCCCCGTCCATTTACTCAAGAGTATATCGGTCTTGACCCTTTTCTTTCTCAATTTCCTTTTTCTTTCTCTCTCTCTCTCTCCCTCTCTCTTCTTTCCTTCTCCATCTCACACAGACTGTCACACACAAACTCCCCTAACCCCCCCCCCCACCACAGAGTCACATTCCCACACCTGCAAACGCACACGCGCGGACGCACACACACTGTCACAATGCAAACGCAACACACAAAAGACCGGCAAAACACACACACACACAAAAAAAAAAAAAACAATGCCTATGTTACACACACAAAACTACCAGAAAGACCAGCAGTGTGGGTGTGGGTGTGGGTGTGTGTGTGTGTGTGTGTGTGTGAGAGAGAGAGAGAGAGAGAGAGAGAGAGTTTGTGTGTGTGTATTTTTGACAGTGTATCGTTGTGTGCGCGCGCGCGAACGCAACTGTTTGTGTGTGCGACTGTGTGTGTGTGTGTGTGCACGCATGTGCGCGACTGTGTGTTGTGTAAAGGGGGGAGGGTTTGTGCGCGTGCGTGCGTGCATGCGCGTGTGTGTCTGTGGAATGAAAGGACGATTTTACCCCCAAATTAACGGACTTAGATTGACGAAAGCTAATGCAATGATTAGATGGATACGACTTTCAGACTTTAGTGGTCACTTTGACACAAATCAATGTCTATTGACAAAAGTTGAATTCCTAATAATAAAGTGGTTAGCCGAATAGTTAACTTCTTCTTATAGCATTTATCTATTAATTACAGTGGAAAAGATCATATTGTTACCTAGTTTGTAACTCAAGAAGACAGGGAATCATCATTTTAAATTGTGGTATTCGACCGTTATGTATTATAGTATCGAAAGTACCGGGATGTTACATAAAGAAAGATAGTTACTGCAGCTGTGAATTTTTTACAATAGTTGGCAAGATGCTTCAAACCCAAAGATATTTGATTGCAACTTTTAAAATGTCCCCTTTTTTTATAACTCTTTTCAAGGTTTAAAATTCTATTTAAACTCTTTTTTAATTGATGAGCCAAAATCACATTTGAGAACGTGATTGTATCTTGCTAAACTTTTGAACATAATTTTAAGCCGCAATAAGAATTGAAATCATGGGTTTTAAGCATCTCACGAAGGTTAAAAAAAATTATAGCAGTAGTAATTATCTTTCATTATGTAGTATCTGATATGTTGATTGTAATTTTATAATGTTCCTTTTTTAATTTTTTTTGTTGTTTAAAATTCTTGTAAATTCTCTTTTAACTAATTAGTCATTTTAGTTTTTACAGTTTTAAGTCCAGTGAGATCTATGATAAAATGTCTAAACTCCAAAGTTTACCCGCATATAAATCCAAAGCCCCTCCACATATGAAAGCTAAACCCAAACCTACATAAGTCCGTCACCATCCACATTTACAAATCACAAAATTCGAGACACTGCTCACTTTCTTCTTCCTCTTTCTTTGAAGTACGGGTATGAAATCTTCAAGTCACCCTCCTTCCTTTTCTTCTAGCCAAGTGTTGATTCCAATCAGTGTTAAATGAAAGACCCACTCCTTACAGTGCAATAATTCTCTCAATTATCTACATATTTTCACCAATGTCGTTTGCAACAAGAAGATAATAGTAACTTAACGAAAATGACGCCATTACGGTTCGCAATGGCACCGTAAGATTGATAAGCCTATAAAATTGACACACACCGGTCACTTGAAATCCCGTAACAAATCGGTCGTTATGATATGTAATGGCCCTTTCTTAATACCACACTCAGAACCTAGTGTGGCCTATCCCTTGACTATGGGAAGTTAACGTACTGAGATTTATGCAGCATATATCCCTCTATCCGAAGGCTAATCCCTTGTGGCTCAATGACTAAGAACCCCATCCAATACAAGCTCTTCTTTTGGGGCCTTTAGAACATCCACAAGTTACACACACATGCAAAAATAGTCAAACTGAGCTAAAACTGAAATTGTAGAACCCATGTTTGTAGTCTTGTTTTATCATTCTTATTTTGCACTAGACTTTATTGATTATTAAGTTTATTAGTATTATGGATGTGGGCCTAGTAATATCTAATATATTTAATGAAGCGCAATTACATGAATGCCCTAATCCACTCATGGTCCAGTCTTGTCCTGTCCAGTCCAGTCTAGCTACGTAAACCAGTCTGGTTAGTTAAGTTTGATCCTAGTCAAAAGATTTTAGCTTGAGCTAGATGACTCAGTATTGATCCTTAATTTTTTTTAAATTTCTTTTATTCAGATAAGACTTGGACATAATTCGTGAAATCTGGTACATCTCATCTGTCTTTTCAGAGTTTTTTTTTATTTTTTTACCAAATAAATGACAATTAATTTCTCAAAATTTTGAAATTCTTTTTAATTAATTAAAGGGCGACGATTGATTTTCAACTGGCCAATTAGTTAACTTTTCTCGATCTTTGATTTAAATCAAATATCCTTTTTTATCTTAGATATTAGACCCGAAAAAGTCTTCTTTGCCATTTTTCCTTAGCACTAAAACCTCTATAAATTGATCCCTTTGGCTGTAGAATACGGGGCTTTTCTCGTTGGAAAGTTTGGACCATTCTTCCTAGGAATTGGCCATCATCTATTATGAGAATTTATAATATAGTGAACACACAATCCAATTCCTTAGTCTACTCACATCGTTGATCTCTCGGGGGGGGGGGGGGGGGGTCGTTATGAATCTTCCAAGCAAGCATCATTTTATATTATTTTATAGATTATAGTAGTAGAGTCTAAATTGTTTTCCCTTCCCCACGATCACATTTAAGTCAAAACTCTAAAAGTATAAAAAAAAGAAGTTTAAAATGTATTTTTTTTTTAAAAGTAGGATAATTTGAGTCAAAGACCGAGATTTAGGCCGCCTTGCATAGGGTTCAGTCGAATTATAATGATTTTGATTCTGGTTTGTCTGACCAAATGCTTAGTTTATTTGACACATGTTGTCGAATTCAAACCAAGTTAGGTTTAATTAGTATTTGTCTTTTTATTATCTATGATAAAAATTACAAAAATCACTTAAAATAATTTAAATATCAATTAAGGTATAGCAGGTACCGAACACCTTTCCGATATATAACGTAGTCCACAAATCTGAACCTTCGGTTTCATACGTCAAAAGCTTAAATTGGATAATTAATATTCAAATTAGTATTTCCTTATTTACCCTTCTTAATAATTAATTTACCTTAAAAAAAGGATGGCAACTCGACTTAGACCCAACTGGCTTCATATATTCTGAGTGGTTCACTACAGTGGCGACTCCAATAGGGACTGGATAAGAGGATTCGACTCTGTAAAAAATAATAAGAGGATTAGACTCTGTAAAAAATATATGATTTTTTTTATTTTTATCCTTCAATTTATGTTCAAATTTTTATGTTTGTATGTGCATATTCATATTAATATATTTATCATATTCATATTAATATGTTTATCCTTTTCATATATGATTCATACACACATGTGCACGATTGTCCGAACACCACCCAATCAAGGACAACGGTTGAAACATTCAAGCTTCATATTGCGAGGCAAATTTTGACTATACCCTCACTTTCAAGGCCTAGTACCGAGATCTTCTGGTGTCCTAGTATATTAAATGACTAGTTTACACATTCCAATGATCACCCATTATTAACAGCACGAGTTACATGTGAGAGGTATAATTAGAAGTCAAGCCGAGGGAGTGAGCTTAGTTGAAGAAAACACACACCCTAACCATTTCCATAGTCTAACTAACCTTTAACAGATATACCTATCAGTGATATGGCATATTGACTGGGAAACTGGTTGATATTCTCATTAAAGGGTAGGTGAAGGAAAATGTGTCCCTGATAACCAGTCAATTTACTAAATAGGTAACCCAGATAGTTGTTCAGCAGACACAGTTTGTACCAAGCTAAACTGGCTAGCTTTTTCCCCCTTTGGATGACCAAAAATCCATCCCTGGTCAACCAGACATTAAACCCAATTAGGGTCTACCTTGTGGTTCTTCTGTGGACCCCACAAAGTCTTGAAAAATGAAGTTCTGATCAACCGACCGATAAATCTCAAAAGGTTTACCAAACGGTTTTCCAGTACTCTCATTTTCATAATATAAAAAATTCCTATTAGGTAAAGAAAAAAAAACAGGTCTCTAGTCAACTAGCCTATAAACCCAAGAGGTTTACTGGACAGTTCATCATAACCCTTTTTTTACTGGTACAACGTAATTGATTTTATAAAAGGTTAAAGGTGTTATTTTTAAATTCTCACAAATTATTGCCTATACAGTTGTACATAATAAACTCTGGCATCAGGATCATTCTAGGAAACCCTCGCATATCCCTATGGCTGAGGAATACCCTCAGGGCCACGACCCTATTAGGATCATCAGAGATATACAAAAGGGTTACCAAGAAGGTTTCGCTGGCCGCACGACAGGTTGATGGCTATGGATTTAGAATTGCTCAAAGAGAACCTCGCCGAGAAGAGGGGAGACATCCTTTGCCAGTACCATAACGCATTCACAGCATTGACGGATTCTTTCATGAAAAAATCCATTAAGAAATGAATAATAGTCAGGGATAAGAAGTCAAGGGGATAAAAGACTGGTACAAAGAATCTTATCACTCAGCGGAGGGTGTTTCTAAACAAGGATACAATTAGATCTCAAGAGGTGGTTTCGTGCGAGTCGACCATCGCTAGGCAAAAGTTCATCGATTGGTATTCCCCTTATGACCAAAGTGTTTGGGTAGCTACTTTAGATAGGTATAATTGCCAAACTAACCCCTACTTCTGCACCTGCTATTATTATAGCTGAAGGGTACAATGTTCATGTAGGATGTTAATATCACCTAGGGTCCGGCAACAGCATAGGGAGATGTCTTAATTTAAGGCATGTTATCAAAATCTCATTGACAAGGGTATGAAAAGTCCTCCTATCGAACCCAATGTGAAGAGAGAACCTTTACTAATGCACCAAGTGAACGTGAGTGAGACATCTCTTTGAGCGCTAAATCTTTGTATGCTTGACCAAAATAAGGATATTGTGGATTCAGTTAGCCAGATCACCCCAGCTTGAGGCAAGACATTTAGCTATCAGACTGATAGTCAAAGACTCTCTTCATGCCAAGCCAATTACGATGATATAGGTCCCTAAGTACACCGTGCCTGCAGGGGTGGGGTTGGTTTGAATTGGTGTTTACAGTTCTAATTAAAATTTTAAATTTTAACTCACAAGATAACAACAATCACAAATCAACACAAAGATTTATACTGGTTTGGCCCCACCTGCCTACATCCAGGCTCCAAGCACTCCACACAAAGGAGACTTACTTGAGCCTTATACTAACTAGCTAGCTTCGGGTGCTAGCTCAAACCTCAGTACAGTACCAAGAACCTCTTCAAGGTTTTCAACAATTACAAGTGAAATGAAGATTACAGCTAAAATACAATTTACACTTTGTTGACTTATTGATTTTGATGATTCCAGACATATTATCTCTAACATTAATCTGACAACTTTATTAAGATAAACATTTCAGGATTTATCTCTTAATCAAACAAAGACAAGATCTTGACATGGACAAAGCTTGAATCAGAACTTGGACTCGAGACTTAAAGCCATGGTCTACATTGAAGATGCAAGAACCTGATGTCAAATTTTTTTCTTGTCAGTATAAGTCTTTCTTAAAAGATCTGACAGAAATTCTAGTAAAGAACCAAATCTTTTAGTCGAAGTCAAGTGTTTTAGTCGAAGTCAAGCTTTTCAGTCGAAGTCATCAGTTTTAGTCGAAGTCAAGCATTTCAGTCGAAGTCAAGCATTTCAGTCGAAGTCATAAGTTTTAGTCGAAGTCAAGCATTTCAGTCGAAGTCATCAGTTTCAGTCGAAGTCAAGTGTTTCAGTCGAAGTCAAGTGTTTCAGTCGAAGCCAAGACTTTCAGTCGAAGCCAAGACTTTCGGTCGAAGCCATGACTTTCGGTCGAAGCCAAGACTTTCGGTCGAAGCTAAATGTTTTAGTCGAAACAAAAACTTTTAGTCGAAGCCAAATCATTTGTTTTTAGTTGAATCCTTTTTTGGACTTTTCCTTCCTAACGGTTCACTTCTGCTACATATATAAATAGAGGGTCCTTGGGAGCATTTACTCTCTCTCTTGTGAAAATCTTTTTCATACTCTCAAATACATCTCAAAAACTCTCTCTCATCTTGATATCTTATCTTTCATTCTCTATTGAGTGAGTTTTTATCCTTGAGATTGTTCATAGTAAGCTTCTTGGTTTGGTTCTTGAAAGGATATAGATCTTCCCACCTAAGAAGGCTTAAATCATATTCTTCATTGTAATATTTGCTCAAGAAGGAGCTTGTTTGTTTACATTCAACTTGTAAATCTCTTTTCATTTGTAATATGTTGGAAACCTTGGAAGGGTTTCGGAAATTGTACTGCGGTTTGAGCTAGCACCCAAAGCTAGTTGGTTTAGTGAAAGGCTCGAATAGATCTCCCTTGCGTGGAGTGCTCGAGGACTGGACGTAGGCTGGTGGGGCCGAACCAGTATAAATCTCTGTGTTAAATTTATCACTGTTATATTTGTCATCACTTTGTATCTCAGTTTTTAATTTATACTCAAAGTCGTAAAACACCTATTCACCCCCCTCTAGGTGTATTTAGGGACCTACACACTCCTCAAAGATTAGATATCACAATAAAAGACAAACGAGTTAAGCTTTCTTAGGTAGGAAGATTTGAATCTCAAAGAACTTAACCAAGAAGCTTGCTTGACAAGATCTCAAATAACAATCTTTTAAACAAAGGATTGTAAAGACGTATGAATATGTTGAGAGTGGTTTTTTGAATGATTAGAGAGATATTTCAAGATTGAAAAAGTTAGTAATAAACTCTCTAAAAGTTCCTTTTCTACTTGAGAGGATATGACTGTTGAAGGGCATTTTAGTGGGACAAGACAAGAAATATTTTAAATAGAATAATTCGAATGATTTTAGAAATCGTTCAAAAGAATTGTATCTTTGAAAGATTTAACCTACTTCTGAAGAATTTGATCAATTGAATATGAAATCCATTCGAATGAAAGTGAAGAGTGAAGTAACCTTTGAGTCTCTCAAATAATCGATCAAATGAAGGCAAGATTCATTCGGATGAAAGCACTTCTGGACAACATTAAGTAGTCTAATAAAATCCTTTAGATGATTTAAAAACCTTCGAATGGAAATGATAAGTACAACAATCTTATGCTTCTGGATAAAATAGCTGAAGGATTTTGGTAATTCAATCGAACGAAATGGTCTTTTGGATGACGGGCAAAACACTGAAGGATAACGCTTGAACAATTTATCACTACAAGAAAAAAGACTTTTAGCAATAGACAATTCCATGGCTAAAAGTCCTCATTCCGTCGCAAAAGACTTTTAGCAACAAACACCCATTCGCTAAAAGTCCGTTGCGAATAATCTCGTCGCTAAAAGTTTGGCAACAAAATTTGGTCGTCGAAAAATTAACTTTTAACGACGAAATAAATTAAATTAGTGACTGACATTTTGTCGCTAGAGATAATTTTTTTATTTTAGTTTAATTAATTTTTAAAAAATTATTATTTTAAAAAATATTTAGCAACGGAAAAAAGTTTTACCGACGGATTTTTAACAATGGAAGGTCCGTCCCTAAAAGCCCACCAGAAAAAAGTAATGGACTTTTAGTGATGAAATTTTTGTCGCTAAAAGTCTGTCGGTAAAACTTTAAGAGACAAAAAATTCCTTCACTAAAAGTTTTCAAATATATTTCATTGCAGACTTTTAGCAACAGAATAAAATCCATAGCTAATTTTTTTTTTTTTGGTTTTTTAATAGCCAAACCTATAATTCATATTCAATACTGTAATCACAATTCCAACACTCAATTCTTAATCCACATTAAAGTTAAAGAAATGTTGATCCATCATCAATTATTTAACCCTAAAACGCATATATATATATATATATATATATATATATATATATATTCAAATTTTAAATTCTACACTAATTGAATGTAAAATGTATACAATATTGTTCAAAGTGAACCAGATATAACAAGGGACGGGGACAAGAGCCAGATGGGGACACAAATAGGGGAGGGAGCACAATTATAGGAGGGCACAAAAGGCAAAGAGGGGAAGGGCTCAGGGTTTCATCAAGACCGGGATCTGCGTCCTACTGATCATCATCGTTCACGGGGGTACTGACATCCAAATTCGGCTCGGTATGTCATGTAACACCCGAAATTTCTTGAGCATTATCCGATCAATCCATCAAATCCTCAATTGTCCAATTAATTCAGTACTACAAATGATAACCCAACGACATTCATATCAAAGCACTACAGTCCATCAACTAACTTAACAAACTGTCTCAAAACAATGATAAAGTACTTAAATTATCAAATTACATTACAGTTCTCTAACAAGGCTCAAATAACAATATTGTAAAAACATAATCTACTCTAAGATTTAAGCTCGTCTGTCCCAAAATCTTACTGACAGTTATTTCCTGCAGTAAAGAAAACAGAAAAGGTAGTGAGCTTTCGAGAGCTCAGTAAGGTCGCTCAACATTCAGTAGGGACTACAAACGAATTGGTCATAAAATTATATCAATGACAATATAGAAACAATGTTCTCAAATTTCTCAATTAAAGATTCAATTAGTACACTTTCGATTTCACTGAAACAATGCGGATGATATTGGACATGAGTATATTGCAAAGCCACACAGGCAGTGCAGGGTAACACTTAGCAAAGCCACATAGGCAGTGCTCAATAACAATATGGTTACATATGCATATGAACACTAGCTAGACTCTCAAGGTACTAGCATTTCCCGACAATAATAGACCATCCTTATATCACCATCCTTATAACTTCTCAATACACTATCTCATGCCAATATGCAGAATGCAATAAGCGATATTACAAAGAATAAATTGACACTCAAAGAGAAATAAGTACTGAGCATCGAATGAGATTTTCAATAAACGTGTCAGGCTCAAACAAAGGTTATTAAGGACAATCGATACAATTTCATCACAATTATAATTGAGTCCAAAGAAATAACGATAGCAAATCAGAATAACAAATGAATCAAATAGAGGAGTTAGGTTCGGATGAAAATCCCTACCTCGATCCCAGTTGTTGAAGCTAAAAATGCTCTTGATCAAATCCTCGGAGTTAACCTAGGTCGACACAGTCACTTATCAGAAAATTATCTATACCACTTTATTATAAACCTAATAATATAACTATCCACAGCGTACCTATTTCTCTACCCAGAACGATAAAATTTGGAACGGGTTTCACACACGGCCAGCCTATCCCGAGATTCGTCACACTCCCCGAGACTCAAAATTATCCCTAAAATGTTCTAATCATTCATTAAACATTATTTATAGCTTAATATAGCATATGGGATAAAAATATAATTTTTGAATATTTTTTTATTATTTTTGAATTAAAAATATTTTCTTAAATACACTAAAACCATTAAATTGCCATAATTCTTCTAGTTGGAAATAAAGGCTCATAATTTTTGTAACATCTTTAGAGGACTTATAAAATTATAGAAATTGAAATCAGGAATTAAAAGGCATTAAAACTATTTTAAGATTTTTCATTTTGTTAAATTCAATTCGATAAGAAAGATAGCAAATGAACTCTAAAAATCATCAAATTTACACTGAGTCTTTATTATACTATAAAAGTATTACTATAATTTTTCCTAGAACATTTTCAGGGTTTAAAGGTTTCAAAGGATTTTACCATTTCTAAGCTTACAGAAAATATTAAAAATACATATGATCTCAGAAAATTATGAAATTTACCAGAAATTCTAGCATAGTCTCAGGTGTTATACTATAAATTTTCACGTTATAATATTCACTATACGCTATCCAAAGTGCGTAACGAGCCTAACATTATCCGTGTACCCACCATTAAGTACACAGCTCACTAACACACACACCCCGCACACACATGCACTCAATGACTACCCAGTTACTCTATCTCTCAGTCCCATACAAGCACAACTTCCTCACAGAAAACTCTCACGCACACACACCATGTACACAACACCACACACTCACACATGCACACACTCTTATATACACATATATACTCTCACCCCACTACACTACACAGGTTATCTCCATTCCATTTCTCTCCTCCCATACACTACCACGTACAGTTTCCACACACTACCTCTACACGGCACTCACCCAGGCACACTCACAAATCACGGCATAGGTTCACTGCCATTTCACACACTATCACACCTGCACACTTCCATGCCCACATATGTTATACACACACACACACACACACTAAGTATACCCATACACTCACATGACTTGCAAACCCATTTGCATTCTCTCTTTCTTGCTTTCCTTCTCCAGACACTCGCACACTCATGCACTCAGAATTGTCACACACACACACACACATACTTCACCACCCTCATTACACGGCTGCATTCTATGGTCCCCATCTCTCTCTCTCTCTTTAAACTTAGAACCCATTCCATGTCCCATCTTACACACACAAACAACATGTATGTAATCACATACCCATGCCCACTTCACACACAGTAACACTCACGCACGCACCACACACTTCTTTCAAGGCTCACCCCCCACCTAACTCTCACTTTCACCATTTCTCCAAAGCCCATCGCGCACAGCCACTACCTCATGGCAGTGGTTCTTCCTGCTACCACCTTTCGTCCCAAAAATCTCTTCCCAATTTCCCTCTTACGTGATATCACGGCAGCCCATGGCTGCTAGCCTCTTCTTTCACTCTCGACAGCTATGGTTGCCCCTCATTCCAGCTTTGTTTATGTTATAAACTCTGAAATCTAGCCTATGATACATCACAGATTCATGACAACCCATTTATTCGTTCCATACCCACACCCCACATTTATATACCTAGACAATACACCCTCACAAAGACCCAGCTGCACTTTCATGCTCTCATTTATGCAGTACTTCAGGGCTGCCGTTTTAGCCCCTTTTACTCACAAAGATCCCCCTTTTCCCTTGACCTTTATACACATTCAACACATGCACCACCCTACTGAAATCTTCACAGCTTTTTCACTTACACACCTACACTTCACGGCGCACACACAAACTCACTCGCACCTGCATTCAGCAACCACACATACCTGTATACACCTATATCTCTCACCATCTCTTTCCTTTACAACCCATGTCACACACACTTTCAAACAATCACTAACATACGGCTCTACAAACCCATTTGTAGCCTCTCTCTTACTCTTCTTCTCATCACATTCACACACCATGTATATAAATACACACACTGTTACACTACACTCTGTAAACCCATGAAGCTAATTCAGCCACTTCCATTAATCTTATACCCACACTCATCTATATATAACTCACTTTTAGTGAAATCAAGAAAAATACCGACTTCACTTCTCTCTCTTATAACATCACTAACCCACATCTTCACCCATATATATATACCCACGTACACTACACAACCTATATGCATGACAACAGTCCACTAAAACAATACCCACAAAAAAGAAGAAGGAAGCTATCCAGAAGCTCACCCAAGCCAAGAAAGACAAGGAAAGCGAGAAGCGTATGAACATGACTATGGTCCCTACCATGAACTGATTCGTTTTCAAAGAAGGAAAGGGGTGGGCCCTTCTATGGACTTTTTGAGTCAATTTATAGCGGCAAGCCCGGGAAGCAAATTAAAGGGTGAGAGATATTCTACGACTGTGAGTGTGTCGCAGACAAGAAACTACGAGCACATACAAAGCTGGGTAACGAAGGAGTTTTTGATTGGATTGATTTGATGGAATCGAAAACAATGACAACTTATTTCACTGATATGCTTATCTTGGTGCTTATCTATGAAGTAAACGACCAAATCATATACCCAGCAAGCCTAATCACTCCAGCACAGGACAATGTGTGCAATTGGATGATTGAGTACGGGCCGCTGACTGTGGGGAAGATTATATAAAGGAATCTTGCTGCTAAAGATGATGCTGGAGCCGAAAGAATTGGATGCTTATGTCACCTTGAAAATTAAAATATGTTCACCTACTATGTTCCTCCATACTATTTGATTGATAATAAGATAATTGATTTTGATTATCCCTTGGTTGCTAATACAAGTTATGATGAATTAATTAACTCAGTTAATAATTAGTCATACCTAATGGACCCGAAAGAGAAAAGTATTTAGAAGAAAAAATTAAAGAAATTGAAAACCAAGAATCTAGTCATTAATGGCCGAAGAAACAGTCAAAGTCAACATATGCACCCCCAAAAATCTAAACAAAATAAAAATAAGGGATAATCTAGATGAGAAAGAACGAGAAGAAATCACTGCACTCCTTAGCATATTTATTGATGTATTTACCTGGTCATATAGTGACAGGCCTGGTATAGACCAATCAATGTGGAACACCACCTGCCTATCCTACCATAGCCAAGCCTATCAAACAGAAACTCCGTAAGTCGAGGCTAGAGTGGTCTCTTAAGGTTAAGGAGGAAGGGATGTAGTTACTTCACATTTGACTTATCCGAGTGATTGAATAACCTACCTGGCTAGCCAACATCATACCCGTTCCCAAACGTCGGATCAAGTGAGGATGTGTTTTGACTACCGAGACTTAAATCGAGCTTCTCCTAAAGATGATTTTCCTTTGCCCACTAAAAACCTGATCATAGACAATATAACTGAGCATGAGCTAGTATTTTTTTTTCTAGATTGCTTCATGGGTTACAACTAGATAAATATGGTTCCTGAGGACCGGGAGAATATAGCCTTCACAACCCTTTGGGTTACATTTTGTTACACCGTAATGCCTTTTGGTTTAAAGAATGTCGGGGCTACATACCAGTGAGCTGTTACCACCTTATTCCATGACATGATTCATAAGGAGGTGGAGGTGTATATGGACGATATGAACATCAAATCTAGAAAGCGGGAAGATTATTGCACTCTATTAAGAAAATATTTTGAGAGTTTGATGTAGTACAAGACTACACCCACAGAAGTGTGTGTTCAAGGTTACAGCTGGGAAGTTGTTAAGTTTTATGGTGAGCAAGAAGGGATAGAGGTGTTGAAGTGGACCCTACCAAGGTCAAAGCCATAGTTGAGATGCCCCCCCCCCCCTAAAAAAATAGAGAAAGAGATTTGAGGATGTTTGAGCAGAATCTAATACATTAGCTGATTCATATCCCAGCTGACCACGATCTATTAGCCTGTGTTCAAACTTTTGAGGAAGGATTCGACCAAAAAATGAAACCCTTTGTGGCAAGAAGCGTTTGACAAGATCAAATAATACCTTAGCAACTCACCAGTTCAAAGCCCACCCAGTAGCCCTTTGTTTCTATACCTAACTACAACTGATACTGCCATCTTTTTGCAAACACTTGGAGAATTCATTAGTTAAGAGAGCTATATACTATGTCCGTAAGAAGCTGACATAGGGAGAGGCAAATTACTCAGCTTTAGAGAAGATGTGTGTATTTTTTATTTGAATAATGCAAAGATTGAGACATTATGTTCAGGCATGCCCCATCAAAATATTGGCTAGGATAGGCCCCATAAGGTACCTGTTTGAGAAACCTATCATGTCTAACTGCACAGCCAAGTGGCTTTTGCTATTGTCTAAATTCGATATCATATATGTCACACATAATTCGATCAAGGGAAAGGTCGTGGCCAACTTGTTAGCCAATTGCCAGACAAATGATACCTGTAAATGGAAGGCGAAGTTCTCAGACAAAGGATATGTGTTGTTGAATTAGAATTTAGGTATCAATTGTGAAGGATTTGGAGTAGGGATATTATTAATCTCACTAGATAGAGCTTATTAACTATAGCCAGCAACTTGAATTTTGACAATACTAACAACATCGCTGAATACGAAGCTTATATCATTGCTTTAAAGATGGCGCTAAACCTAGGAGTTCGAGAGATTATAGTATATGGGGACTCAGTGCTCATATACCAGATCCAGGTCATCTGGAGTATTAGATAGATGAATGCCTGCAAGCATGTCATGACCAATTGATGAAAATTTTAGACCAGTTTAAAGATGTGGAATTCCATTACCAACCCCGGGTTAAGAACAATTTTGTCGATGCCTTAGCCACCCTTGCGTGAATGGTTGATATCCCAAAGGATAAGAGGTAGAACCGTTTGTGGTATAGAAGAGGGATCGACCAGTTTACTGCTTTATAATAGTGCCTGCAGAGGAAGACGGAGTAGCTGAGCCTTGGTATTCTGAAGTCCAAAATTTTATATTAGACAAAAAGTACCCCGAAGGATCTTTCATGAAAGACTGAGTAGCTTTGAGAAGATAGGCGGCCTAATTCATCATATGCAACCGAAGATTGTATAAGACACATTATAATGGAGAACATATGTTGTGTGTAACTGAGAGAGAGAGAGTAATCAAATCATGGGGAATATACATGCTAGAGAGTATGGGTCGCACATGAATCGTGGAATGATAATAAAGAAAATCCTTTGACAGGGATAATATTGGAGTACTATAGAACAAGACCGTGTGAGCATGTAAAGAGGTGTCATAAGTGTCAAGTGTATGCCAACTTACAGCACCTTCAAGCTCGAGAGTTATACAACATGACCTCTCGCTAGCCATTCTTAGTTTAGGGGAGAGAAGTGATAAGGAAGACAACCTAAAGCCTCTAATGGACATGAATTCACACTGGTAGCCGTAGATCACTTCACAAAATGGGTAGAAGCTGCTTCATATGTCGTGCTCAATGGCAGTAAGGTGGCCCATTTTATCAGGATGAATATCATTTGCTGATACAGAGTACCCCACGAGTTGATATGAGACAACATGTTACATTTTAAAGGAGAAGTCACAAACTCAGCCAAGGAGTATGGTATCATCTGACATCGCTCATCACTATATTAATCGCAGACTAATGGGGCTGTCGAGGCTGCCTACAAGAACATCAAGAGCATGCTAAGTAAAATGATGGATTCCCAAAGGAGTTGGCCGGATACCCTCATATGCCCTATGAGGAGATAGAACATTAGTAAGAATGTCAACAGGGGCTACCCCATATTTACTAGTATACGGCGTGGAGGCCGTGCTTGGTAGAACTAGAAATAGATTCCCTAAGAGCGTTGTTAGAAAACCAAATAGCTGAGGAAGATTGGATGAGACACAGATTTGAAGAGTTGGCCCTAGCTGATGAGAAAAGGCTAAAAGCGTTATATCACATTCAGGGTCACCAAAAATAGATTGTCCAAGCCTTTGACAAGTAAGCGAATGGACGCGGTTTAAAAGGAGTTTTGGTGTTGAAAGTGAACATTGGACAAATCTGAATATTGCGAGGAAAATTTGAACCCAACTGGTCAGGTCTCTATATGATCAAGCAAACCATGAGTGGGGCTGTAGCAATGTTAGTCAACTTAGATGGAATCGAGTTATCACAATTAGTTAATCTAGACCGACTAAAGAGATATTATGTTTGAGCAAGATTTGTAATTGCACTACGAATAACCTGATCCTCTTCAAGAATATTTTCCAGCACACACAAATTGATATAACACATAGATGAAGGTACGTAGGCAGCCTGTAAAGTTACATTGTGTGCTGTCATATTTTAATAGAAGTCATTTATTCTATTGGCTAAGATACTGATTACAAATTCATGAGAAAAATAAAAATGCCCATTAGGACGAAAACCCTACAAATGATGGCCTAGGCAAAAGTTAGGAACAGAAAAAAAATATAAAAAAATACTGCTAGGACAAAAACCCTACAAAGAGCGGCCTAAACAAAAGTTAGGGCAAAAACAATATCCAGGTCCTATCAGCAATCTACAAGACATCCATCAGCATCTGTTTCATCCTTTTAGAAGCAGGAGCATCCTCTCCAGTTAGGACTGATTTCATGTTTACTCTTCTTATAAGTCAAACTTTGAGACACTGGAACCACATCATCCAGCTCCTCCAACTGGAAAGTCGGTCCTTGATTCACTATTACCTCTGTCACCCTTGCAGTCAAACCGATGCTTGAGATAAGCATACACATCGGTTTCCCGTTCCAAGTAGCTTTGATAGATGGGGACCTTTTCTGGATCTTCTCCTTTGGCAGCAAAGAAGGGTGTCACCGGGGCTCATCCATGTGCAAAGATTGTATCGAGTCCCCTACCACATCGAATTACTCCTCAAACAGTCAGGAACTGATCTAAGATGGCTTGATCCAAGTAACCCTGACTTTGCCTTCAGCTTGGGGGGCGACAGAGACCTTGTACCATGCTCTTAGAAGACTTGTCAGACTTAGGCACCTCCGGCCCTAACCAGATAACAACACGGGCTTCCCTTTTGGCTTGCTCTAAGGACATTATCTCACAAGCACTTGGGAAATCCCAATTCAGCTCTGCCCTCAGCTTGCTCTCTAAAGCCTAAACTTTCTTATCAATATGAAACCAGAGCCAGTGAATATTCTCTTCAGATAGCATTGGGGCAATCGGGTCCATACAATCGACGAAATTGTCATATCTAACAAAACGATCAAAATTAGGAGGAGAACCATAACTCTTGGAGACAACATTGATCACAGAAAGACTAATAAAATTTTCCATAGCAGAAAATGTACTATAAAAGTCCAGAACAACGTGTTTATATCGAAACTATCACAGGATACGGCAAGCAAAGTAGAACGTGGAATATCAGTATCCTAGGAGAGAAGCACACTAGTCTCGAGAAGTCTATAAAACAGAGCCGAGAACTCCCCACTAAGGATAGAACCAGTGAATATCTTTGGATTCCCGCACACAAAAAAAATGAGTGCATTCGTGTATGCATGAATAGCCTTTAAAGAGCAGAGGCCAAGAGTGGAAGGCACTGTGGCTATACCCTTCCGCAGTAGGTTTGGCTATCAAACGAGATCCACTAGCCGCATGTACAGTAGCAAGAAGCTACCCTGAAAAAGAACACTCGGATCTTTATGCACGTCAGTAATATTGTGCAAAGTTTTTGCTACCACCAAGGGGATTAGGATTTTACCTTTAGTAGACACTTGAATCAGCACATCAGCTAGCCTCGCATTGGTAACCCTAGGGAAAAAAGTGAGGTATTTGGCCACTGAACATAATGCCAAGGCAGCTACCCAACCATAGTTATATCGCTGATCATGACTAATCGGTTTAGTAGAAAAGCATTTTATCATTAGAGAGAAGAAAATACATTTACCCCAAATGAAAGATCTGGTATGCTCCTTTTTTTTTTATCTTCAACAAGTTCTTGAGGGCCTTGGCATAACCATCTTGGATGATTGGAGGAGCATTTGGCAGATTGATCGGAATTTTCACCAGAGCAAAACATTCTTAAAAAATAGGGCATAGCTTGTCTAAATCGAAACTAGAGACACGATCATCCATATCCCATAATTGCTTGTTGTGCGAAGAATGTCTTAAAGAACTATCATACTCCTCAAGCTCATAACAGATTTTAGATTGAATTGCCCATCTAGATGAATTAATTCAATCTTACTGAAGGCGTTCGCAAGAGCACAAAATTAGAGCTTGAAGACCATGGGATCATCTTTGAAAGCCATGGGAGTTCTTGAAAGAGAATGGAAGTCGAATGTCGTTCTAAAGGGATGAGTCTTGAATATATAGTGAGATAGCTCTAATTTGCATAGGGTTAAGTCAAAATTTTTTAAAAAATTAGAAAATGTTGTCGAAAAAATTGGATAGTTTTTGACTAATAGGCCGGTTTTCTCGTTTGATTTGAATATTTGATGGTTCATCTTTCTGGTTAACCATTCAATTTTAACCAGAAAATCTAACTTGCTTCTGAACAATGGGCCAATTTTACTTGAAAAATCGGTGATGTCTCTAATAACCGTCCGATTTTACCTTAAATTTGGAGATTTCTTCTGACCAACCGGTTAGTTCTCCTAGAAAAGCTTTTGGCCACTGACTAACTACCCAGTTAGTGTGTTTGTGTAAAATTCATAGGGTTTGCTTGCTGTTAGGCCAAACCCTGTACCTGGCAATCACCCAACTCACATTCAACTCTTTTAGCCATTTTAAGCTCATCCTCCTTTCTTTTCTATGCATATGTGTGAGCATATAAGCATGTTACACATCTAAGTGGGATATAGCAAGTAGTTTTTAACTAAAAACATTGAAAAATAAGATTTTAGCTACATTAAAAGTTTGAAATGAAAGTCCCTAAAGGACTCTAACATCTAGGCCTAATCTAGATCTAAGCTTAAGCAGCAATAATCTTCACAGCTTCCTCCGGCATCTCCTAGGGTTGGGCTCTCTCTGGTCGGTGGACTTCGAAGCTTCCTCCTCAGCATCCTCGCTCTCTTTCTCCACCTTAACTTCCTCGATTCCCGTTGCTTTATCATCATCCACTTCTTCATACTTACCTTTCGGTTCGAAAAATAACTCCACTATCATTATCTCATTGGATTAAGGCTTTTTGTATGTGTGCCTGAAAATTATGATGATCCTAGATGATTTATGTCTTCATTTCAATGGAGGGGCTGAAGCCTTCTTCTTATTCCCAGTGACCACTTCTTTTTCCTTAGATGAGGTTGGCTCCCATTTAGTCTCTTTCTTCCAAGTCTAAGTCACTGCCATTATTTTTACCAGTTTCCCCTTTGGAACAATGTGGGTCACCCCATTTGTAACAGCAGTAGCAATAGTAGGGGTCAGGGGCTCTACGGAGCATGGTCGGCCACTCAAAACACCTTGTGAAGGTGGCACCGAGGGTCTAGGAGTAAGAGTTTTTGTAGTCTCCTCCAAGAGTCCATACACAGAGAATAAGTCCCTATAGCTGGAAACCATGCCCTTGAGGCTATAGATCATCCTGTAAGCATCTTTGAGCACTGAAGAAGGGACCTATATTAAGAAAAGACACAAAGTTAAAATCTAGCACGGATAGGTAATAATGAAAACAATCAACCCGGGTCTAGAGATAACTGTGTGGACCCTAACAAACTATTTGAGCTCATATACCTCAAAGTTTTTCCCGGGCCTGAGAATTGGCGCATGCTCCTTGGTTTTCCCCCTAAATAAGACCAACAGTGTCCATAGAGGAAATGGGATACCCTCACCCACCTCAGCCTCCTTTTTGCTCTTCCCTTTCTTTTCTCAGGCCGCCCTCTTTTTCTGGATTTTCTTTAGCCACTCTGAGGTCAGAAAAGGAGCCAAATCTTCTCTCTCAAACACCTAGTAGATGTGAGGGTCGCTTGGCCACCATAAGGAGGATAGGAGACCCCCCTAAGCAAACTCTATCTCAAGCTCCTATCCAACTTGGTCATATGGTACCTCTCCTCAGGAGGGGCAACTGGAATCCAGACATGTGAGGGTGTGTGTGTAGTGTACTGGGTATTTTGTGCGTGTTGCAGTCATGAATGGCTGCATGTGTGTGTTTGTTATGTATGTGAAGGTGTTTTGTTATGTGTTGCAACGTGTGTGTGTGTGTGTATGCGCGCGCGCGCGTGTGTACAACATGTGCGTGTTTGCGTGTGTGTGTGTTGCCAGGGAGTGATCTGTAAACACTCCATTTTTGTAGTCCTTTGTATATTAACATATTGTTGAGCTTTATTGGTAATTAATTATTATTATTATTATTATGGGTGTTACAATGAGCCTAATCTATTTAATCAAGTCCAATAAGTAGTCTAGTCCAGTCCAGTTAGAGTCCAGTCTACTCGAAGTATGGTCCAGTTGGTCAAACCAATCCAGCTGGTTAGGTTTAACTTAGGTCGAGATTAAGAGATTGTGACTTGATTTATGATTTCAGATTGATCCTTGATGCAAATATTGACTTGGGAATAATTCTCAAAATCTGCTACATCCCATCTGACTCTTTAGAGATTTTTACCAAATTAAGGGCAATTGACTTCCTAAAATTTGAAAAGAATTCTTACTTAATTAGGGGATGAACTGTTTGATTTTTGACAAACTGGCTAGTAAGTGTACTTTTTTTGATCTGTGACTTAAGTTAGAGATTCTATGTCATCAGAGATATTAGACTCAAAAAATTCATTTACTATGTGGAAGAGCATGAGCTAGTCTCCTTTCTAAATTGTTTTGCAGGATATAACTAGATTAACATGGCCCTCGAAGACCAGGAAAATGGTAGTGTTTTCACCGCCCCTTAAGGCACTTTCTTTTATAGTGTGATGCCTTTCGGATTGAAGAATGCTGGGCTACTTACCAACCTGCGGCCACTACCTTATTCCACCACATGATCCACAAAGAAGTAGAGGTAAATATGGATGATATGATTGTTAAGTCCAAAAGGAGGAAAACTACTGTTCAGTTTTGCTAAAATATTTCAGAAGACAATGGAAATATAATATGAGACTTAAGCCCCAAAAATGCATGTTTGGAGTCACAAAAATGAGGATGGAAGTGGATCCGACTAAAACCAAAGCCATAGTAGAAATGCCACTGTCGAAGAGTGAGAAAGAAGATGAAGGTTTCTTGGGGAGGATCTAGTATATCAGCCGTTCCATATCCCAATTGGCAATGAGTTGTGAACCATTATTTAAGTTGCTACGAAAATATGCGACCAAAGATTGGAACTCAAAATGCCAAGAGGCATTTGAAAATTTTAAGCAACACTTAAGAAATCCCCTAGTCTTAGCCCCTATGGTGGCTGGAAGCCCTATATTGCTCTACCTAACATTAACGGATACAGGGTCTGAAGCCATGCTGGCCCAACATTTACATAACTCATTGAGAGAAAGGACCATCTATTATGTCAGCAAGTTGTATCAGGGTGAGAAAAAACTATTTCAGCCTTGGAAAAGACACGTATGTCGCTGGTGTGGTGACATAGGATTTATAGCACTATGTTTTCGCCTATCACATTAGGTCGTTAACTAGAATGGACCCGATTAAATATCTGTTCAAAAAGCATACCCTATCCAATCGCACCGCTAAATGGCTCCTACTACTTTTTGAATTCGACATAATCTATGTCACCTAAAAGTCTATAAAAGGAAAGGCAGTGGCGAACATGCTAGCAAATTGTCTGACCATAAAGACACTAGTGATTAGGATCTCGATGAAGACATTTATGCTATAGAAGAAGAAACAAGATTGCAATTGTATCTAGCTCCGAATAGCAAAGGATGTGGAGTTAAAATAATCTTGATCTGTCGAATGAAGTGCATACTTTAATAGCCATCAAGCTAACCTTCGACGTACCAACAATACCACCAAATATGGGGACTTCCATTTTCAGTTTTATAATAGCTTTGAGCTTAGGAGTTAGGGATATCACATTATATGGAGACTAGGCTTTAATCATTTATCAAGTAAGGGGAATGTGAAGGATTCGATACTAGCACTTACAAGCCCATGATACCCATCTGGAGGATATTTAGACAAGTTTAAGGACATAAAATTCTAATACCTCCCTCCACTTAAGAGTAATTTTTGAAGTGCAAGAGTAGAATTCTTTGTCATTCAAAGTGGGACGGCTGGCTTACTGTTTCATGATGGCACCCATAAGCCAAGATGAAGCCGGAGAGCCATGGTACAAATATATCGTCTGAGTGCAACCCCAATGGAGCATCCCATAAAGATTGTATATCATTGTGAAAGTGTACCGCATAGTTCATTATGCGTAACCAAAATCTACACAAGCGCCATAATGACAAAACATTTGTTGTGTTACGGAGAAAAAAGGTCGCCAAATCATGGAAGGTATACAAGCAGGAGAACGCGGACCTCACACGAATTGCTGACTATTATCGAACAAAGTCCTCCATTAAGGTTACTGATGGAGTACCATGGAGCGAGGTTGTAATGTAGAAGTGCCACAAATGTCAGATATATTCCAACACCTGCCCTCTCGGGAGTTGTATAACATGACATCAATTTGGCCTTTTCTGGTATATGGGATAGATATAATTGGGAAAATCAGTCCAAGATCATCCAACGAGCATATTCATACTCATCTCCATCTACTACTTTAGAGAATGGGTGAAAGCTGCCTCTTATGATGTGCTGAATGCTAGGAAAGTGGCCCACTTCATTAGAATGAACATTATATGCTGCTAGAATGTTCCTCATGCCAATTTCCGATAGCGGTCTGCACTTTGAAGGAGAGGTGACATAAGGATATGGCATTACCAGACACAAATCCTCCCATTTCCACTTGCAAACTAATGTGACTGTGAAAACTGCCGATAACAGTATAAGGAATATTTTTAGCAAAGTGACAGACTCCTGCCAAAGTTGGCCAGACAAGCTTCCCTATGCCTTCTGGGGCTATAAGACATCACTGCAACATCCATAGCGATTACACCTTACTCTTTGGTATACGATATAAAAGTAGTCCTCTTGGAAGTAGCTTCTCTTCGAGTTCTCTTGGAAAAATTAGATAGCTGAAGAGGATTGGGTCCATGAGCGTCATGAGGAATTGTCAATTGCAGACAAGAAGTCGTTAAAACCTCTTTCTCATACTAAAGGCTTCCAACGTTGAATTTGTTGATCATTCAATTACACGTAAAAGAGCACCGTTTGAAAGAAGGGAATTTGGTATTGAAAAGAAAATGTTAGTCAAATTTGGAAGTGAGAAAAAATTTTGAGCCCAATTAGTCAGACCCTATATGATCAAACAAGTTATGACTCGAAGAGCAGTCCGTTGGTCAACTTAGATGGGATCGAGTTGTCGCAACCTGTCAATTTGGACCTGTTGAAGAAATATTGTGCCTAAAGTAAAAAATATATAAATGAATTATGAATGACCTGATCCTCCTTAGAAACACTGCACAACATTCACCTTTTGAAGTGACACTTTAGATAGAGGTACGTGAGCAACCTGTAAAGATATCTTTGATGCGGTAAAATCTTGATGTAAAGACATTTCTTCCACTAAAATGATGTTGATTACATTCTCGGGAGAAAAAAGAAGAAGAAGCTCAAAAAGGATAGCCTAGGCAAAAATTAGGGCAAAAAAAATGATTATGCTAAGTAACCCGAAAAGGACAACCTAGGCAAAAATTAGGGCATAAGAAAAAAATGAGCCTGTTAGGTTGAAAAGCTGAAAAAGATGACCTAGGCAAAAGTTAGGATACAAAAAAGAAGAATGAAAACACTTCTAATTGCTGCCGGTAATACAAGAATTCGTCCTCCCTATGTTATCAAAATGTTATCTTTTTCCTAAGTGGAGGGAGACAATCTATCCCTAAGAAAATACTAGAGGAAAATTTCCTTTTGTCATTCCTTCTGAAAGTAAACCGCTCTAGCATTAAAACCCTCTCCTTTTTAACCATTTTCTCTCTGCCCAAGTCATCCTCAGCCATCTTAACGTTTGCTCTTTTACCGCTTTGTGGGTTAAACATGCATTTGAGATAAGCGTTGTCCAATCATCCGACTCAGTTTTGACCTCGATTTGAGTCTGGCCTTTCTGCAGTCACTCTATATGACAAGAGGAGCTTCAAAAGGATCACTTCGATATTTGTGTTCATCAAAAGTTAGCCTCCTGATTGTGCTTCCCTCAATGTCAAACTTTTCCTCAATCTCCTTGCTGCTAGGGAAATCCCAATCTAACTCAATCTGCAACCTATCCTGGGTGGCAACCCATAGCCAATCAACATAAGCATTCGACAAGAAAGGTGGATCAAGGGGTTCACCATTACAGTCCACTCTAGCATCAGTAAAATGATGTCAGTAAGGGTAGGTCCCCCACCCGTTAAAAATAGTTTGGATCATGGCAGGGGTCAGTTATCCCACTGTATAAAAGTTTATATAGGACATTTAGGACAATATGCTCGTAGTGGAACTGGCAAAGAATTCAACAAGTGATATAGAAAGATGAGGAGTGTTGACCAATGAGACATACATAATGATATATAAGAGTCCGCAAGATAGCTCTATGGGTTCTCCTCTAGTTAAAATACCAGCAAATGTCCTTAGACTCCTTAGTGCTAAAAAACTATTCCAAACATCAATTCCTGAATGTTCCTCAAGCAATGAAGGATGAGATTTAAAAACGCAGGGAAGATAACTCACCCACTTGGCTCAGTTACAAGGTTTATATGATCTAAGAGCCAAATTAATAGGAGCAAGGGGTTACCTTTAAATTCGGCACTAATAACATGATGCACTTCGATAATAGCATTAATAGTCTTAGCAATGACTACATGAACCAAAGTTTTTCCCTGAAGAGATACTTGAGATAGGATGTCCTCAAATCTCGCATGTGTTACCCCACTGCTCTTAATGATAATATATTTGGCAATGAGGCATAAGGCCAAGCCCACCACTCTAGCATTGGCATATTTTATCATGTGCATCCGATTTATTCGAGAAGTATGTCGCAGTTGTGGAGAGAAGAATGTCGTACCTCTGACAATGGACCTAGCAGCTCCATAGTAACTTCAAAAAGACGCATGAGTGACGTGGACATCCATCTTGGATAGTAGGCACAGTTTTGGATAATTCAGTAGGAAGATCCATCAAACCCAAGAATTCCTCATATGTTAGGAAAAGCTTGCCAAGTCTAAATCGAAAGATATGATCATGAAGATCCCAAATTTGCAAGCTGCCCTTTGAATATGCTCATGGATGGAGACAGCACAACGACTAATATTGGTGTTAGTTGGAAGCAACCAATGAGATAAATGAGCTCTAACTTTTGGAAAAGTTGGCAAAGGACCAAAATCGAATACAAGACGCTGGTAGGTCATCTTCGTTTTTTACTGTTGGGATTCATATTTGAAAATTTCACCCCAAAAGATAGCTTCTACAAAGGGTACGACTCTGATACAAAGAGAAGAAAAAACCGTAGATGGCATAGGGTTTTTAAAACCCAGATTTAGTCCAGTAAACCAGACAGTTTTTGTAGAACACGTCGGTAATGCTTAGCGAAAAACCATCTGTCAAAGGTTTGCAAATAACAGATCCCCTGATCAACTTGCCAGTAATCCTTAGCGTTAAAACTGCTGGTAATAGGAAGAAAAATTCATGCCCTCTAATCAACCAGATAGTTCCTCTTTTAAGCAAAATATTTGGCAGAGGCCTTTTTGTTTTGGACAATCCCTGTACTTCTTCTCAAACAACCCATCCAAATTTTCATTTTCTTATACCCCTTTATGTCCTTTGTGTGACAGTTCTTTTAAATTAAGCCATTACTTTACTAAGAGTTTAAGGTTACAAGTGATACTTTTGGAAACCCATAGACTATTCCAAGGTCTTTTATCATCTCTCTCATTTCATCCTCTTCAAAAAACCGCTCTGGATTTATAAAGTGGAGGTGCCGTCAGCTTTGGAGTTAGAGCCATTTGCCTTGCTCTCCCAATCATCATGTTTTGAGTCAGTAAAAGAAGCCCTCGAGTTGCGCTCTCGAATCTGGACCCCTCCCAGACATCCAAGAGGCATTGATACACGTATCTTCATCTACAAGCGGATATGTAGCTTTCATATCCTTTCCTCAATGTCGAGATTGAAGCTTGTCCCTCGTGGTTGGGAAGTCCTCACTCCTTTGTGGCTATGAGGCAAGTCTAGGAACAACACTAGGATAAAGTTTGCTGGTAGCTGAGGTCTTGACTCTTTCTCCTCTGCGAGCAGTAGATGGTCCTCTTACTGGTGCTAGAGTTTCATTATCTGCTTAACTTGCAGAAGCTCCTCTTACTGCACGGACACCTTATCTTACCAAAGTCAACATGTGAAGGATGCACGTAAGCGAAGTCGAGAAATTCATCAATGCGATCCTCAAAATTGTCAGCATTCTTCCTTTTCATCCAACTTCGATCGACCGACATGACGACTAAATTATCGTACTGTATACCACCTTCAATTATGACCAATCATTAGGCAGGGTCGATGTAAATATGAATGCAGGAATGTGACAACATGTCTATGTATTTCCCCTCCATTCTCTAATAGGTAGTGGTCCTATCCCATTCAGAAAAGCACATGTTTACAAAACAGTGAATAACTCATGCTTAGTCCTATGTCTGCGAAAAAATTGGCAGCACCTCCCCGCATTTCTCCAAGTACTCGACATCGATTAGGTGTTCTAACATTCATCAAACCTTGCCTTGTAAGGTTTGACGGATGTTCGAACACCAGATCTGTATGCACCCGGAGAAACACGTGAGAACGTGTACCAAATATCCACGACATAGAACACAGAGCATGAGTTGAAACACTGTTTTATAAACACGTAACTTTTCCAAATTATCCAAACTGGACATCCAAAGGCTCATTACAAAGCATTACTTTGTAATGAGTACCTTTGAACGGGAACTAAGGGTTTTTATGCATGCATGCATTCAGAAATTGATAATATATGCAAAAATCTTTTCGAAATATCAAAACTGCAGAAAGATCGTTGCATATGTTACCAATTCCAGTTTAAATAGAATTCGTTGGCAACGAGTTGAACCATCTCGTTGCCAATGGACTTTGCAAAACAACAATGAATATAAAGAATGCAGGTTTTATAAGAAACGAGTAATTGAACAATCTCTGGGCTAATTAGTGTTAATGAGGATTACCTTGGGCTAATTATAGCTAATTAGGGTACTATTAAGGTTATTTTGAGCTAATAGCCGGGTTTTATTGTGCGGAGTCGTGTTGATTAGTCCTAATTAGGGCTAATTAGGCATTAATTGGGTTATGTTAGGGCTAATTAGTGTTAATGAGGACTACCTTGGACTAATTATAGCTAATTAGGGTTGATTATGACTAATTAGGGTTATTTTGAGCTAATTAGGGCTAATTAGTGTTAATGAGGACTACCTCAGACTAATTACAGCTAATTAGGGTTGATTAGGACTAATTAGGGTTATTTTGAGCTAATTAGGGCTAATTAGGCTTAATTGAGTTATTAGGCTTAATTACGACTACTTAGGCGCGTAATCAGAGTTTAGTTACGTGTTAGGGTTTAGGGTTTAATTAATCTAATCACGGGTCTACAAGATATGAGTAATTAGGGCTAATTAGGGTTTAATTTGGACTGATTGGTGTTAATTAGGATCAATTTGGAGTAATTACAGCTGATTTAATTTTCATTGGGTTCTTAGGGTAAATTAAAACTAATTAGGCTTGTTAGAGCTAATTAGGGTTAATTGGGTACATTAGGGTGTCGGTATGGTGTCCGACATCTCCGGACACGTTTGAAGACATTGATTTATTTTTTAAATGCCGGAGGGGGAAGTCGTGTCCATCACCCCCTAAGGAGGTGTCGGACACCTCCGGACGTGGTGTCCGTGACTTACCGACACCTCGACACCTCATCGACACATCCAGAAACGTGTCGAACACCTCCAGAAACGTGTCGGATACCTCCGGACACGTGTCTGACACCTACCAACACGTACCGACACCTCCGGACACGTCCGAAGTCATTGATTTATTTTTTAAATACAGGACAACTTGTCCATCACCCTTTCAAGAGGTGTCCACACATATAAAGCAAAAATGTAATATTTTTCGGTGTCGGTGTCAATTGGACGGGGTGTCCGTGACCTACCGACACCTTGACACCTCATCGACACATCCAGACACTTGTCGAACATCTCCGGACACGTGTCCGACACCTCATATAGGGTGTTCGAAGACATTAATTTATTTTTTAATTGCCAGACAGTCGGACACGGTGCCGGACACCCATTGAAGAGGTGTCCACAAGTATAAAGCTAAAATATGTTGTTTCGATGTCAGTGTCGATCGAACGCGGTGTCAGTGTCGATCGGACGCGGTGTCCGTGTCTGTGCTACCTAATGGGGATCTCAATCTAATTGGGTCCCATCCTCCGTCAACAATCTCAATATCTCAAATGCTCAATGCACAATTAACAATCTAAAATCATCAATTAACAACTTAAAATTATCAATTAATAATCTCATTTACTTCAAATACACAGCTAATAACCTAAAATCACCAATTAACAACCTAAAATCATCTATCGATTGGATTAGGACATTTAATTTAGGGTTCAATTAGGGGTTTAAATAGTTTAATTTAGGATTCGGTTCAATTAGGGGTTCAAGTAGTTTAATTAGGGTTCGATCACATCAATTTAGGGTTCAATTATAGTTCAATTTAGTGGTCGATTGAATTAGGGCATTCAATTAGGGGGTTCAATAAGTTCAATTTAGGGTTCGGTTGGATTAGGGCATTCAATTTAAGGTTCAATTAGGGGTTCAATTAGTTTAATTTAGGGTTCAATTTGATTAAGGCATTCAATTTAGGGTATAATTAGGATTCAATTACTTCAATTTAGGGTTCAATTATGGGGTTCTATTAGTTCAGTTTAGGGTTCGGTTGAATTGGGGCATTGGGCATTCAATTTAGGGTTTGATTGGATTAGGGCATTCAATTTAAGTTTCAATTAGGGGTTCAATTTTGGGTTCGACCCCGGATTAGGGCATTCAATTACGGGTTTAATTAGGGTTCAATTACTTCAATTTAGGGTTCAATTATTGTTTAATTAGTTCAATTTAAGGGACGGTTGAATTGGAACGTTCAATTTTGGGTTCAATATAGGGTTCAATTAGGGGGTTCAATAAGTTCAATTTAGGGTTCGGTCGGATTAGGGCATTCAATTTAGGGTTCAATTGGGGGTTCAATTTAGGGTTCGGTTGGATTAGGGCATTCAGGTTAGGGTTCAATTAGTTTAATTTAGGGTTCGATTCGATTAGGGCATTCAATTTAGGGTTTAATTAGGGTTCAATTACTTTAATTTAGGGTTCAATTAGGCCAAATACTTCATAATCAACAAATTCAGAAGACAAAATAATGGCCAAACGTCCAAATTAACAACAACATAAGATTATACATGGCAGAGAAGACAAATTCGAATATGGCCAAATGCTTGATAATCAACTTTGAAAAATAAACAACAAGATTAATTTAGGGCAATTGACATACAGATCTCGAGGTGGGTACGACGACGGCAGCGTTGGTGGTGCGTTGGTAGTGGTGGGCTTCGTCGCGCGGCGCAAATGGAGGGCTTTGTGGCACGGCGGTAGTGGAAGGCTTGGTGGCGCGGCGTCGGGTGGGGGACGGGGGTGTCGCCGGAGGTGGGTTGCCGTAGAGAGGGGTCACCGAAGGTGGGTCGCCGTAGAGAGGGGTCGTCGGAGGTGGGTTGCCATAGAGAGGGGTCGCCGTACAGAGGGGTCGCCGGAGGTGGGTCGCCGTAGACAGCGGTGAGAGAAGAATTTCGGAGAGAGAAACAAACCCGATGTGGGTTTATATCGAGGATCTTTAGCGACGGAATAATACCGTCGCTAAAAATCCGTCGGTGAAGGTCTGACTTTTACCGACGGACTTTTTAACGACGGTTTTATTCCGTCGTTTAAATAATTTAAAAAAATCTTCTGAAAATACTAATTTTCTAAAATTATTTTAGCGACGTTAAATCCGTCGCTAAAAGTCCGCCGTTAAAAGTTCGTCTGCAAATACTTTTATCAACGGTGACTTCCGTCGGTAATAGTATTAAATGACAGATTTTTAACGACGGGATATTCCGTCGCTTAAAGGCCTTTTAGCGACGGAATACCTTCCGTCGCTAAAAATCTGTCACAAAATACTTATTTTCTTGTGGTGGCATTGATGATCCAACATGAGAAGTTCAAAATCTGGTAGAAAAGAAATGAAAGAAAAGAGAAGTAAGACTACTATCTTTGCATGGCCTACGTCATTGAGCCCAAACATCTCCGCATCGCGGCCCTGCCTAGGGATTAGAGTCGCCTAAGAACGCCACCTGGTTGTAATGTACTCACAGTCCATTAGAGGAAACAGTATACCACTAGAGTAATCCTTGACATCCTCATTCTCGATATCCTTGCTCTCTGGCTTTGCGCGTCGGCTGCACCTCACCTATTCCATGGCCAAAGGAAAACCCAAGTCCTCCTGAACCTTGTAGCATGTGATCGAGGATTGTTCTGCCACCTAAACCTGTTCATCAGTACCCCTCTCAGCAGATGAAGACGGTTTTTCAAGTCCAAAGCTCCTCTCTAATACATCTCTGCAAGAGGAAGGGGGGCAGGGATACGAGGCTCTAGTCCCGAGTGGTGTTGTGGTAACTCTCACTTGCCTAGGAAGAACTCCCCTTGAGAAAGCCCTGCGAGTAATGCTTCCTTGGCATAGAGTGCCTCGGTCCACCACTTCACGAGCAAGCGCTATCATGTCAAGAAAAAAAGAACCAAACGTTAGATAAATTTACCAAGAGAAGGCAACAAAACAAAGAGTCACGAGTTGTACCAGTCGATGGGCGTAGTTGTTCAGGTTCCCACAGTAGACCTCCATCTCAAGCTTGTGCGCTCCACCCTGGTGTTCCACCGACACATGTCAAGCTCTGACCTCTCAGCTCTCTCATCCAAAGCCAAAGGGCGCAGCTGTAGGTAGAACCTCATAAGCCTAAACGTGTGGAAAGAGCAGTTGCAATAGTGAGCATGGGATTAGATAAAGCTTTAAGCAAAGAAAGGCAAGAAGGTCGAGTTAGAATGCACCTCTAAGAAATCGCTATACTCCATGAAGCTGGTAGCCTGCAGTCGTGACAAACCCATGGAATGATATAGGTGAGCAAGTGCCAGTGCAACACCCCCCCCCCCCCCCCCCCCCCCACGTTATACTCATGTATCTAGCTGACATCTCCAATGCCCTCAAGCACCTCAGCTGGATGGAGTCATCCCTATTGCTAAAGAGGATCTTCCCGAGCATGTATAGTAGGAACCCGCGGAAGTACTAGTCCATGACCTCCTCCCCAGCATCATTCCTTCATACCCTCATAATGTGCTCGAAGAATAGCCAGCAAAATTGAACTACCATTCTTGAAGTCCAGCATATATCCTAGCAGCCTCTACACGAAACTGTAGTCTCTTTCCAACTCATAATCCCAGGGTATAGGCTGACCCCACAAAATTGTAAGGATTCATTCACCTCCCTCGTGGCAGATAGAAAGTGTTGGTGGAGTGCCACCAATGCTCTTCCAAGCTCAATAGAAGTCTTTTGTTTAGGGTAAAGACATGTAACCCGTTCAAGAACAAGAGAAACCCGTGGCCCCCATGTTGATCCTAACAACCTTGGGCACTTTCACTCACAAATTGGAGACCCCTTATGCCTAATATTCTTGGGGAGAGGCTGCTAAAAAAAAGTGAACAACTAGAAAATAAAAGGATTTTAAGTTGTAACCAACCGGTTTTTGTATTTAATTTTTCATGATGAACAGTGCATACAAGGGTTTTTGCATATAGTGGTCTTGATTTATACATTCAAAACTATAAATTTGTTGTGCCTTAATCATGACCTAGAACAATGTGGTCCACATTAAGTCCAAGATATAAGAGTGAGGAGTGTGAATCAAATTGCCTGGTTGGTGAAGAAGAGATTGCTCAGGTGAGTTATCCGAGTGGGTATCAAAACCGTCCAGTCGTCTATGTGGGTAGTAAGCCTGAATCTCAATAACCTTCCAATATGAGGACCATCTTCATGCCCCGTTCTTGTGCTCTAAAATTCCATGTCCTTTCAAGAGTGAGTGCGAGATTTGGTGTGGAGATCATTTGAATAGGGCAAGGAACCCTAGATTTATACTTGCGGATGTCCGATCAAGCCAAATCTGGGAGGGATTAGGAGTCCTACTTCGCCTTTTTGGTTTAGCGAAAGGAAATAGAGATGATTCATAAAATCAGGGCTCAATTGAACCCTAGATTGCATCTCCGAATATGAGATTTTTTGGCGGTAAAATAGGTCGATCCTCGTTTGCTGTTTTCCAGCCACCTGGCCAACCATCTAGTTTCAGTGTTATAGTATTTAAACAAAGCCAAAAGCCGTCCCATCAAAGAGTAAACTAATAGGTAATTTTTTGCCAAAATAAAGTTTCTTTGACCTTCCTTATCCTTGTAGACCTGGTCTCTCGACTATAGAAGAAAATAAACTTATCTCGGTTCGTCATGCAACGATTAGCTACCCTTCGGCATTGTTGGCTCCAGCATTGTCTGGCTCATTACTATCTTCCTTGACTCCAGGAGAAAGTCAATTGTAACGCCACTAAAAATTCGGAGCTCCGCATCTTCGAATTCTTGGATCGTTAATCTATTGGATTATATCAAATTTGTCAAATCTGTTCACTAACACATTCCTCAAAACATTTAATCCGATACCAACTCAAATTATTTAAATACAAGTTAACAAAACTGCTTTAACTTGGTGTATTAAAACCTAGATTCTTTACAACTCGAGTCCTTATAAAATAAGGTGATAGTCCCGACCCACGTAGGGGTCTTACATCACTGTAGTGGCGGGTTTACCGGAACCTCACACAAATTTTAACCCCTTCCCGAACTTGTTACAACTTATCATCACCTGCAGAAGGAAATCAAATGAAGGGTGAGCTTTTAAGAGCTCAGTGGTCGTACAAGGACCAACAAAAGAATTATAAATAATTCCAACAATCTAATAACTGACAAAAATTTCCAAAACACTTCGAACGGTCAAAAACTCAATGATTTTAAAAAATGATCAAAATTCACCAGAAATAAATACCAATATAGACAAATACCCCATGATGGGTTCCAAAACGATCAATAAAAGATTATTTTCAAAGTCATCATTTCAAATAATACGATAAAGACTTGTCAAGGGATTTCAACCTAAACACAAATCACGGTACATATGGTGCGAATAAAATTAACAATCAACGTTGATCTTGGGCGCTTATAATGTCACTTAGGCAAAGTCAGTAGTGTACACATGCATGATGTACCATAATAAATACTAGTCTCATCGGGTACTAATCTGCGTTCTATGCAGGATTCACACCAGTCTTATTACGTCTTCTCACAAAACAGAAACCCACGTCAATACAGAAAATCAACAATATCAATGATCGTTAACATAAGCTCAAATCACCCAAATCAATTTAGATTCCAATAACAATAATCATATTGACATAAGTCACCATTCGAAATTCCAGAAGAAAAATCATAAATATACAGCAAAAACGATTGTGAATAGTTATCAAATTTAGGCACAACAATTTGAAAGAACAAATACAAATAATTATCAAATCTGCTCGACATGCAATAACAGGCGAGCATCACAAGATTTATAAATAATGACTCAGGTTCAATATTGGGATTTTCTGAGCAATAACATGCTGATATCAAGACATGATTCAGAGTTCGACATTAATCATAAGTATATCAAATGAGTACTTATGAGAACGAGTTATCAAAATAAGGGTTCGGACGAAAGTCCTTACCTAGGGTTCAAATAGAATCTCTTACCTTGATCCGTAGCTAGAGTATCCTGACTGAAAAGTCTTTAGCTTTACCCTAAATGAAATAATTAAATCATCAGAATATAGCCTATAGTACAATATTATAACTTAATATGAAGTCACGCATATTCCCAAAATTAACCTCCCTCATCGGGAATATAAAATTATGGAAATGCCCATCTCAGACTTAAATCACCAAATGGTCTTTCCTTAAGTAAAATCACTATAATAACCTTACTGTACTCAATTTTACCTAAAAATGTTTTTCTTAGGTCAAATTACCAAAATATCCATTGGATGGTAAATTACCAAATGCACGTGGGGGTTTCCGGCACAAAAAAATCCTAAAAACATTTTAAAATGCTATTTTAAGCATCTTGCTATTATTTCTAGCCTAAAAATATTTTAGAGAATTTTCACTCGAAAATCCTGAATCGATGTCTGGAATGAGTGCTAAAAGACAAGTTTTAGAAAAAAAAATACCTATTGCCTCAGAATGACACGAAATTTTAGAAATGAATCATGTCAATAAAAATAGGATTTTTATAAAATTTTATAAAATTTTCAGATTAAAATAACTTGGTTTACTAGGTTAAATAATTTGCTAATTTTGTTTAATCGATGCCCTAATTTAATGTCCTTCGCGGACGCCAAAAATTCCTAAAAACATTTCAGAGCGTACTTCTCGTAAAAATATTAGTTGTTACTGTTTTGGAGCCTTATCTAATTTTTGTCCTAACTATTTATAAAAATTCGTGAAAAAAATTGCTTAAATTAATTTCCTACTTTTAATGACACTTACACTTACTATTCAAGTTATCACACACCTTATTTACACACATTTTCTTCAACCTCTCCTCCCTCTGCCGAAATCAGTTCCACGCCCCCAATTCTCGCACAATCACTTTTTATGTATAATACCCCCACCAAAACACTTACAACACCCATCTACACATAATTATACACACACAATTAACAGTTATCTACGCTCGGATTACACATACTAACACAACACATGCACATAGTCACACACTTACCTCAAACTGTGACACACACATACACACGAAACTGAACTCTCTTGACCAAAATACGCTCATCAGTGCCCCCTGCAGCCCTCACACACAGATACACTACACAACTCATGCACCACACATCAAACATAATACACCCACAGCCATATCGAATACACACACACACACACACACACACACACACTAAAGCCATACAAAAAAAACACACAGTCGCATCGAGAACACACACATTACATACTGAAGCAAAGCATACATCCCTTGAGAATTTGCTAAAACACACAAAACTCTCACCTACCTAAGCTGCCAACACTCACAAACACGTTCATACACATAGACGTGAACACTCCATTGCCCGTAACCAAGCCCACAGAATTCACCCCAAACCCACACAAAACACACTAAAAGGAACGGATGGTATTACCTTACTTCTCCTCTTCTGTTCCGTTTTTTTTTCTCTGTTCACAGTGTTCTTCTCTTTCTTTTATTTCTTCCCCTCCCAAATTTTTCTTTCTTTCCACTTAGGATAAAACCAAATTAAAATAAAATAACAGATTATTCATCAGCCCAAACCAGCAAGAGGAGGCATGAAGTAAGAAAGTCTTCTCCAAGAATTTGACACCTAGGGCATATTTTTGAAATTTGCAAAATGGCCCCTCAAGTTTCTAAAATTGCGAAATAGCCCCAAAATTTTTGGAATTAACATCTTTACCCCAAAACTCTCTTAATCTTCATTAATTAAATTAGATGTTACTAAAACATACAATATCACTCATTTCATTAATTTTTCATCACTAAACATTAATTATATTTATGCCCATAAAGTTCTTCTAAAATTACATAAATGCCCTCAGAATTTTTAAAAATTACATTTGTGCCCCAAAGTTTTTTTAAGCCTCAATATGCTACTAATACCAGAGCATTGTCCAAAATTATCACCCGTTTATTTTTTGGAGCACAGATAGTTATTTAAATAACTCTTGAAGTTCGGGATATTACAAATATATCATACATGGCTCTTTGACTCTTGAAGAGAGTCGATCTGTCTTAATCCATCACTTAACGGCCAAATTCCCTTATGCAACATTGGCTTTGACTTTGAGTGAGTTCTCTATAGTTATCTTGCCTTTGTTCCTGGGCGACCAACTGCTTTCATGCTTTATCCCACTTCGGCTCTTAGGTATGTTGTGTTCAGGGTACCTAGATGACCATTTAAATTGATTTGGTAGCTTCGGTATTTAGATATGCTTCCTTCCTCATGCTCTTTAACAACCACTCAATTCATTTGGTGGGCATTTAGGGGTGCACACTTTGTCTTTCGACCATCCAAATCGATTTGGTGGCTCTGGCAACAGGCAAAGTTATCCTTAGTGTATCTAGACAACCACTCAAATCGGATTGGCAGCACTGGTATCTAGGAGTACGCACTTTGTTTGTTGACAATCCAAATTATTTTGGTGGCTTCGACAATAGGCAAAGTTGTCTTCAGTGTATCTAGACGGCCACCCAAATTATTTTGGTGGCTCTAACATCGAGATATGCCCACTTTGCCTGTTAACCATCAAAATTAATTTGGTGGCACATGCAATAGGCAAAGTTTTCTTGATTGTATCTAGATGTCCACTCAAATTGATTTGATAGCTCTGGCATCTAGATATGCTTCCTTTTCCTTGTGCTTGGATGACTACTCAAATCAATTTGGTGGCTCTCACATCTAGAGTGCGCGTTTTTATCTATCGACCATACAACTCGATTTGATGGCTTCAAAATCTAGATATGCACCCTTTATCTGGTGAACATCCAATTGTACACGTTGTTGGCTTTGGCTCCAGATAATGTTTATTCCTTATTTTTAGTATTCCTAGACAACCAGTCACTGAGCGCATTGTTGGCTCTGGCTTCTTCTGTTTGGTGACCAACTGCTCTTAAGCGTTGTTGGCTCTAGCTCCAGACAAAGTTCAATCTCAGTTTCCTTTTAATGTTGCTTCCATGCGTTGTTGGTTCTGGCTTTGAGTGATGTCCCCTTTTGGAACTACATTTGGTCTGATTCTTTTTCTGAGGATATGCAGGAACCTTACAAAGGTCTGACCTTAAATCTATGTGAAGTTTTGAGTCTATCTTGTGGTTTTTTTCGTGTAATTACTACAAAGTTCTGTTGTTTTCAGTGATGTTCGCTCATGGGCAAGCTCCCTCACCTAGGAGCTCTAAACACTCAATTTTTGTAGTCTTGTTTCTTTATCATTGAGCTTCATTATTACTTAAGTTTTGTTAGTGTTGTTGTCGTTATCTGTATGGGTTTAGGCCTAAAGATATAACGAACATAATTTAATAAAGTCCAGCGCAATCTAGTTAGTTAAACTAGTCCACTAGTTAGGTTAACCCTGGTTAAGGGATTCTGACTTGATTTAGATGACTCAAAATTGATTTTGATGTATTTTAACTTCTTTGATTCAAATATCAGACTTGGGGTTAATCCCCAAAAGTGGAATATCCATTTGTGGTTTTGGAGATTTTTTTCGAATTAAAGGACGATTAATCTACAAAAATTCAGGATAAAAATCTTGGCTAATTAAGGGATGAACCGACAATATTTTGAGAAATTAGCCGATAAGCCTTTTTAATTAGGAAAAACTGGCCTCTAATCATACATTTTGGACCTCTTGATTTCACTCAGATATTTGTCTCTCTCAAAGATATTAAACACGAAAAAGTCAGTTTTACAATTTTATCAGCCCCCAGACTTCTATAGGTTGATCCTTTCGGCTACAGGAAAAGGGTTTTTTCTCCCTGGAAATACTTGACCTTTCTTCCTACAATTGGTGCTCTTTTTCTAGAGAAAATTCTGCAAAATATTGAGGAGAGAGATGATTCCCCATTTCCCTTTTCTTCGGAGGCATCATTTCGAGTCAACTAAAGAAGCCCAATCTCAAGGTAAGTTTCATATTTCTTGTCATTTCTAGATCAGAATAGATAAGTTTAGAGTTCCTCCCCTCCTCATGCCACATCTCAGGCTAGAAAATTTAATCACATGGAGAAGGAGAGAGTACATAATCTAGGTTTATTTGGTATGTATTCACCTTAAAAATCATAGATAGAGATTTAGGTTGGCCCAAGTACGTTCCAGTCAAAACTACGTGATTTTGATCTCGGTTTATCCGACCGAGTATGTACGCCATTTGACCTTGATGTTAGGTTTAAACAAAAAATTGTTAGTTTAGGATTTATTTGAGCACATTTTCATCACATGTCATCAAGGCCGAAAACCATAAAAAAATACACACACACACACACACAGTAGAGACTATTAGGGTATAACGGGTGCCTAATACCTCTCATCTGTATAAGTTAGTCTTCGAATCCATCATCTCTGTTTTCAATGATTGGATGCATAGTTTGGCCATTCAAAGTCATTAGGGTTTTTTCTTATATTTTCTTTGTTAATGTTGACGATAAAATAAGATGGCGACTCAGTTTTTTTTTTTACCTTTGCCTGGGGGGTGCTACACATACATTATATCACAACTTGAATCCAAAGATAGTGAAGGGTCTGAATGGAAGGATCACAGTGAGAGCGCTTAGTTAATGTTAGGCTGTGACCCGTGAGTTGTCAACGTCATTTGAAGGTTATTGACCCTATTTTAAGTTGATGGGTTTCTTTAGACAGATCTGAATGTGGGGTGTGATTTAATGGCAAAAGTCGTCGCCTTAAAGAGTGGGGGTAGAACACAATTTTCACGAGGTTGTCGCTCTTTAGAACAATGACTAAGTGACTCTAAGTTAATATAACTAACAAGATTGACTGGACTTCTAGGATAGAGAACGATCAGTTTGACGAGTTTGTGATTCTCTAGAACATGTGTTTGTTTGCCATGATTTAACCTTGTTCCATAGATGGTGCCAATATGTTGCTCTACTAAAAGTAGATCGGGAATTACACGGTTGAGAATTAAGGTCTCCAAAAGAGAAAAAAAAGTGATTGTGTCTTAGTGTTTAAGGCAGAACCCTTTGATGTTTAAGTCAGAGCGCAATAATAAGAAAGAAAGAAAATATGTTTGTGTGGGATTGCTTGATTGCATAACTAAGTTTACATAGCTATGTATTGGAGACTTGAGAGAATTATAACTAACTGTTTGGGCTCGGTCCTGTTCCTTTAGAAGCAAAACAGAATATTTAGGCACCCTAATTTACAGGTAAGACCATTCTTTGACTCGTAGTTGTCCAAGGTCGACCAAACACCCCACGTGTCACAATATATATAGATTTTAACTATCTCACATTTTTTAATCAAATAAAAAAAAACTATCTCACATTCCTGTACTTCATTCTGAGTTGGCTCACAAGATTCTTACGTTTTGATTTTTTTTTAATAAATAAGATGATTTTATTCCACTAATTACAGGGTACATCTTCTCAGATGGCAAGCGTTACAAAATCTGGTGCCTCTTCCATCCATGTGTAGAAATCCTCTAGATCCCTAGCATATTGTGCTAATCTGTGAGCGACTTTATTTCCTGTTCGCCGTACTAAACTAAACTCACATCTTTGAAAATTCTGGCACATCATTTTTGCTTCATCAATCAAATTGCCTATCGCTGATAAGTTCTTTCCTTCTTTTCATAATGCTGAGATAACATTTGAGGCATCACCTTCAATGATTACATCTCGAAATCCACATTCGAGGCCAAAGAGTGCAGCTTCGGACGCCGCCACAGCTTCTGCACATTCAGGTTGAAGTACTCCAGTTATCTTCTGTGTCAAACTTGCATAAAAATCACCTTTGTCGCCTCGAATCACTATCCCAATACCAATTGTGTTCCCACTTTCAAACACCGCTGCGTCGAAGTTAATCTTGTAGCATTTCTCATGAGGAACCTGCCAATTCGTTGGAGCCGTGGGCCTAGGTTGTACAGGCTGAATTTGTGCATCTTTGTAATGCTTTAACATGTTAATAATGGACGAATATAATTCTAGCACATCTCGCTGGGCACCTGCAAATAATGTCTCATTCCTGTTATTCCAAAGACCTCAACAAAGTGCCACAAATACCTCAAAGTCTTATGTATCCATTCTTTCCTTGATATGCCTCCACCACCAGTAGACATTCTCTTGGCATGGAACATCTTCGTAATGATTATACGAACATATGCCCACACTTGCCTGGCAAAGGTACATAGTCGAAGAACGTGATACAAAGATTCTCCCTTTAATCCACACACAAAGCAAGCATTATTCACTTTTATTCCTTTACTTTCAAGTCGTTCACCGGTCGGAAGAATATCGGAGCATGCCCTCCAACCAAACACCTTTATTTTGCTTGGCACGTTTAGAGACCAAATGAATTTCCATTTTACTATATCCTCTTTGCTTGTGCCTTCATCCAACTGCTTCTCGCGTTTAATTAACCCTCTTTCCATAACAAGGTGATATGCACTTTTTACCAAAAACATACCTTGTTTTGAGAAATGCCAAACTAGTCTATCTTCCCTTAATGATTTGCCAAGGGGCATTCTCAAAATCATGTTAGCTTCATGAGGCCAAAAAATGTCACGAATGAGACTTACCTTCCATTGCTTCCTTTCGGCATCAATGAGCTCTGAGACATAAGCCTTGGGTTGAAGGATTTTTTTTCGGAGATTGAACTTTGAAGGTATTCGGCTGTGGTAACCAACTCTCTTTCCAAATTTTAATCTTCTTCCCATTTCCAACTCTCCATCGCATCCCAGCTAGTATTACTTTTCTTGACTCTAAAATGCTCCTCCAAGTGTAAGAAGGTCGGTTCCCTAACTGTGCCTTGAAAATATCTCCCTCCTAAAAATATTTAGAACTAAGAACCCGAAAGAGAAGTGAGCTCTTGTTGGTAACAAGATGCCACACTTGCTTTGAAAGAAGTGCTAGATTGAAGGCATGTAATTTTCTGAACCCCATACCACCTTGATCCTTTCTTCTGCACAATCTGTCCCAACTCATCCAATGTAATTTTTTCTTGCCGTTCTCAAAACCCCACCAAAAGTTTGCCATCATAGCTTCTAGTTCCTCATATAATTGTACCGAAAGTTTAAATCACCCCATAGCGTATGTTGGTATAGCCTGTACAACAGATTTTAAAAGAACTTCTTTCCCAGCCTTGGAGAGAAACTTAGATGACCTGCCAGGTGTACAATTCCATATCTTTTCTCATATGTTGTTAAAGATCTTTTTCTTTGATTTTCCAACAACGGAGGGCAACCCCAGGTATTTGTCATGTGCTGCCACAACTGGAACACCCATCAAGTTACTCAGTTCAGACTTTACCATTTTTGGCGTGTTCTTGCTAAAAGCCATCGTTGACTTTTGAAGATTAATTTTCTGCCCCGAAGCTGCCTCATAGCCTCTTAGAATCTCCTGTACAGCGTGCACCTCCTCTTTTGTTGCTTTAAAGTAGATAAGACTATCATCTGCAAAAAGGAGATGTGACACCCTTGGACTATTTCTTCCAATGGCCACCCCTTCAATTAGTCCTTTGGACTCTGCTGCTCTGATCATAGTTGTGAAACCTTCTGCACAAATTAAGAAAAGATAAGGGGATAGAGGGTCTCCTTGTCGGAGACCCCGTTGCGGGTGAAAATAACCAAGCTGGTCTCCATTAAGGATAACTGAATAAGACACAGTTGTAACAACTCTCATCACAATTGAAATCCACTTTGGACAAAACCCCATTCTCTCCATCATCCTGCTAATAAATAACCATTCCACTCGATCATATGCTTTACTCATGTCGAGTTTTAATGCCATATGACCCTGTTTACCCCAAGATTTACATTTCAGAAAGTGATTCACTTCATAAGCGACTAAAACATTGTCCATAATTAATCTCCCTGGAATGAATGCACTTTAAGTCTCAGAAATACATTTTGGGAGGAAGAATTTAAGACGATTAGCTAAGACTTTGGATGCTATTTTCATGATCACATTACAAAGACTAATAGGTCGGAATTGGGATATGTCTTCCGGATTATGACACTTAGGAATGAGAACAATGTGAGTATAATTTAACTTTTGAGAAAACGAGCCTTCATGCAAAAAAGTGAGTACTGCTGAAATTATATTTTTTTCCTACAATATGCCAATATTTTTGAAAAAACATTGCAGGCAAACCATCTGGGTCGGGATATTTCAAGGGGTACATTGAAAATAAAGCTGAATATACCTCTTCCGGTGAAAAAGGTTTGGTAAGAAGAGCATTATTTGTTTGCGTGATCGTCCTCTTCACTGTGTTCAACACTTTTTGCAGTGCTTCTTCTGGTGGATCAGATGTTGAAAAAATGTTCTGAAAATATCTAACCACAGTTTCTTCCTTCTCTGCTTCATTTGCACACCAATCCCCGTTTACATTCCGTAAGTTATACCTTATTTTTATGTCTTCTAACTGAAGCCTGCGCAAGAAAGTACTTCGTATTGCGATCGCCTTCTCTCATCCAATCCAAACGAGACCTCTGTCTCCATAAGTCATCTTCCATTTGCAATAACTCTTCAAGCTCTCTATTTAAAACATCCAGTCCGGCAATTGCTTCTTCCGAAATGCAACCAGGACGAATTGCACTAATATTATCTTCTAGCACCTTAATCTTTTGTGGCACATTTCCAACAACCTTCTTGTTCCATTTGATTAACCCGACTCGACAATCTTGTATCTTTTTAATGACAATCTGAGAAGGTTCTCCAATAACTGCTTCTTCTTCCCAAGCTTCCTTTATCATCCTTTCGCTTGGCATTACTAGCAAGAAGAATTGGAGTGTGATCTGAAATCCTGGACTCCATGTGTATAACTTTGGCAGTTGGATAGAGGGTTACCCATTCAGCGTTAGCACAAAATCTATCTAGCCTCTCTCTAACTGTGTAAGGGTGAGGCCTATTATTGCACCAAGTAAACTGGTAACTCGTAAAACCCAAGTTCATCAAGTTGCAATCGTCTAAAGTATCACGAAAATCACGTATCTGCCAATTAGCCTTCGCTAATGTACCTTCTTTTTCTTGTGTACTTAGAATCTCATTGAAATCACCGCAACAGAGCCATGGTAGCTGATACTTCTGTCCTAGAGACCGCAAAAGTTTCCAAGTCTCCTTTCTTTTACTAATCGATGGATGCCCATAGAAGCCTGTAAAGCGCCATCGCTGACCTCCGATCTCAGATTCCACAGTTGCATCGATATGGTGCGACGAATAACTTTGGATCAAAACTGGGTATTCTTTCCTCCATAATAGTGCTAGACCTCTGGATTTCCCTTTGGAATCTACCGACATGCCATGTAAACCCCATTTATTTTTGCATTTTTCCACTGCTCTACTCCTACATTTGGGTTCGTTTGACAAAATATTTTTTTTGGTTTTCAGTTTTTAAAGAGCAGCTTAATTTTTTTTTTTTTACAAAAACAAGTGGGTGTTTGATAACCTTTTTTTTTTGTGTTTGGTAACCCTTTTTATTTTGACTTTTTTTTTTGGGTGGTTTGCGATGGCGGCGGTGGTGGTGGGGCATAGCGGTGGTCGACGGTGGTGGTGGCCGGCGGTGGCTAGTGGCTGCCGGAGGCCGACGGCCGGAGGTGGCTGCCGGCAGTAGCCGGCGGTGGTCGCCGACCGCCGGAGGTGGCTGTCGGCTGTCGGCGGCCGGCGGTGGCTGCCGGCAGTGGTGGCCGGCGGCCGGAGGTGGCTGCCGGCGGTGAGAGGGTGTTGGTGGTGGTCTCCAAAAAAAAAACTAAAAGTGAAAAAAAAAAAAAAAACCAGTTTCTGGAGTTTTTTTTTTTACTCTGCAGTTTAAAAACTGATTTTTTAAATTGGAGAAGGAAAAAAAAATAGTTACCAAACGCACTTTTTTTTTCCAGTTTTCAAAACTGAAAAAAAAAAACTGAAAAAAAAAATTACGTCAAACGTGGGCTTAGTCTATGCAAGAAAAACTAAAAGGGGAACTTGTTTATTTATTATTTTTCCCGGTTCAAGCCCACAGCAATTCCAAGCCAGCCAAGTCATGGTGATTGGCGGGACTGGACTTCTCCAGTCGTCGCTGTTTGATCATCAACCTTATGTTCTGCCTTCTTTCGTGATGGGGATTCGATATCCATTGGATCTCTAACTTCCACGTTCTGCTTGTGCTCTCATCCAATGACCATACTTAAATATCTCTTCCCCAGTGACCTTGTCAAATTTTGCGGACTCTTCACACTCTCCATCGTGATGCCCCACTATTCCATATCTATAGCAAAAATTAGACAGCCGTTCGTATTGCAAAAGAACCCATCGTGCGCCTGAATCTGATCCATGGACCATGGTACCTCTCTTCAGTAGTGTTCTGACATCCAATAACACCTTCACCCTTAAGCATCGCCCCCACCCTATTCCATCTTCATTAACATCTACTTCCAATACCTGACCACACCTTCTGCCTATGGCTTCACCCATTCCTCTTTCCATCTGATTGAAAGGCAGATTGTATATTTGAATCCAAAAAGGGCTCCAATTTAGATCGATTTCCGAGGGTTGGATGTCCCCATCGTACTCTTTAAGGATCAAGAGCTGCTTATTAAATGACCAAGGGCTGCCTTCGGCAACTCTCTGTTTGTCGAAACGATGAAAAAATTGGACTAGAATCAGATTCTCACCAACTCGTTTAATGTCTGGCTTTCGTGACATTCGCCACGCTCCAAGCATTGTGTTTCTGAAAGCATCAAAATTGTAAGGCCTTTTTGACAGAAGTCTCCCTGTAAGACAGAGATGTCCTTTCCCTCTAATTCCGTCATTTATCTCCGCCGGAATGGCTATACCTTCCGATTCTTCCTCTGTAAGAGAGAAAATTTTCCACATATTGACCAAATCTTCTTCCATTTTCAACATCACTGGATCCACACCTACAAAGAAATGAGACACTAGAGAAGAATAGATCAAACGTAAGAGTCACAGGTTTGATTCAACTAAAGGTAGAACTTGTGGTGATAACACAGAGAGACAAGACTATTAGTGGGATGAATCCTACTTCTATGCAGAAGAGACAATCAAAAAAAGCCCCCAAGGGGACCTAGGGAGATGGGGGAGCGAAAGTCCGCTGAAAACCCTCATCATTTTTTACGAGAGGAGGGCTTTGATGCAGATGCTATTAAAATACTACTACGAGATTGTCTAAAACATGCGCACTCATAATAGATGACAATGGTGGTTGGTGATCGGGCCACATGCGGTGGACGAAAGGGTGATGGTGATCTCCGTATACGTTTGTTATCCTTGCCCTTTTAAGGCCTTAGGTTTGATCAATCTTATTTGACATTTTTTCCCTTTTCCATGCCAATATATCTCACTTAAAAACAAAATATATATATATATATATATATATATATATATATATATATATATCTCTCTCTCTCTCTCTCTCTCTTAAATGTATATCTCATTCAAATCCTGAAACTTTCAACATTATACATAAGTCTAATATATTTTCACGATTCTCACAAATTAATGTGCCTCCTTTTATTTGTTATAAGTCATGTGCATGTATGCATAAAACATATATATATGTATATATATGTCTCTATATACATATAATTATCTCTTATATTATATTTTCTCTTATTTTGCGTAGCTTGTTATACTGTTCTTGGTGGGTTTTATTTATAAAAACCTAAACACATGGTTTATTATTATAGCTACTAAAAGTTGTAGAAAACTCATAAGATGGTGGAAATAACATTATTTGTTACTAACATTCAACACAAAAATATGAGCTTTTAAAAGTTATTGCTCCTGCGGGCACGAGGTCAATACTAGTATTTTATTATCTCTATCCCACATAAATTGATCATATTTTTTTATACAGTCTTAAAAAAATTTCTCATTTCTAAATAAAGAAAGTTTCTGTACTTATTTGTACACTTTTTGTTCTATTTTTCTTTTCACGTTTAACTCTCCACTAACTCATTTTCTCTTTCTTGGCCTACTTTTTTTGTAATACCCCGAACCCAAAAAAAAATACTTTTAACAACTTAAAACTTTTAGCGACGAACTATTACCTAGCATTGATATATTATTTTGAGCGGCTTATAGCATCAAATCTGGGGAGACACTATAACTAAAATATTTAGCGACAACTTTAAAATCAAAGCTATAAATTAATGTTAACAGATGTTATTGATAGTGATTGAAATCTTTAGCGACAATTTTTTTTAGTTAAGGTATAGACCTTGTTAACAGGTGTTAGCAACAAATTAGTATAGCGGGGCAGGTAATAAACCATTAAGTTCTTTTAATGCACCATCGTTCATAAATAAATATAATGGACATTTTGTAACAATAAAGTGCCGAGTAGAATTTAAATGGCTCGTATATTGGTAGGGGGGTTGTTGTAATATTTACAACCTAGAATTTGTTATATATATATATGCACATACTTCATGGGTCAGCTGACCCTAAGCTGCCAACTCTTTTATCAGAGAGAGAGAGAGAGAGAGAGAGAGAGAGAGAGAGAGAGAGAGAAGAGCTTTAGGGCTGAAAATCCCAGGTATGATCCCTTGCGTAATTAGCCATCAAAATGAATAATTTAAATGGGTTGTTATGCTATAATGGAAGGGGAGTCGTGGATGTTTGATTGCTGTGTTTTTCTAAGTGTAATGCATATGTATTCGACAAGATATGTAGGTATTTTGGCTGTGTAGAGGGGCTGCCATGTGGTGGCCGCCATGGTGGGACTTAATTGTGCAATGTAGTTATGTATCAAGGAGAAGGGGATGAGAAGCAGCACATGGCCCCTGTGCGTGATGGGCTGTGTTGTTGGTGAAGTGCGGGTAACGGCATCGGAAAAAGAGGACTGCCGAGGACATCCATGTGAAGGCTATTTCGGTAGTGCGTAGGGGTGTTTGTATGCATGAAGGGGGTGCAAAGGAAGGGGGAAAACAACAAGCAAAGGGTCTGCTACCACTGTTGTGATTTCGTGTGTGCGTAAGGCAGAAAGGAGAGAAGAAAAGGGTGCCGTGAGGAATGCCAGGTAAGGGACTATTGGCGTGGTGTTGTGGCCTGCGTAATGGCGCGTTAGGGACTGCTTAAGTGTGGAAAGAAAAGGGGATGGGAAGAACTGTAATAAGGCTGTCAAAGGGCAGCAGCTTTATGAAGCTTTTGTGGTGTTTTTGTGTGTGTTTGTGACGGTGTAAAGGGGCAGCAACTGCGTGGGATTTTTGTGGTGTTTTTGCGTGTATGCGAAGGTATGAAAGGAAGGTGAAGATTACTGTAATGAGCTGCCAAAGGGCAGCAGCCATGTGAGGTGTTTTGTGTGTGCGCGAAGGTGTAAAAAGCAAGTGGGGGACTGCTGTAATGGGGCTGTCAAGGGGCAGCAACTGTGCGAGGTTTTGTGTGGGTTATTGTGTGTGTGTAGAGGTGCAAAAGAAAGGGAGAATCTGTGTCATTGGTGTATAAATTGTGGGGTGTAAGGCATGTGAAATAGTGTGTGAATGAAGGTGTGTAGTGTTGGATTGGGGGTGGCTGCCATGAGGTAGTAGCGGGTGTGTGCATGTATTGGGTATTTCGTGAAGTATAGGTTGATGGTGTTGCTGTGGGTTGACAAAGATGGTGGGGGTTTACGGGGAATTGAGTTGTATGTGTATTGGTTTGTGACCCTTAGTGATGGTGTTGGCATGAGTGCCTATATGTGAGAAGGAATAGTGAGATGCCATGGTGGGCATGTAGCCATGGTGCTGTGTGTGTGTCATTTGTGATTGTGTGTGAATATGCATGAGTTACGTGTATATGCGTGAGTATGTGGGTGTGTATGCGTGAGCTGCTAAGAAACGAGTGTGAGTATTGTGTTGTGTATTACATATGTTATATCATGTGAGTGAAATTGGGTGCAAAATGAAGATGCAGATGCGTAGGTATTGTCGAGACATGGGTTATGAGAGTGTTGTTTAGGTATGTGATGAAAAGAAAGAGAAGAGAAGAAGGGTTGGAATGGAAATGAAGCTACTGCCGTGAGGTAGTAGCTTTGGAGAGAAATGGAAAATGTTTGGGCGATTGAAAGAGAAGGAATGGTTCAGCTGTGAATTGAAGAAATTGATTATATACATATGAGTATATGCATGTGTTAATTAGTTGGCTACAAATGGTATAGTGTGTAGTAAGAGTGGAATGGGACATTAGGTATTTGAATGGGGCTGTAGGTGGCTGGGTATGTGGGTGTTGGTGTGAGGATAATGGTCTGCGTAGAGAAGGGGAGGGGAAAAGTTGGGAGTTTAATTTTGAGCGTAAAAGTGTCGCTAAAGGGACTATTTTTTTTAGCAATTACTTTCTTAAATTTTTAGATATATCTCAAAATTTATTTTGACAAAACTCAAAGGAATAACCTAAATTTTTTCAGATTTTTCCAGGACATGGAAAATGTCTCGAATAATTTTATTTTTCAAAAAAGGGTTTTTGAATTATTTAGCATAGTAAACAAGATTATTTTTAACCTAGAGTTTTACAGTGACCTAAAAGTAATGAGATGCTTCAGTGTCTAAAATTTCGTGACATTCTGGCGCCGTTTGATATATTTTTGAAAATGTGGTCCTTAGCGCTCAAATTTAGGAGAGACTTAGGGTTCCGAGCGACCATGGGTTCCAATGCACGAGATCTTGTAGTACTTACCAATGAGGCCCTATCGATTAGTATGAAAAAAAATTCCCAGGACGACCGTTCTTGTCCGAAAAACCCATCAATGGTTTAAAAAGACTCTTTTAACTTATATCTAGGTGGATAATGGTATGTTGGGCATCGGGGGCGAATAGGTAATTCTACAAAAGTCGAGGGGCAGTTTGGTAAACTTCGCTCACTTAAGAGAAACTTAATACGGAGGCGTGCTCGAGCAGTAATTCATGACGTCCTTGTGATTTTTATTTTTTTTAGGTTTCGGTAGTCAAGAGATATGAACGACTGTTGATCGAGCTCAAGAACCAATTACTGAGTAAGGTAAGTACTCTGACCATATTCCTTCGTATACCCTATTTTTCGTCTATGTATACGTACAAATGAATCATTCAATTAAAACTTTAAAGCCTTTCACACGCTACTGCTTTTGTGTAAATTGTTTGATGAGAAAATACATAAAAAAATGCCATGGAATGTTTTCTATGAGTAGTGTTTTAAAGGTGGTTCATATATGTTGAATGAGACGGTATTTCTGGCTTGACTGTTGCGCCCCATATCCACGGAAAAAGTTGGATTGTTAGGTCCTGGTCAACGGGACGAAACGTTGACGCATAGTACTGTTGCTCGTGGTGCGCCCTTGCGTCCACAACAATATGTATCCCGGATGAAGGAGGGATTGTGGGCCCTAGTCAGGGGGCGCATACCCTGACCGAATAATATTTATCCCTAGTGGAGTAGGGATTGTGGGCCCTAGTCAGGGGAGAATGTACCATGACCGTAGCATACCCATGTTATGATGAACTGTGATAGTTGTTAATGAGACTTTTTGATGTCATACTTCGTTATTCGTTATTGTGAATCTTGAATGAATTGCTTTCATAAAGTAGATATATGTATAATATCTCTTGTGAAAATATTTACAAGTTTTAAATTTGAAAAAAACCTTGGCATGTTTTTATGAATCCCAAAACCTATTTTAGGGATATGGTATGTGTACTTACTGGGCCTCAAGCTCATTCTTTTAAATATTTTTCAGGCAATGATCTAGATCAACCGAACTGATGAAGGCCACGAGGATTATGGTAGACGACTGCTAGAGGATTTGTAATCCTCTTAGATTATTTAACAATTCATTAGGTGGTATGCTAGTACTGGATTTGTAATTTGAGATTTTTTAAGCTTTGATCTTCACTGGATAATCTATGTTAGTAGTTAAATAAAGAATGTCATTGGAGATTTATTGAGAAATTGTAAGCGTGACTTTAGAATTATTATTAAGGATAAAGATTTAAATTACTTGGTTATAGAATTTTTGTGTACAGGTTATAGTAAGGCCTGGCAGAGCCCTTGGTTGGAGTCCATTAGGTCTGCGGCCGGTCACGTGCCTAGCTCACGGGCCTGCCCGTGGGTTTGGGTCGTGACATTTTTATACTATTTTATTGTATTTTCATCTCCACAATTAGCAGTCCACTAATTCATTTCTCTTTTCTAACTCATTTTCTTCCCTCTCCTCTATCTAAAAAGTAGAATAGAGAACACATAATAAATTACCTAAATCCTTGATATGCGTAAAAAAATGATGAATTTATGTGGGACAAAGGGATTGTGAGTTTTCTATTAGATTCTAGTTGAGAGAAAGGGAGAGAGGTGTGAAAAAAGTAGAAGAGGAGAGAGAAAATTAATTGATAAAGGATTACATGTGGAGAGAGAAATAAAATAAAAAATATAATAAAAATGGTTAGTATGGATAAACACCTACATATCTTTCTTAATTTAGAAAGTGATCAATTCTTTTAGGATAATGTAAAAGAAATATGATAATTTTTTTGGAATGGAAGGAGTATATTCTAATACTTCATAAATAACTATCTTTAAAAATTCTTAAGCACGGTTAGTAATTGTAAGAGTAAAGATATCTAAATATGTATAAACTAATAAATAAACCTTTTCAACGGTTGCTAAGTTTCTTGTCTTGTAAAAATGTTAATTATAAGAAAGTAAAAAAAGATATGATAGTCGTTAGTGTTATTATGACGGTTATAATATTAGGTTTATGGAACGAAGTATCTTTCTAAATAAGTTAAATAAAATTTAGATGAAGTTTATTTACTAGATTATGGTATAATGTGTCTCAAAAAGTTAAATATGATGATCAAATAAAGCTTAATTTAAAATATTTAATTTAAATTGTTTTCCAAAAATGATGTTTGTCGATTGATTTTTATTTATTTATTTTTGATTCACTTATGTTTATTGAGTTTTTATCCTTACTAATTCATTTTTAACACTAAATTACTTTTTACCCTATTTTAAACTTTATTTATCTATCAGAGATTTCAAGCGTAAGAAAATGTGATTCGAAATCACGAATTCAAGTAAACGTTATTATAAAATCTCTGTTACAAACTAAATTTTTTTTCAATTTTATTTAAATTAGACAAATAAAACTAAACATATTGAAAACGTAATTTGGAATCACTTTTTCTTTAGTTGAAATCTCTGTTTGCAATTAAGATTTTCAAAAGTACGTTAGATATATAATAAAATTAAAAATAAAATAAATAAATAATTATATATTAAAAAAATTATTTCGAGCAAAAACTCAGTGTTTATCCAGCGGTATCGATGTCGATTGATGTTGATTTACCATGACAGACGTAAGAACTAAGAAGGGATACATCTCCCTTGGACATGTCGTATGTTGGTTGCTTTTGTATAAAGTACAAAACTACGGCCACATGCTTACGAGGTATCTTTGTTCTTTTTTGGTAAAGTTGAGACAAATTAAAATAATGGACGGTATGTGATATCCCCTGCCACCACAAGACCTCGATAAATGGGCACTGGGTTTCCACTCTGCGTTCATGTGTCATCGCTTTGCAGTGCGAAGTTTGAGGCGAGTGTGTGCCTTTAGGATCTAGCTTTTGTGCCATTTGAGAGAGATATCAGGGGAAGAGGGAGAGAGGAAGATGGCTACAGATGTGGTGGTTTTGGAGCATGGGTCTGCTGTTGCAGAGGAGAAAGGGCATGCTTGTTGTAAGAAGGGACCTGGGTATGCAACCCCACTGGATGCCATGGCTGGTCCTAGAGAATCTCTCATCTATGTCACTTGCATTTACACAGGTCTTTCTGTGTGTATGCGTGGGTGTGTGTGTGTGTGTGATAGGCATTTTGCAATTTGTGGAAATTTGGATGATTGAGTTTGTGCCGAAAATCTTATGTGATTTACATGACTGTAAGATGCTGCACTTGAAACATGTTTTGGTTGATGTGCCTTTAGAAAAGTTGGTAATTGGTGTTGCTTAAAGAAAATTTGTTAATTTGTTCTTTCTTTTCCATTTTAACTCTTATAGGCATGTAAATCACATAAGAATTACATGGATGAGATGCACCCTGTCTGAGAACGTTGAACCGCTCTCGCATAATTCATCTGAGTCATTCCGCGAACAAGGACTCCTCGTTGGTGGGGAAGAGTATCAGAGCCAACCCCATAGCTATGACCAAGGGTTGATGGAGACTCTATAGAAGGTGAGAGGGAGTGAAAAGGTTTTACTAGAGCCAAAGCTTGACTCGTCAAGCACTCCGACCTCTCATTGCATAGCCACTATTCGAATCCTAAGGAGAATGCTCTTTATTTATTTACTAGTTGTAGTACTTAAAGGTTTGCAATCGGCCCGATGTGAAACAATGCGCTCAAACCTCATGCTAGATTAGATACCAGTTAGAGGACTTTGTCAAACCACCAATGTGACGCTTATTGAAATTGGGACTTGGCATGCCCTAACCCACAGGTAGGCGTTGGGGGGTTGGAGGTGAGGCGGGGATAAGAGGATGGCCAACTCTAGTTTGATTTACCACATTGGTTTTTTATGCAAATTTTTTTGTCAGCACTTTCTGCTGGAAAAACTAACCGATTTCGCCTATACCTTGTGATAATTTGCTTCTTGTTTTCTTTTGGATTGTTTCGCCAGAATTGCCTAGTATATGAGTATTTGGACTCTGTTCATCCTTTTTTAGCTAGTCATAGCATGAAAATGTATTTCTAGAGCTAAATTCCGTTTCATGAAAACGTCCACTTTTTGTGAATCAAAACCATAGAAATTAAATGCATTTTTTTTCCTGAGACAAATGACTTCATTTCGTGTACTATATCAACCTTTGTATGTGTGCTTTTGGATTAACATGAAATGGTCGGCATAATAAGAGCCATTTTCAATGGAAAATGAAACCGTTAATTAAGGGAGTCCTTAACGCATAATGTGTTTTTGACGTTTATGGCTGGAGTTCAATATCAGTCTAAGGATTGTTCCTTCCAAGTTAATTGTAAGAAATTCGATGTCAGATGTGTAACTTAAATTTGGAAGTTTGATACGTTGAAAGAAAGTGCAGAATGCGTGCTCTGGTTTATGTTATTCAAGCATGTCATTTTGGATGATTTTCTTATGTAATAATATGGATTAGCTAAGTACGAGAGTATTTCTGAAGTGTGGAAAGGAAATTGTGCCAACACCCTTTACAAGATGCCTGACATGGTCCTTTTAAGAACTGTTAAGATTCTTGAACTTGATAAGAGTTTAAATAGATACCCATCTAATTGACATATATATGTTAGGTTACTCTGTAAATGGTTGAGAAGAATCTTGCATTATCTTGGGCAAGCAAAATATTTTTCCATCTTTGCTTCTGCGTTTAGGATACATTGTGGGACGCTACTTTCTTCTCCTCCTCTATAAGCATCTTCCTTCCTTCATATGACCATAAGTCTCATTCTCTATAAAAAAGAGTCTCTAACTGAGCCTCCAGGCTTTTCGTTTAATTTATAGTTCTTTTTTTATCAAGATTTTGGAACTGTGCAGTTTCACTTGTTGTTGTGACAGTATTGCTAGCAGGCACTCTAAGTTGGTGAATATGATTAACTTAAGAGGGTTCGAACATAGAGACTAGTTTGGTATAATTATGAAGCACTTTAGCTTTCACTTTATACAGTTGAAGATGCATAAATTTGAATGCAGAGACTAGTCTGACAAGAATGTTGCTTTAAGAGGGCCCCTGCAACAAGTTTAGGAACCATCCATTTAATACTGACTCCAATAAGTTTACATATATACTGCAGGGTATTTTTGGAGTTAGACTCTATATGTGGTTCAGATAGCATTCACCGAGAGAAAACATCAATGCAATTTTTCTGCCCTTTTTTTTTCCTGCTATGCCTTACATGACTACGATGTTCTTGCACAATGCGCTTTCCTTGTGCCTATTTCACTGTAGAGGGTTGGTGCACGGGTAGAACCTTTGTAAGTTCATGGTATACCCATGGATTGCCGAGTTCCTTTTTGGAGGGCTGCAATTTCTTAACCGCTGCAGTTTCTACTTCTGCAAATGATTTAGCACATTCTTTGTTGTTACTATGGGGTCCTGAGGCCCTGATTTTTGTTTTATCTTATGAGAAGGCTTTATGTTTTCACATCACTGAACTTGTTTTACTCACTCGTGTCAAAGATAATGATAAAAACCAGGAACCTCTGGAGAACTTACATTTAGATAATATGTGTGTGTGTGTGTGTATTCATGTATACGTGTAATGTATGTGTGTATTCATGTATACGTGTAATGTATGTGTGTGTGTGCGCGTGAATTAATGATTTTGTTGATTTTACTTTTATGGAAATTTTAGTTAACTCAGCTTTATTTTATTTTTGCTGTAAATCAGTGCATGAATCTACTGACACCATGAGGTGTCCTTTGAAATACAGGTAATAACATATAAAATTTGTCCTGGCTTTTGATTATACAGGAACAGGAATCGAGAAGCCCGACTATCTATCCACAGTGGATACAGATCCAAGCTCAAAAACGTACTCAAAAGTGATCCACAGGTTGCCTATGCCTCATATAGGTGATGAACTACATCATTCTGGGTGGAATGCCTGCAGCTCTTGCCATGGGGATCCATCAGCTGCTCGCCAGTTTCTTGTCCTGCCGTCATTAGTGTAAGAAACCAACTTTTTTGTCCTATTTAGATACTAAAGACCACAAATTTTTGGTGAATATATAGCAAAATAATCTAATCTTTAGGAGTCTGACTGGAATTGGGATTCTTGGATACTTGTCAAGTTTATGTGTATACTAGGACCATCAGCCTTTTTGCCAACTAGATGGTTTAGAAAGAACACACTCACTTATATGCGTTATTGTATATGAGGATTAACTATGTTTTTGACTCCCTTTTACACTTCAAGTACCTTTTCAACATTTTACTAGCCAGTAATTAATCGATATCATCTAGTCTATTTAGATACTGAAGTACGGAGCCTATAATCAATGTTCTGTTATTGCACAACTGTGATGGTCCCAAGATGCATCTTTGATGATTCATAAGTTCTGTTTACTTTTCTAAATCTTACTTCTGAATGATGCAATTACCTAATTTCAGTAATCTCTTTCAGAACTACAGATCAAAATATAAGTGGTACTATTTCCTACTTTACTGTTAGGGGGTTTTGATTTTCGAGAGCATTATCCACTTCGTAATACGTTTTCTTTTTCTGTTGTTTCAAAGCAAAATGGAAAAGAAATATTAATAGATTCTGAGCATTTTTCTTTAATTTTCAGATCTAGCCGCATATATGCGGTTGATACACAAAAGGATCCAAGGTCTCCTAGTTTGCATAAAGTTGTTGATCCCGAAGATATCGTACGAAAAACAGGATTAGCATATCCACACACAGCTCACTGTCTTGCTTCTGGTGATGTAATGGTGTCATGTCTTGGCGATAAAGATGGAAAAGCTGAAGGCAACGGCTTCCTCCTGCTTGACTCCGAATTTAATGTGAAAGGAAGGTGCTGCACCGATATTGGAAAACATAATTGTACATCATGATCATTTTAATTTAGAAATCTTCTTTTATACTGGAAAAGTTTATGTTTCTTCTTAGCTTGTGGTCTGAACTTGTAGACAACCCCACCCCAGACTCTTCCTTTCCTTTTGCTGACTGCAGCTTTGCATCGTAGTCACGGAACTCAACATAAATGAAAATTCTGGAGGGGGCTTATGTCCAACAGTGATCATATATTAAACGGAGATGAATCGATTTCTTCAAAATTTGAGAACTTGCTTGGGCTCATGTACATGATGATGACGTGTTGGCTTAGAAATCATAGAAAGCCAATAGCATGATAGATCCTTTCAGTTCACTACTGCTGTTTTTTTTCCAGTGAAAGACATGCATCATTTTGGTATTTCATGTCATCTATACAAAAGTAACCTTTTGGTGTGTGAAAAATTTTAAGCTTACTGCTAATGATAGAACATTATTGATGTCTGGTGATGCATACGAAATAATCTGGAGAACCTTACAGCATTTCCTTCTATGGTGCGATTTCTATTTCTGCTATGTAGGGTCCATATTATGTGGTCACCTGATTGAATGTCCACGTATTTTAAGGAAGTGTTATTTTGTACGGCCATTGAAAAGATTTTCAACTGCTATCATTGTACTAGGTGGGAGAAACCAGGACATAGTCCACTCTTTGGCTATGATTTTTGGTACCAACCTCAACACAAGACCATGATCAGCACATCGTGGGGAGCCCCAGCCGCTTTCACCTCAGGTTTCAACCTTCAACATGTTTCAGATGGTCTTTATGGACGCCATTTGCATGTCTACAGTTGGCCTGATGGTGAATTGAAACAGACAATTGACCTCGGCTCTAGTGGTCTCCTACCTTTAGAGGTAAGTGAGAGAGATTTTGTTCATAACCATTATTGTTCCCTCAATGTAGTATGTACTTTTTTTAATGAATTTGCAGCAAGCATATCGAATTGTTATTAAGACATCATCTTGAACTACCTTGTTATACTTGTATATAAGTTTTGACATCATAGAAACACCATACCTGTATTCTTGTCTATACGCGTAATTTTATCCTTAAATACTTGGTATCCACATGTAATCCTCTGAACTAATATGAATTCGGCTATTGAGGACCAATTTTCAGTTACCAAGGGAACAAATTCAATGATTGGTGATGTCTAAAAAGTGCGTGGTTGAATGTATACCTTTTTTTGCTGTATTATACAGTTTCCCGCATATGTTCGGTGATGAAATTAAACTTGAAATATTTTTTTCCCTGCAATCTGAAATTATATACTGTCAAAAGCTAATAAAAAATATGTTGACACGTCCAGGTAGCTACTATTTGATAGTAGGCACAAAATTTCTTTACCCAATGCATCGGGTGGGCTGCTATAACAGTCTTGAAGTCACTAAAGCTGAATTTCAGTATGATATCTACTTGAATTGTGAAATAATCATGTAGGGCTGCGTAAAGGTTGTTAAAATGGTCTGATTTTCAAATTGTAATAATTGCTAATGCATACTTAGAAGGTAAAGTTACAAAAGGTTTTCAAATTTATTATTTTCCAAACTGTAAGCTATGATTTCTCAAAAGCATGGTTTTACTTTTGATGTTTGGTTTTCAGTAGTGGACTTTGTGCATCGTGAGAATTCATTGTTAAATGTAGTCCAATTCATTGTAAAAACTTGTAGGAATTTGTGAGAAAATATCTAGGTAGCACAAACACGGACACCACGCCTGACACCGACATCTGCCAAGACACCAGACACTTCAATTTCCAGAAAATCTGATTTTGGACACCGCAGGACACTGTTGAAGTTCTTAATATATTTTTGTTTTACACACACACACAAACACAAAAAAAATAAAAATAAACATCAATTGGAGCAGCTGAATTTCGTTTAAGAGGATGAGAAAGAAAGCCAATAACATGAAATAGTTTCAACAATAACAAGAAAGAAGGTTAGTAGCAAGAAAGCAGTTGAATGTCTCAACGATTCTAAGATTAGAGTCTAAAAAGTAACAAGAGAAGGAAAAAGACATGGGACCATAGCCATGAAAGATAGGTGTTATATAGCCAGATGAGTCTGTAAATAAGGTCGGAGACGTTGACCTATCTTCCTGTGGACTGGTAAGCTTGGATTTTGGTGACAAAAAGAAGGAAGAGAGAAAAAGACGAGAGAAAGTAGAAGGGTACCTTTTGCTGGGTCAATCAAATTGGGGTTTGCCCAAAAAATCCATTTCTAAAAAAGCCCCAAATTTGTCAATTGTTACACACTAAGCCTGAAATAAGTTTGAAATATTATATTTTGGCCCCATACGCGTGGACGCTTCTTCAAGAGGTGTTTGATACTTCTTCAAGAGGTGTTTGACGGTCCGGTAATCCAAAAAATAAAAATAAATTCAGATACCGCTGAGAGGTGTCGAACAGTGTCCATGGTGTCGAGGTGTCGGTAGGTGTCTGACACCATACCTTGACCTATATGATGGGTGTCTATGCTTCCTAGGAAAATACGTAAGATTTTTACTACGTATTTTAATGAAGTTATTTTACTTTTGAAGTTCCTTTTTCGATACAGGGCTTTGTGCCTTGTAACAATTTAGTGTTTACTAAAATTCCATTTTAAATATGGTACCAAATAAAAAGTTGTCCAAGTTCAATGTGAGAACTGGTAGCAATATGTAAAGAGTATAGTTATGTAAGAGTATAGTTATTATTTGTTTGAAGAACTCTACTCCATGTTAATGAAGTTATTTTACTTTTGATGTTTGATTTTGAATGTAAAAGTTTTTTGGAAGCTAGTATCTAAGAGTTTCAAATTTATGGCAGGAAGCGTAGACTGTTAAGTAATAAAATGTCCAATTAAAAAGCAAAATTAAGATGAGACTTCACCAGAGCGCTCAGAATAAATGAAAAATGACATCTGTCACAAAACCACCAGACTAACTCGTCTTTTATATATTTACATTGATTACATTGATATTGATTAATTTGACAGATAAGGTTCCTACATGATCCATCTAAAGATACGGGTTTCGTTGGGTGTGCCCTTACAAGCAACATGGTACGATTTTTTAAGATGCCAGACGGCACATGGAGCCACGAGGTAAGGATTTTAGTGTTTGCCTGGTTTGTTAAGGCTGTTAAATCGCATTGAACACTGAAAAACTCCTTAATTGACATTCCAGATTGCGATATCAGTGAAACCACTGAAGGTGCAAAACTGGATTCTTCCGGAAATGCCTGGGCTTATAACTGATTTTCTGATGTCACTTGATGATCGATATCTCTACTTGGTGAATTGGCTTCATGGAGATATTAGACAGTATAACATTGAGGACCCTAAGAATCCTGTACTGAAAGGCCAAGTATGGGTTGGGGGCCTAATTCAGAAAGGAAGCTCTGTATTTGTTGAAGCTGAAGATGGTACAAGATACCAGGTTGATGTCCCCCAAGTCCAGGTACATGCCACATATGAATTGTTACAAAATTCTAAGGCTTCCTTCCGATACTATATGGGCCTTTGATTGCTTATAACCTATAACTTATTCAAGTTGTTTAGTGTTGATTCAAGCCTACTTCAACTTGAAAGTGCTAAAGGCTTAAAAGGGTAGTCCAGTGCACAAGGCTTCTGCCTTTCGGGAGGTCCCAGTACGGTCAAAGCTCATAGCTTCTGAACATCAAAACGTATATTGTACTTGGTGGCTACTTATCAGTTTGCAGATATTCAGATAGGAAGACCTAGATTCTTGTTTTGTGCCAAGCGGACAGTAGTTACCATGATCACTTATGACAGACAACGTTAAAAATGAAAGCTGTTTTGCAGATAATCCAACTCATGATAACTTAGATGCTAGAGTTTTTACCATCTGATTTGATGAGCTTATGCAAGGTTTTTGTGTTGTACTCACGACTTTGTGTGCTTCTTATTATTTTATTTTTTTTGACCTAGGGAAACCGGTTGAGAGGGGGACCTCAGATGATCCAACTGAGTCTAGATGGGAAGCGTCTCTATGTTACGAACTCACTCTTCAGTAAATGGGACAAGCAGTTTTATCCAGAGGTCGTGGAAAAGGGATCCCAGATGTTGCAGATCGACGTTGACACTGAGAAAGGTGGTCTGGCAATAAACCCTAAATTTTACGTTGATTTTGGGGCAGAACCTGATGGCCCTTCCCTGGCACATGAGATGAGATATCCTGGTGGTGACTGCACGTCAGACATATGGATTTAAACATCTTTTGTATCATTTAAAAATAAAGGGTCATAGACTCGCATATAATTCCCCAACCGGGGGTTTTCTTTACAAGTATGGGTTGGATTTTGATGGCTGCAAAAGATGTACCAATAAAAATTGACCCATGAGGACATTGATGGATGCAACAGATGTACCAATGAAAATTGACCCATGGAATTATCAGTTCAAACATGTGGATCAGGATTCTCTGTTTTATTGCTGTAGTTCTTTTAGTGATAGGTGGTAATCACATTCCAAATTTATTTATTCGTTCAGATGTGCCTGCTTAAAAGCCATTCAAACTCATTGATTTAGTAAGGAGACTTTGATGGTTGCAAAAGCTGTACCAATAAGAATTGACCCGTGGAATTCTCAGTTCAAACATAGGTGGATTAGGATTCTCTGTTATATTGATATAGTTCTTTTAGTGATACGACTAGAGTTGGCAATCACTATCCACATTCATTTATTCCAAATCTGTCTACTTAAAGAGCTATTCAAACTCATCCATTTACTTATTGGGTCTAAAAAACTTAATAATCCACGGATTTGAATGGTTTATAAACAGGTGTTCAATATAACCTAGATTTTGGCTTGAACCAAGTGAGACGCCATTTTCAACGGGCCATCCACAAACGTCTTTGAATGGTTGGACATAAGGATGGCCAAACAACGTCCCTATGTCTGTCATTTACATTTTTGGTTGAACCAAGTGACTTCCTTATGTCTGCTTAGGAAGACTCACTTTGGTGTGGCCAAAGAACGTTCTCGATCTAACGACCACTCAAATACTCTTGCTTAGTCTCAAGGAGGCGTCGATAGACGTATAAGCTGGCTATAGTTGGGATGGCTCGATGCTCGATTGCTAGGAGGACTAGGCAAGCGTACGTCAGCTAGTCATGCAATCATCCAGACAGAGATAGTGTCCTGGAAAAACTGATTCTCCCTTGGTGTGTCCTTCTGTAGGAGCACTCAAAGCACACCAATGTATTTGTGGAGCACACCTGATTAGTGTCAAGATGAGATCATTGATTTAGAGACATGATCATTATTGGCCAATGACAATGGAGGATTGTATAAAATATGAAAAAGAGCGCCAAGCGTGCCTGAAACATGGGGTTGTTTATAGGGTGCCTGAAACATGGGGTTGTTTATAGGGTGCCTTGTATCGATTTGCAATCGATAGTGAAACCTTGGCAATTTCATGGTTAGGACATGGACTTGCTATGATAGATTCATCAAAATAGCATGGTTTCATTATTGTTGCAATAGACTATTTCTCTAAGTGGACTAAGGCCAAACCAATGAAATCAGTTAGTCAAGAGGATGTCATAAACTTCATTAAGGAAAACACCACCAATTTGAATTACCTCAGACCATTACTACTGATAGAGGATCCGTTTTATTGCCCGGGACAAATGACTGAGTTTGCCAAAGAATATTGGTTTACCATCTTAAATTCGACCTAATACTATGGACAAGCCAACGGGCAAATGGAAGCTACAAATAAATCCATAGAACTTATTATGGAAAGAAGAATTAAAGACACACATGATTGGCATCAGTTGTTGTCTGAAGTATTATGGGCGTTTCAAACCTCTCTAAAACCAATTCTTGAGTAACAACATATGCTCTAACTTAAGGACACGATCCAGTTTTACTTATGGAGGTAACGGTCAAATCCTTCAAAGTAGTAATGCATAATGACCTACATGTTGTGGACTATAATGAGGCTACGGAGATCGGAATAGAAGATTTAGATAACATCAATTGTGTGTTCTGAATAGGTTACACATGCAAAAATTGAAGGTTGGCACGTCTTACAATAAGAGGATATTGTCTAAGTCTTTCAACATGGGTGATATGGTGTGGAAAACCATCTTACCTTTCAGAAGCAAGGATCCCAAGCTTGGGAAATGATCCCCAAATTGGGAAGGCCCGTTCCAAATACATAAAGGTCCCTAAGGGAGACGCCTATTAGTTAAAGTCCTTCGAGAGACAAGTTCATGCTAAACCTATTAATGGACGATTTATACTTCCCCTAAATGCGGGAAGGTGTTGAACCAATTGATAAAACAACACTTCATTAGCCCGAAGAGGCTAGAATGGCATAGCACAAATATAAAAGGACCAAAGTGCTATTGCAAATAAAATTGGTCGAATTCAGAACAAACCTAAACAAAAAGGAGTGGTTTTAAAAATTAGCATAGAAGGAATGTCAATGTTACATAAATTAAAAGTAAGATAAGTTGTTTATGTCTTGAAGATATCTTGAATGGTATTTCACTCGGCTTTAGCCTGGGAAATGATTCGATTGGCAAAGGCAACCTGCAATGCAACCCTTGAATGATTTTTCAGGGGTTTAGCCAAATTGATAGCTTCATGATATATGTTTCCTTTCTTCTATAATAAAATATGCTCCTTTTGTTTTATCTCCCTATTCTCGTTTTCATGGACTTTATCTTTATAGCCACTTGCTGGATATCTTGTGAAATTTGCAAACTCAATAGTTGCTTCTCTAGAATTTTATGAGTTAGAACGTAAATGTCTTTCTCTGCTTCTACTCTATCAGCCTTGATGTTCGTACCTTGAGTCCAAGAAAAGGACATAAGGAGAATTTGTGCTCTCTAGATAATTTCACTTTTGCTTGGGCTTTAGACAATATAGAAGAGTTGTCAATAAGAGTATCAATCAGACCTCTCAGTTTACATGTGAGCTCTTGGTTAGTTGAGATGTTTAAGAGATCATGGGCTAATAACTCTCTGAATGAAGATAGAATACCCTCAATAGCCTGGGAGCATGAGGATTAGGAGTCACTATCTGAGCAGCATGAGGAAATCTAGTGTGATAAGGTACAGATCAAATGATAGATGAAGCTCGTTGTAACAAAGAAGGGATGTCCTCTGCCTTGAAACTAGAAGGCAGGATTTCCTTAGAAAATGTAGGAATAGATGGTACATCAATAGCCCTAAGAGTCCCTTCTTGGAGTATAGGGATGGGTGGCTTGACAATGTCCATAGGGGTGATCGAAGGACCACTGGAGTTACTTCATTGGAGTCAATTTGAGTTTGTAAATCTTATGGTGCAGCATCATCCTGACAAACTAAACGTGTGAGTCGGCTTGATCTGTATGAGGATTTAGAGACATTAGAATGCTTTTAACTGATGCGAAGGAGGAAACTGGCGGGTTAGGGGGTTGGTTTAAGCATCATTAAGGGACACTCTGTAGGGTTAGAGGGTTAGGGGGATAGTGTCTGGGGTAGTGGATCCAAAGGTTTCAGCAGAGGAATCGGAGGAGTCAGCTCCGAAGGAATCGGGTTCATCTTGTCGCAGCTGCATTTCTTCAAACCTGTCTTTCTCTTCATTTAAATTGATAAAAATACCCTGCAAGTTTTATAAAAAAAAAAAATGTGGTGATTACAAGGATAGAAAATCAAGAATCAAAATATAGGGTAGGCAGTAAAAGAAACCTTCAGAGTTCTTGTTCGATTGTTGTATGGTGTTCTTTTGGCCAGAGTTTAGCCTTCTCCAAGTAGCAAATTTTGGCATTTGGCTTTTTGCGCTCACCATGGGTGATTTTCTCGGGTCAGCTATAGCTTCCGTTTTCATAGCAGGAATATTAATAGTTGGTTCCTGAACACCAGCAGACTGCATTGGAACCACAGTCGATGAATCACCAATACGGACCTTGCCTTTATCGATCGAGGGTCAAACTAATCGACGAATCACCAATAAGGGCCTTGGCTTTATCGATCGAGGATTTTGACCCGATCTCAGAAGATTTGCTACTATGACTAGAAGCAATTAAGGTTGCAAGAATGGGGGAGCTTGGTGTAGTTGTTCAAGTTGGTGGGGCAACTTATTTTTTGGTACACCAGTGAAGGTAAAATCATGTTCAAAGGAACGACTTTAGTAGGATCATTCTACTTAGGTTCCAACCTTGGTCCTATAGAGTTCAGTGAGGAGATGCTGATGGAATTCTGCTAGCAGATTGCCCAGTTGGTTTTTTCTTCCTCTTAGTGGCAAGAGGAATGGTATCCTTTTCTTCCTCAACAGCTTCTGACCTCAAGTATCCCATGCCTTAATTGTTGTTTTATCCATGGTTTGGGCAAATTGACTCATGGTCTGTCTCAAGACAACATGCACCATTTCCTTCTTCACTTTCACTCTTCAAGGAGCATCTACCGCACTTGTTTTTCTTTTGCCCTTGGCTGAGGAAGCCTGACTAGTTCTTTTCCTGAGAGAAGAATCAGTATTGAAGGGGAATTAAAGGAAAAGAAGGTGCATTTTCATACTTATAGTGGAATTTATCATTGTCAATAGATAGATTAATCAGATATTTGGTGATGACACAGATTTTACATAGCATGTAAACTATGCTCTGATACCACGGCTAGAAAGCATTCACACCTATACCTGCATATAGACTAATCCATATTTCGGTTGATAGCCTTTATGTGGTTAACCATCAACATTTACAGTCTCTCCTTAGGCTCAGCAAAACCTTTTGTTAATAAAAAAATGGAATAAGTATCCTTTGAATTAGGCCCAATTGATGAGCAAACTAGGAAGGAGTGTATCTCTGAAAGCTACAAATTGCTAAAGGTCTATCATTGATATGACCACCAACGTGCAAAAATCTCTGGCATAGAAAACCTGACCAAGGCTTCTTATGATCTCCCATCTTATGATGGACATGTCATCAGATACAAAAAAGGGTAATTCCCTAAACCAAGAAGGACCAAAAGACCGGCAAGGAAAGTCTGGGGTTGCAAAATCTAAGCAAAATGGAAGAAGAATAAAAAAAGAACCCAAAGATGTGAGAAGCGATTTCACCTAAAGCTAATCAATGGCCGTAAATGAGGTAGGGGAAAAGAATTATGAGGGATTGCTGGCAAAAATAATGGAAAGTAGGCTTGGAGCATTGATTGAACAAGCCAAAAAAGGCCACCAACACTCCAGTGAATTTTTTTCGTAACCATGGTATATATCGCCCTATACAAACTATCCAAAACCAGAGGATCAAGGGCATATACCTTACCATGGGCTAGCTTGACAACCAGATTAATGTAGTCTATTGTAAGAGATAGGCTCACTACAAAAAACACATGCCTCGATAACCAATTCCATAAGAAGGCAACCAATCCATGGATATCTGGCTATCCAGTGTTGGAGTTACTCTTGAACTACCGATTGAAAACCTCCAAGTACTTTGCAGGTACTAGACTCGTTCATCAACTAGTTGACATAGCCCTTTTATAACATAGGAGGGAGGGGGCCTTAGGCTAAGCCATAGGCTTGTAGTAAAGAATGCTGCTTTGAAAGCTAAACCTGAAGGGTTATTACAAACTAGGGCGTTTGCGTGGTTGCCGATCCGTAAAGGACCTGTTAGAGCATATATGTCGTAGATGATAAAAGCCATCATCTTTGCCCTAAACATGAAGGCATTGGTAGTGGTAGACCAGAAACCAAAAGATACGCCCAAAAGCCATTGTCTACTTTTGGGGGATTTTTTGACATATGGGTCAGTTTGAAGATGCCTTGGGTTCTCCAGTGATCTGCTTAAACTGATGCCTTGGTTTCCCAGTCAGTGTCAAGAACGGTAGGCCACAATCAAATCGGTAGGCCACTAGTTGACCATCCGATCTACTCCAAGTTGGGTTCATGGAGCAACATGGTTTCCTAATCATCCACAGGGTAGCCAGGCAAAAAAGAGGTCCCATCTCTACAAGGGGGACCTAAGATGTGAGGGCTGAGAGGTTTAGGGTTCTTTTGGGCTATAATTAGTACATGAGGATCCATGGGAGCAATATGATCCCTAAGCTCTCCTATGCCCCATCAAGGGTGAGCGGGGATAGGAACACTCATTTTTTCATCACTTTTTGGGATTCATTTCTTCTTTCACTTGGTTGTCAAAAAAGTGTAACGCCCCCAGAAATCCGGAGCTCCGCCGCCCTGAACTCCCGGGTCGTTAACCTACTGGATCACATCACCTGTCAGACTTGTTCATTAACACATATTCCAAATCATCTAATTCAACATCAATTCAGATTTCTCAAAATACTGGATCATAATTGCTTAGCTTAAACTATTACAGCTTAGGTTCTTCGCAATTCAAATTTCATAAGAATAAATTATCAGTACCGACCCGCGCAGGGGTCTTACTATACAGTGGTGATGGGCTCGCCGGAACCTCACGCAAACTCTAACCCATTCCCGAACCTGCTACAGCTTATCATTACCTGCAGAAGGGAGCCAAACGGAGGGTGAGCTTTTGAGAGCTCAGTAAGGTCGCACAAGGACTACCAACAGGATTACAAAACGATTTCAAAGAATCCAACCGACGAAAATTTCCAGAATACTTCAGATGGTCAAAACTTAATGACTTCCAAAAGGATCAAAAACTCATCAGAAATAGATACCAAAATAAACCGGAACAAACATGACCGATTCCAAAATGAACAATCGATAATAGATCATTTGTAGAGTCATCATTTCCAAATACAATGAAGGTTTTTCAAAGGATTTCAACAGAAGCACATATCATTTCAAATAATACTTTTCAGACATTTCCGTAATAGTCACGGCAGTATACAGAGCAGATAAAATTAAAAATTAACGTTGATCTTGGGCGGTCGTAATGCCATTCCGGCAAAGCACAGAAGTGTACACATGCATGATGTACTAAAATACTAGTCCACTTGGGTACTAGCCTGTTTTTCCTGCAGGATTCAGACTAGCCTTATTACGCCCTCCCACAGAACAGAAACCCAGGTCAACACAGAAAAATCAACAATAACAGTGAGGTTTAACATAAGCTCGATCACCGAAATCAATTCGGATTCCAATAACAATAATCATACTGACATAAGTCAGCATTCAGAATTTTCAGAAGAAATCAGAATTTTTCAGAAGAAAATCACAGATAAACAAGAAAAACGATTGCGAATAATTATCAATTTTTAAGCGCAACAATCTGGAAGAACGGATACAGACAATTATCAAATTGCTGAGCATGCAATATAGGCGAGCATCACAAGATTTCCAAACAATCGATTCAGGTTCAATATTGGGGTTTCTGAGCAATAACATGCTGATAGCCATACAAAATTCAGAGTTTGGCATTAGCCATAAGTAAATCAAATGAGTAATTATGAGTACGAGTTATCAAAATAAGGGTTCGGACGAAAGTCCTTCCCCAGGGTTTAGATAGAATCTCTTACCAGATCTGTAGCTAAAACCGGAAGTCTTTAGCTTTAACCTAAACGGAATAATCGAATCATTAGAATACAGCCTACTGAACAAGATTATAACTTAATACAAACTCACACATACTCCCAAAATGAACCCCCCTCACCGGGTATGTAAAATTACTGAAACGCTCCTGGGATGTAAAATTACCGAAATGCCCCTGTCAGACTTAAATCACCAAAATGGTCTTCTCGTGAGTAAAATTACTACAACAACCTTACCATATGCAAATTTATCCAAAAATACGTTTCTTAGGTCCAATTACCAAAATACCCCTTCGCGGTGGCAAATTACCAAAATACCCCCGTTACACTTTAATTCTCAAAATGACTTTTTTCATAAGCAAAGTCACTAAAATAATCTTATTGTATGTAAATTTACTTCAAAATACCTCTTATAGGTAAAATTACCAAAATACCCCTTCGGGTGGCAAATTACCAAAACACCCCTGGGGGTTTCCGACACCGGAAAAATCAAAAAATATCTTAAAATGCTATTTTAAGTATCCTGATGTCA